>CM022302.1:537775024-538344756 GCA_011799875.1 Thinopyrum elongatum
TAATTCGAGTGAACTGTTGTAGCGACCCGACCCGAATGGATCGAATCTCTGTGTTCAAGTGTCATCCCTGGATCGGTAATGCTGACACACACAGTACTTGAGGGATTTATAACAGAGTAGCAATCACACACTTATTACATCGAATGTCTCAAAAGAGAACTGATTACAATAAATATGGCGTAAGGCCATCTAAATAAGATAACAGCGGAAGGCTTGGAAGATAAAGTGAGTCCATCAACTCCAACGGCATAGCTGAGTGCACGACAACGACCTAGCACACCTTACTCTTCGTCTGAAAAGTCTGCAACATGATACGTTGCAGCCCGAAACGGGTCAGCACATGGAATATGCTGGCAATATAACACAGTAGAGCAATGAACAGAATAAATGCTAATACTACATGCATATTTGGCTGGTGGAAAAGCTCTAGGGTTATACTGTTTTGCGAAAAGCAAATTTTTCCCTACAACAAAGGAATATATTTTATTTAACTATCATGGTGGTTGTTGAACATTGAGAAGGTAAAACCCCCTCTCAATCCCAATTAAAAGTAATCATTAATCCCAACAAATTAATTTAGAGTGATGGGATTCAATATGATAATCCAAGAACCAGATACTCAAGATGTCCATAACCGGGGACACGGCTAATCATGACTAGTTTGTACACTCTGCAGAGGTTTGTGCACTTTTCCCCACAAGACTCGATCTCCTCCGTTGGATTTCTCGCACTTCATGGTGTTTGAGAAACGGATGACCGAGACACAGTCTTTCTGAAGCATTTACTCTTTACTCTGGGTAGACAGTTACACCTACTTTCCCCTACATCTGCTAGCCTACCACTGAAAGAGGTCATGTAACATACTCGACTATGCTAGAGCCCATAATAGCTTGTGGCTGCACACGGAAGTTTCTAGCATGAATAATCTTATGATCCCTTTGAGCCTGGGTGGCGGACCGTAGGAGGATCACACGGTATATCCCCGGGATCTCCTAGGATAACACTGGTATATCCCCAGGTGCCCAAACAAGCAATCCACCCAGATGTGTATTAAAGTTGCCACCTTAAGTTGAACCATTAAAAAATCTCACATCTGTCATGGATACACTCAAACCCAATCCACGTCTACGAGCATAGCATGGCAACGTAAGCATAGCGTAGAAGTAACTCCCAAGGGTTTGTTATAAAAAGGGCAATAGGTTCTACCTCATCATCTACTTTCCAGTACCCACAAGTTAATCACATCCTAATCATGCAATATTTAAGGGTCGAAACTAATGCATAAAAACTGGGTAACGAAGAAGTATGATCAATGTGTTACTTGCCTTGCTGACGATCCGCAAATCCTAAAGACTCGTAGTAGCACGCTTCGCACTCCGGGAATTCTATCGCAAACAACCAATAGCATACATAAGCAATCAAGCGAAGATGCACGGGTAAAACCCAGATAAGAAGATCTAACCAGAAAGTTCAACTGAAGAACTCTGGTTTGCAAAAAGAATCAAATCAAACAAAGCAACGAAACTCAAACTGCGAAAGAAACAAGCTTTGATTGCTAATCTAGACTAAAGTCAAATTTTACAGTAGCAAAAACTTGTTTAAGTTGGTTAAACAGAAAGAGGGCTTCGAGACGAAGATCTAGGCGCTTGAATCGCCTGATTCCGACAAACGAGCGAAAAGTTATACTAAAACGAAAATCGGATCAGGAATCGCGATCGAAAATAATCGCGAAAAACCCGAGAAAAAGAAAAACTAACGAACAGGCTAACGAACGAACGTTCGCTGTCTGCGGTTAAACGGTGAAAACCGTTCGTTAAAACGAACGTACGAACGGGCGTTCGCTAAATAACTAAACCGACGGAAAACCGATCTAAAAAGAATAAACCGGAATTTAAAAAAAACCGAATCTAGATCTAGGGTTTACCAAAAAAACCGAACGGTTAACCGAAAAAAAAACGACGAACGGCGGCAGCGGCTACTACCTCCGGCGAGGCTCCGGCGGGACGGCGGTGGCGGCGAGCGGCGTGCGGCGGCGAGGCGACGGGGCGGGGCGCGCGCGGTGCAGCGGTGCGGCGCGGCGGAGTGCGGCGGCGGAGCTGCAGCGGCGGCGGCGAGCGGCGGACGCGGCGGCGGCGGCTGCTGCTGCTGCTGCGAGGACAGGCGGCGGCGGCGGCTTGGGGCTCCAGGGGATCGGGGCGGCGGCTATTTAAGGGGGGGGGGCCGGGGCGGGGTGGCTTGGGGCAGGGGGCGACGAGGCGGAGGCGGCGTCCCGGACTCCGGCGGAGTCTGGCTCGGGCCCGGGGCGCGCGCGAGCGGAGGCGGCGGCGTTGCCGGGCCGGCTGGGCTTCGGCCCAGTTCGGTCCGCGAAGTTTTTTTTTTTAATAAATCCTGACGCAGAAAAACAAAGAAAAGAAATACTAAACGGACTCCAAAAATCCTGAAATAAATTTTTCCCGTCCTCTAAAAATCTACCGGACAAGGTAAACATTTATTTGGGACTCTAATGCAATTTTGAAAAATGCATATTTTTCTAAATTCATATAAAATTGCAATAAAAATCCAAAAAAATATATTTATTTGATTTTAATATTTTTCCTCCAATATTCCATTTATTTTGGAGAAGTCATATTATCTCCTCTCATATATCTTTAATATGAAATATTTTCGGAGAGAAAAATAATTAAACCAAATTGATCCTTGTTTCAATATTTGAGAAAATTCAAATATGAAAACGGTGAAATCCCCAACTCTCTCCGTGGGTCCTTGAGTTGCTTAGAATTTTCGAGGATCGCAAAACGAAATGCAATAAAATATGATATGCAGTGAATGATCTATGTATAACATTCCAAATTGAAAATTTGGGATGTTACAACTGTATGCCATGCATCACACACGCAACTATAATCTGGATCGTGTTTGATGTCTCCGCCATCACAAACACTTTTTCTTATTTTTTACGGCTTTATTACATCACCGTTTACGATTAATGCATCACACACATTTTCGTCGAAGGGTCTCTAATTGTAGTGTCACATTAGCAGCATCCTGCAGTAGTGTTTCCTCCATGATTTAGCCATCAAGGGTTTTCTAATAGGTTCCAAATTTAATACCCCCTAGCCTCCTAGATCTTTCAGCTTGCAACAAGTGTTCCAGTTAACTAGATGATCTTTCTTCTTATTGTCATCACCTTATGTTGGAAATATGCCATAGAGGCAATAATATTTTTTGTTATTATAACTCCATATCCATAATTAAGAGTTTATATTTCATGCTATATCTTTTATGATCCTGGAATATACTATTTAGTGGAGAAATCATATGCATGTCTGAGGTGATAACTGGATAAATAAAAGATTCCTAGTCTCGCCTCTAAGACTAGGTAAAGTGTTGTTGCTGATCACGTTTTCCGGATCTTAGGATACTGTTAAGTGTAACGATAGTCGCAAAACAACATTGAGATTATGACGTTGGAAGAACGACCACATGGAATCGACCCAAACTTGTTTGTTATGAATTGAGTTAATATCGCATGTATTCAATTGTAATAACACTGAGTGTTAACATGTGAATTTGCTCCTTAGACCATAAGAGTATCGTAGTCACTGATACGTCCATTTTGTATCTTATTTTCCTACTTATATTTATAATGTTTTTGATCATTATTACACTTTTTGATACAATCCTAGTGCCTTTTCTCTCTTAATTTGCAAGATTTACATGAAGAGGGAGATTACCGTCAGCTGGAATTCTAGACCTGAAAAAGCTACAATAGAGATACCTATTCTACAGAGCTTCAAATGACCTGAAACTTCAGAGAATTTTTATTGAATATATAAAAGATACTGGAGCAAAGAAATACCAGAGGGGGCCCACCAGTTGCCCACAAGGCAACAGGGCACGACCACCCCCCTAGGCGCGCCCTGATGCCTTATGGGGCCCACGGCTGGTCTCCGATGCCCGTATTCTGCTATATGAGGGGTTTTGACCTCGAAAAAAATAGAGGAGACTTTCGGGATGAAGCGCCACCGTCTCTAGGCGGAACCTATGTAGGAGCACTTTTGCTCTCCGGCGAAGCGATTCCGCCAGGGACACTTCCCTCCGGGAGGGGGAAATTGAAGCCATCGACATCACCAATGTTCCTCTCATCGTAGGAGGACCAATCTTCATCAACATCTTCATCAGCACCATCTCATCTCAAACCCTAGTTCATCTCTTATATTCAATCTTTGTCTCAAAACCTCAGATTGGTACCTGTGGGTTGCTAGTAGTGTTGATTACATCTTGTACTTGATGCTAGTTGGTTTATTTGGTGGAAGATCACATGTTTAGATCCTTAATGATAATCAATACCCCTCTGATCTTGAAAATGAATACTATTTGTGAGTAGTTACTTTTGTTCTTGAGGACATGCGAGAAGTCTTGTTATAAGTAATCATATGAATTTGGTATTCGTTCGATGTTTTGATGATATGTATGTTGTTGCATCCTTTAGTGGTTTCATGTGAACATCGACTACATGACACTTCACCATACTTAGGCCTAAGGGAATGCATTGTGGTGTAATAAGTATATAATGGGTTGCCAGAGTGACAGAAGTTTAAACCCTAGTTTACCCGCTATTCCGTAAGGGGCTGATTTGGATCAATACGTTTCGTGGTATGGTTAGATTTAACTTAATTCTTCTTTCGTAGTTGCGGATGCTTGCGAGAGGGGGTAATCATAAGTGGGAGGATTGTTCAAGTAAGAACAACACCCAAGCACCTGTCCACCCACATATCAAATTATCAAAGTAACGAACGCGAATCAAATAAACATGATGAAGTGACTAGGCGATAATTCCCATGTGTCCTCGAGAATGCTTTGCTTACTATAAGAGAACGTTCCGGCTTGTCCTTTGCTATAAAAAGGATTGGGCCACCTTGTTGCACCATTGTTACTATTGCTACTTGTTACTTGTTACGAATTACCTTGCTGTCAAACTATCTGTTACCGCTATTTTCAGTGCTTAGAGAGAATACCTTGCTGAAAACCACTATTCATTTCCTTCTGCTCCTCATTGGGTTTGACACTCTTACTTATCGAAAGGACTTAAATTGATCCCCTATACCTGTGGGTCATGAAGACTCTTCTTACCGTACGGTGGGCTTTGGGGTTGCTCAAACGTCACCTATAACACAGTGATCATAACGATAACTTACAGGTTCATCGGAAAGTTTGACAAGTGGCCAAATAGCTCAAGAGTGGGATTTGCTCCTTCGATGATGGAGAGATATTCTTAGGGCCCTCTCGGTGTGACCGCATCAATCATCGTCTGGCCAGACATAGGTAACTTCGTCACGGGTATGTCGAAACACAATAACAAGAAAGAAGAACAAAACTGATAACAAGGACTTCGGTATAGTGAGCATGGTGATGACTCAGGAGGATACCGATGCATCTCGGATTTTGTGAAGTGTCGCGAAGGAAATGGAACATCACATGATAACCAAAGGTTCACTCGTATATCATTCGCGCGCTCATATGGATCGATACGGATGTCCATGATGTCTACTACACAACTTGTTCTTGTAGACTCGTGTTGGCCCTCCAAGCGCAGAGTTTTGTAGGACAGTAGCAAATTTCGTTCAAGTGGATGACCTTAGGTTTATCAATCCGTGGGAGGCGTAGGATGAAGATGGTCTCTGTCAAACAACCCTGCAACCAAATAACAAAGAGTCTCTTATGTCCCCAACACACCAAATACAATGGTATATTGTATAGGTGCACTAGTTCGGTGAAGAGATGGTGATACAATTGTAGTAATGATAGTAGATATTGATTTTTGTAATAGGAACAATAAAAAAAGAGCAAGGTTGCAAGTAACAAAAGTGAGCACAAACGTTATTGCAATGCTTGAAAACAAGGCCTGGGGTTCATACTTTCACTAGTGCAATCTCTCAACAATGCTAATATAATTGGATCATATAACAATCGCTCAACATGCAACGAATAATCACTCCAAAGTTCTTATCTAGCAGAGAACATAAGAAGAAACTGTTGTAGGTAGCAAACTTCCTCAAAGTTATCCTTTCCGATCAATCTATTGAGCCATCCCTATAAGTGTCACAAACAGCCCTAGAGTTCGTACAAAAATAACAGCATATGAAAACACATCAATCAACCCTAATGTCACCTAGATACTCCAATGTCAGCACAAGTATATGTGGGTAAATTATACGATATTCATGAAACAACTTCAGATTCCTAATATTCAATCCAACAAAAAGAACTTCAAAGAGTGCCCCAAGATTTCTACCAGAGAAACAAGCACGAAAACATGCATCAACCCCTATGCATAGATTACCCCAATGTCACCTCGGGAATCAGTGAGTTGAGTGCAAAAACATACATCAAGTGAATCAATATAATACCCCATTGTCACCACGGGTATTCATATGCAAGACATACATCAAGTGTTCTCAAATCCATAAAAGTATTCAATCCGATAATAACGAAATCTCAAAGGTATAACTCAATTCATCACAACAAGATAGAGAGGGAGAAACACCATATGATATAACTATATTAACAAAGCTCATGCTACATCAAGATCGTGCCAAATCAAGAACACGAGAGAGAGAGAGAGAGAGAGAGAGAAAACACATAGCTACTGGTACATCAAGATCATGGTGGCCATAGGGATGATAAAGATGGCCTCCGGTGATGATTCCCCCCTCCGGTAGGGTGCCGAAACAGGCTCTCGATTGAGTTTTCATGGATACAGAGGCTTGCGGTGATGGAACTTCTCATCTAGGGTTATTTCTAGGGGTTTCTGTATTTATAGGATTTTTTGGCGTCGGTCTCACGCCGAGATGGGCTTCAAGGGGCCCACTACCCACCAGGGCGCGCCGGAGGGGGGTGGCGTGCCCTAGTGCCTAGTGGCCACCTCCTTCACCTCCTGGTCCTCCTACGAAGCTTCTAGTGCCTCTTTTGATCCAAAAAAATCATCAAAAAGTTTCGCTGGATTTGGAGAACTTTTATTTCTGCACAAAAAAAAACAACACGGTAGTTCTGCTGAAAAAAGCAGCAGTCTGAGTTAGTTCCATTCAAATCATACCAAAACCATATAGAATTGTTGTAAACATGGCATGAATACTTCATAAATTATAGATACGTTGGGGACGTATCACACTACAAAAAAAAGATACATCCCTGACATTTTGGCCCGAACGAAAACTTTTTCTGTCATGGTTATGACACTTCTATGACGATAATTGTGACAAAAACACGTATCATCATAGATGTGGTGGGCTCCTACTTCTATGCCAAAAAAATCATGACAGAAAATGGGCTTTTGGCCCTGGGCGGGCCGTGGACGCACCTGCATGACATTCTTTGGGCCGTCCATGACGGAAAAAAACGTGGTAGAAGCGAGGGTGAGGAAAATATCGGGGAGTTCCCGATTACGGTGGGTGGTACTGAACCTGAGTGAGGCGTTCGCTTACTGAACCCGAGCGATTGCACCAGCTACGTTACTGAACCCGAGCGCTCGATCCCTTGGCTGTTAACTGAACCCGAGCGATTCCTTCGCTGCTAACTAAAGCCGATCGAACCTGCCTCTTGATGAACAGTGACCGTTGTTGGGGGTTGGATGAACAGTTCCGGTGGGGGTTGGATGAACAGGACCCCGCGTGGTAGTAGGCCGTTGCCGCTGGATGAACAGGACCCCGAGGAGGCCGCCACACCCGAGCCGGTTGGGGGTGGATATGAACAGGACACCATGGAGGGCTGGTTGAACAGTAGCCGGTAGAGGATGTATGAACAGTAGCCCCGTGGATGAACAGTAGCTTGTGGAGGCAGGAGGAAGACGCGATGGATGAATAGTAGCAGGTGGAGGCTGGAGGAAGTCGATGGTGGATGAACAGTAGCACGTGGAGGCTAGAGCGAGGCAGTAGACGGTGGATGAACAGTAGCCCGTGGAGTCCCATTATCCAGTATGGCACACCCCTCCCGATGAACAGGACCCCGTTTCGACCGTAGGCGCTCCAACAAAAGTCTGTTTCCTCCGTTTTGTGGTACGCCACACCCCTCCTGATCAACAGGGCCCCGTTTTGACCGTAGGCACTCGAACATAAGTCTGTTTCCTCCGTTTTGCGGTACGCCAGACCCTTCCAGATGAACAGGACCACGTTTCGACCATACACGGTCAAACAGAAGGCCATTTCCTATGTTCTGCGGTATGCCGGACCTAGTTTCGGCTATTCCGTCCAAGCCGGTTGGCTCCCGATGAATAGGACGTATTCCGACCCAGTCAGTTGCCTCTCGATGAACACGATGCTGTTTCCTCCGTTCTGACCCAGTTGGTTGGCTGCCGATGAACAGGACGACGTCTCTATACGTGTTAGAGACCCCGCCCGTATGTACGTACGTAGCCATATTTACTTTCTTTCAGCATGGCTGTACGTACGTGTACATGATATAGACGAGACTACGTGACATGCTACGTCGGCACCTCTACTTCCACACGTGCCGCTCCTTACTCGGCCACGGTACATCGCTGTAGAGAGACCGATCGACCGCTATGTACGTACACGTTCGCGACCAGACAGATAACGCTACCTTCGCTTCGATATGGTGGGTCCCAGCTGTCAGGGGGTAAGAAGGCACTTCCTTCTGTTTGAAGATGTAGCTAGTGGGTCCCAGCTGTCAGGGGGGAAACATTTTTTTCACAAGATACAGAGGCCCTTCCGATGGGTCCCTGCTGTCAGGTGGAGGAATCATTATTTTTTGCGTAATAAGGAGGCACTTCCTTGCGTGCAGCCGTGGACCCAGCTGTCAGCCTCTCCATGTATAGTCCTCTTTTGATGGATGTCGTTCATTCACCACGTTGACCACGCCGTGCTGAGAGCACCAAGGCGGTGGACGATGATGAGGCCTAGGAAGGGAACGGCACGAAGCCGGGGAAGACTCGGTAGTTGTTTCCCACGTGGAGGGGAGTACAAGGGTTTATTGGTTCGTCTGCCGTCGCCGGAGAATAACAACAAGTGTGGGTGATTAGAGGGAAGGCCTGGCTAGCGGTGGGAGTAGGGTGGGGCGGTGAGGCCTGCGCAGCAGCATAGCCGGCCACGGGAGGCAGGAGCAGGCGGTCCCGCCGGCGCTGGTTTGGGCGGCTGCTGCAAGAAGATCAGAGATTTAAGAAGCAGCACGAACGTTCGATTGATATCCAATGGTCACTGCTGCTAGATTGTTTGTTGACTAAGTTGACAAAGCCCTGCGTACGCGTCAACTTAGTAGGCCCATAGGTCAGCCTCCGAATCCGGTGAGTCCCAGTTGTCATGGGGAGGAATGGTTTTGTTTTTCGTGTAATAAGGAGACAATTCCTTCTGTGCGAAGATATAGCTGGTGGGCCCCAGATGTCAGGGGGAGGAATCATTTTTTTCGCGTAATAAGGAGGCACTTGCTTGCGTGCGGCCATGGACCCTGGGGGTCCCTACTGTCAGCCTCTCCACGTATATCCCTATTCTGATAGCTGTCGCTTGTTGAATGTGGACCATGTTGAGCACGCTGCGCCTAGAGCACCAATGCGGTGGACAACGGTGAGGCCTAGGAATGGAACGAACCGGAGCCGGTGAAGACATAGAAGTGGATGCCCATGCTGACGAGAGTATGATGGTTGATTGGTTCAGCTGCGGTGTGAGGCTGCCGTCACCAAAAAATAACAGGAGGTGCGGGTGGATAGAGGGATGGCCTGGCCAACAGAGGGAGTTGTGTGGGTCGGTGAAGCCTACGCGGCATCACAGCCAGCCATGGGAGGAGGGAGTAGGCAGTCCCGCCGGCGCTGGTTTAGGCGGCTAGAGCACGAAGATCAGAGATTGAAGAAGCACGTCGGCCGTTGGATGGACATCCAATAGTCATTGCTGCTAGAATCGTGTGTTGACTATAACTTGACAAAGCCTTGCATAAACAAGTTAGCCTCGAAATCTATGGCATGTACATCCCATTTGCTATTATTTTTATAATTTACAGCCCATTTGCTAATTCATATGGAATTTATTGCAGCCCATTTTCCATTTTTAGAATTGCTGCCCATTTTCTGGTCAGTACCAGGGTTAAAAATTTGAACTAAAAAATATGCGAAATTTTAAAATATTCCCATATTTTTTCTGGGGTATGAAATATTTTAATCCCAAAATTAGGAGCCATATTAAAACTAATTTAAAAATAAATCAATACTATGTTATGTTAAAATCCAATGAAATATAAAATATCAGTGAAGAACAAAAAACAAAAAATGAAACTAATTTCCCATTTGCTATATATATATTTTTGAATTTGCGTCCATTTCATATTACTTTTACGATTTACTGCCCATATTCTGGCCAGGCCGGAATACATCCGTCCTCATCTTGAAAGATTTGCAGCCCAACAATTCAGAGAAAACAAATAGGCCTAGGTTGGGTATTCTTCAAAAAGAAATGGTGGGCTACCTATTTCCCAAAGAAAAAACTGATGGGCTGGTCATGTTGTTAGACGGGACACAGAGACCGCACAACCCAGTTTATGCCCTGCTCCGTCTGAAAAAATCCTCAAAAAAAATGCTCCATCTGAACAACGAAAAAGAACTACTAGAGCTCCTGGATCGCAGGTGTCAGCCGCTCCTTGTGCAATTCTTTCGTTAATTGACTATACGTTGACAATGATGTGGGTCACATATATCAACAGGGTGGATTAGAGTAAAAAAATTGAGGGGTGCATCTGAGTAGTAAAGATGCACTTGCTTGCGTTTGGGAGTGGACCTGGTGGGTCCGTACTGTCATACTCACAACTACAGTCCTGTCCCGATTCACTATATGTTGACAAGGCCGGGTGGTGGTGCTGCTGCGAGCGCACCAAGGCGGAGGACGACGGTGAGGCCTCGGACAGGAATGAACAGGAGCCGGGGAAGATGCGGTAGTGTGGCCGTAGGTGGAGGGGAGTACGAGGGTTCACCAGTTCTAGTGCGGGGTGGGCTGCCATCGCCGAAGAAGAATAGGATGTGGGGGGAGTAGAGGGATGGCCTCACCAGCATTTCAGGGTATGGCAGGGCGACGATGCGTGCACGGCAGCGCAACCAGCCGTAGAAGGCGAGAAAAGGCGCTCCCGTCGGTGCAGGTTTAGTTTTGGCGGCTGGACCGATCTGACCCAAAAACTAATTATGCTGGATTACAAGAATTATTTTTATATGGTTACAACTTATTGTAAAATGCTACGGAGCACCTTTTTCTGCTTGAGGTTATTTTTTTATTTTGAGATAATTTTCTTTTTGAGGTATTAAGCCGAGCACATTCAGAAGCCCTGGGATAAAGTGGTGTCGCCAATGTGTTGGGCTGGGTTGGGCATTATTATCAAAAAATAATAATCGGCCGGAACAATTTATCATTGGAAAAAAACTCGGTTACTCAAAAAACTTGTGGTGCTTGGGATTCGAACGGGATACCTGGCAGCACAATCCCTGAACCAAACAAATGCTACGGAAAAAATTCTGATATTTATTACAACTTGCCACAAAAAATGTTACATTTTGACCACGTTGAATATAATTTGCATGGGCTACAACCTGGTCGGGACCCGATAACAGTCCGCTGTTTGCAGGAAGAAAGTGGTGGGAGAAAAAAGACTGGTCGCTATCTTTGCCTAAGAATAATATCGACTGAATTTTGGGCTCCCTTCATGTGAGAGCCTCCCTTCATGAGCATGTACCTGGGCCGGATTCATGTGAGAGCCTCCCTTCCAGTCAATTATGGGCTCCTCTATTGGGCCTCAAACACTGTGCTGCATGTGATCGACAAGTGGAATATGTGTTCATACCAAAAAATAGTATGCGCTACGTACGGGGCACTAAAGTATCGTACCGTGCAATGACTTCCAAAACATTGTGTTTATATCGTTGTAACAACATATTTATTCAACCAACAGACGAAATATATTACTAATTGTACATTGAAAACGGCAACAGCAGCAACCAGGGTTGGGGGTGCAATAGAAGCAGTAAGCAGGCCAGAAGAGTAAAGACACAACTCTCTCTTCCAAACCAAACATCAGCCAACATTACAAAAGGGCTACCAAAAAAGAACAAGTGTATGCACCAAACTAAATAAAGATCCTACTACACCAGGTGTGCGCATCTAACTAACTGGCTCAGTTAAACGTTACTATTTACTAAGCTGTGGAGATTGGCTGACAGCTTGAACCAGATGGGTGCCTGACGGGGGAAACTCCAACCAGCAGATCAAAGTCTGATACTTGCGACCCTCTCTCCTACTTTGGGCTGCAGAGCGTGGCGGCACATATCAGCGTATGGTGCATGGAGAGACGCATGGTATGCTATGTACACACAGTTTTGCCTGATGAACGAAACCACGCTGCCATTATGATCCTTGCCGTTGGTTATCTCCGGGTTAATCGGATAATTCAGTCCGAGAAACAGAGAGCGAGTACCGAGGCTACTTACCGGCCTCCAATCAAAAATTCCTAAAGGCCCAGAGAAGCTGGGATCCTGCTCAAAACCATGCAGTGACTGTGATTGTACTCCGCGAAACAACACGTCTGGTATGTCCGAATGATCATTAATCATTCGCCATCGTCTAATCAAGCTAGGAACCACGTGCAACTGCCATGCCGCTTTTCTTTGAAAGGTTCTGGGATTAGGAAGGGTAGGGATACCAGGCGGCCTACAACATCATATCAAGTTCGAGTCAAATAAAAAAGGGCTCGTACTGTAGTCAATCTTAAGAACATCATGTTATGAGCATGAATATTTTTCAGTAAATGTTGACAGAAATATAAGCAAGCCAGCATGATATCAGAGGAAAGTAACATAATGCTGTAACAGCCCTTTGTAGTGATGACTGGAGTAGGCTAGCAATACGTCCAGCCACAGAAGGAGTCCACAACGTAAATGAAGCCCTTGTATTCAATGGCATCAGAGAGCCATGGAGGATGTATGATCCTGCGATCGATGTGCAGATTTATCCACTTACCATAGTAACCTGTCAGATAAGTGAGACCGTGGTTGAAGAATGCAATTAGCCTAAAGTCTTTATAATTCGCAAATCTTGTGGGCACTTGGCAGATTACAACTTTGAGCAAATCAAACTTGGTATCATGTTGGCTACTGTAACATTCCTAGTATTCTGGGCCGCGGTGCCAAAGCAGTGTAGTGTTAATCGAAGGAAGGGGGATCAATCGCTGGGTGTACACCTCCACGAGCATCCAACCGCCATGCACGTCGACGAGCACCATCCAAGACATGTTCATGCCGACCCAGTACATAACATTAATGTAGTTGAGGGTGACGGGGATCGGATCGCAGTCAAGGGGGCTGATGCTCGCCACCCTATGATCGTTATACTGCGTGAGACGCCGTTTCTGAAGATCAGGCGGCATCAGCAAGCAGGGAGCTGGCTTAAAAAGCTCCGGCCTGAGGGCTTTGAGTAAACTGTACAACCCCGACGAGCACGTGGCGAGCGGCATGGTACTGAGATTGTCCACATGCGAAACAATGAGTTTGATTACCTCTGTGGGGAGAGAATTCCAGCCACTCTTTCGGCGGACGCTGCTTGGTTATGCCATTGTTAGTGCTGGGGTTTCGGAAGAGGGGGGAGGCGCCTAGCGGGGATGGAAGATTGGACGATTATTTGCGGACGAGGATTGAGAAGCGAATATGTGCTGCGGGTAGTGGACAGGTGATGATGACAATGTAGCAGCAGCACGCCGCTTGACTTACGAGACACATCCCAGCAGTGGAGGGTCATATCGATGCCAGACAACTTGAGTGATCGCAGTACTAGTACAATAAACTACAGTACCTACTACTATGCCGAGTAGCATAGTGGAGTAGGACTACTAGCACTAGAGGAGTAGTATATTGTAAATAGTTACAAACTTTAATGCCCGAGCATGGAACGACTACAAACCGCCATCGGTGCTAACGCCAATCCCCAGCAAACATTCGCTGGGAGACATGGCAGTTGCAAACGCATGTGACACAGTTACAGTACTACTCCTAGATGTCTGTTAGAACTACGTCGGTTTTTCCCCAGAGAGGGAGGGATGATGCAGCACAGCGACGGTAGGTATTTCCCTCAGTGATGAGACCAAGGTTATCGAACCAGTAGGAGAACCATGCAACACCATGTAAATAGCTCCTGCACACAAAGAACAAATAGTTGCAACCCGACGTGTTAAAGGGGTTGTCAATCCCTTTCGGGTAACGAGATAGATAAAATTGAAGTAGATTGAAAGATGCAAATAAAAGCAAATAAAACTCAACGAGGTATTTTTATGTTTTTGGATAAATAGATCTGAAAATAAAAGTAGCAAACAAATAAAAGAGCGAATAGCAAAATAGATCTTGAAGGCAAATATATTAAAGAAGAGACCTGGGGGCCGTAGTTTTCACTAGTGGCTTCTCCCGAGAAAAATAGCAAACGGTGGAAACAAATTACTGTTGGGCAATTGATAAAACTTCAAATAATCATGATGATATCCAGGCAATGATCATTATATAGGCATCACATCCAAGATTAGTAGACCGACTCCTGCCGACATCTACTACTATTACTCCACACATCGACCGCTATCCAGCATGCATCTAGTGTATTAAGTTCATGGAGAAACGGAGTAATGCAATAAGAACAATGACATGATGTAGACAAGATCTATTTATGTAGAAATAGACCCCATCTTGTTATCCTTAATGGCAACGATACATACATGTAGTTTCTCTTTCTGTCACTGGGATCAAGCACCGTAAGATCGAACCCATCACAAAGCACCTCTTCCCATTGCAAGATAAATAGATCAAGTTGGCCAGACAAAACCCAAATATCGGAGAAGAAATATGAGGCCATAAGCAATCATGCATATAAGAGATCAAAGAAGACTCAAATAACTTTCATTGATAAAAAGATAGATCTGATCATAAACTCAAAGTTCATCGGATCCAAACAAACACACCGCAAAAAAGAGTTACATCATATGTATCTCCAAGAGACCATTGTATTGAGAATCAAATGAGAGAGATAATGCCATGTAGCTACTAACTACGGACCCGAAGGTCTACAATGAACTACTCACGCATCATCGGAGAGGCACCAATGAGGATGATGAACACCTCCGTGATGATGTCTAGATTGGATCTGGTGGTTCTGGAACTTGCAGCGGCTGGAATTGATTTTCGTCGACTCCCCTAGGGTTTTTGGAAAATTGGGGTATTTATAGAGCAAAGAGGCGGTGCGGGAGGCTCCTGAGGTGGGCACAACGCGCCCTGGTGGGTTGTGCTCCCCTCGGAGCAACCCCCCCCCCCCCAGGTGCTTCTCCGGCCCACTGGATGTCTTCTGGTCCAAAAAAAATCCACAAAAAGTTTCATTGCATTTGGACTCCGTTTGGTATTGATTTCCTGCGATGTAAAAAATATGCAGAAAACAGCAACTGGCACTGGGCACTATGTCAATAGGTTAGTACCAAAAAATGATATAAAATGATTGTAAAACATCCAAGAATGATAATATAACAGCATGGAACAATAAAAAATTATAGATACGTTGGAGACGTATCAGCATCCCCAAGCTTAATTCCTGCTCGTCCTCAAGTAGGTAAATGATAAAATCAGAATTTTTGATGTGGAATGCTGCCTAACATGTTGATCACATATTCTTTTCTTAATAGCATGGACATTTGGACTTTTATATGGTTCAAAGCAATAGTCTAGTTTTGACATGATAACTTAAATACCTAAGCATATCAACAAGCAACCATGTCTTTCAAAATATCAACGCTAAAGCAAGTTATCCCTAGCCCATCATGCTCAATCATTGATCTATTCATGAAACACACTCGAATATTAGCTACACCCAATGCTCAAGTATGATCACAGTGCCCCTTAGTTGGTGCTTTGTAAGAGGAGATGGAGACTCAAATTAAAAATAAAAATTGCATAAACTAAAAGAAAGGCCCTTCGCGGAGGGAAGTAGGGATTTGTAGAGGTGCCAGAGCTCAAAGCTTAAATTGAGATATAAAAACATTTTGAGAGGCATACTTTTCCCACCAACGAAAATGACTTCGAGCTCCCAACACTTTCCATGCTAGATATATCATAGGCGGTTCCCAAACAGAAAATAAAGTTTATTCCTTTTTCCACCATTTCTTTCACTTTCCATGGCTAGCCGTATCCACGGGTGCCCTCCATACAAACACTTTCCAAGAAATTTATTATTTGACAACATAAAGTAAATTCATTTTTCATTTCGGGACTGGGCATCCCTAATACCTTTGCCATACTCTCGTGCAATGACAAGTGGATAAACACTCATCGTGAGAATAACACATCTAGCATGGAAAATATCGGCCACCCCTCACCGCCTCGCGAGCGGTACGAGCACACAAAAGAGAAATTTATTTTGAAAATTAGAGATGGCACATACAAATTTGCTTAGAATGGCACGGAAATACCGCATATAGGTAGGTATGGTGGACTCATATGGCAAAGCTGGTTTAAAGGGTTTTGGATGCACAAGTAGTGATCATACTTAGTGCAAATGAAGGCTAGCAAAAAGATTGAGAAGCGCCCAACCAAGAAACGAATAATCTCGTAAGCAAGCATTAAGCATAAGTAACACCAAATAATGCACCATAAGTAAGATATAATTTCATTGCATAACTATTGACTTTCGTATTTGCATAGGGAATCACAAACCTTAACACCAATATTCTTACTAAAGCACAATTACCCATCAACCTGGCTCACATATTATATCGTCATATCTCAAAACTATTATAAAGAACCAAGTTTATTTTGTCCAATGATCTTCATGAAAGTTTTTATTATATCCTTCTTGGATATCTATCACTTTGGGACTAGTTTCATATGCTGCTTTTAATAAGCTCAAACAAATATAAGTGAAGAACATGAGCATAATATTTCTTTCTCTCAAATTAATCTAAGTGAAGCAAGAGAGAATTTCTTCAAAATTTAACTAACTCCCAAATAAATCTAAGTAAAGAATGAGAGCATTTCTTCAAAAATAACAAAGCACACCGTGCTCAAAAAGATATAAGTGAAGCACTAGAGCAATTCCAAGGCTCTAAAAATTTAAGTGAAGCATAGGAGCAAGCATAGCATAGTTTTTGGCTCTCTCAAAAAGGTGTGTCCAGCAAGGATTCAAATCTTAAAATAAAAAGCAAAACAAGAAAAGATTCAAATCATACAAGAAGCTCCAAGGAAAACTCATAATATGTGACGAATAATAATATAGCTCCAAGTAAAATACCGATGGTCGTTAGAAGAAAGAGGGGATGCCACTCGGGGGCATCCCCAAGCTTAGTTGCTTTATACTTCTTGAATATTATCTTGGGGTGCCTTGGGCATCCCCAAGCTTAGCCTTTTGCTAATCCTTATTCGTTCATCCATCGTAATATCACCCAAAACTTGAAAACTTCAATCACACAAAACTGACCAAAACCTTCGTGAGATCCGTTAGTATAAGAAAACAAATCACTACTTTAAGTACTTTTGCAAACCAATTAATATTTTATTTTTGCATTATATGTACTGTATTCCAACTTTTCTATGGCAAAAACTCTTCAAAGAAAACCATAGAATCATCAAAACAAGCACACAACGCAAAGAAAACAGAATCTGTCAAAAACAGATCAGTCTGTAGAAATCTGAAAACTTCGAATACTTCTGTAACTCCAAAAATTCTGAAAACATAGGACATCGTGAGAAATTTGTTTATTAATCTTCTGAAAAAAGAATCAACTCAAAAGCACTCTTCTGTTTTTCAGCAAGATCAAATCGACTATCACCCAAATCAACCCAAAAGCTTTGGTTGGCACAAACACTAATTTAAACCACAAAGACACATCTAATCAGAGGCATAATTGGGTATTTTATTGAAAACA
Source organism: Thinopyrum elongatum (assembly GCA_011799875.1). Classification (NCBI taxonomy): domain Eukaryota; kingdom Viridiplantae; phylum Streptophyta; class Magnoliopsida; order Poales; family Poaceae; genus Thinopyrum; species Thinopyrum elongatum. The sequence goes on from CM022302.1 coordinate 537,792,947, forward strand.
ACAAGAAAACCAAAAAGCAAAAAGATACAAGTTGAGTTGCCTCCCAACGAGCGCTATCGTTTTACGCCCCTAGCTAGGCATAACGCAAAAGCTCTACGTGTTGTCAACTTTGTTTCGAGATCCATAAGATGCCCTCTTGATTGATTCATAAGGTGGCCTAATTCTTGTCCTAGGGAAATGCTCCATACCCTTCCTTAGTGGAAATTGAAATTTAATATTGCCTTCTTTCATATCAATCACGGCACCAATAGTACGTAAAAATGGTCTACCAAGAATAATTGGGCAAGACGGATTGCAATCAATATCAAGAACAATAAAATCTATGGGCACATAATTCCTATTTGCAAGAATAAGAACATCATTAATTCTTCCCATAGGCTTTTTAATAGTAGAATCCGCCAAGTGCAAATTTAAAGAGCATTCTTCAATAGCGGTAAGACCAAGCACATCACACAAAGATTTAGGAATTGTAGAAACACTAGCACACAAGTCACATAAAGCAAAACACTCATAATTTTTAATCTTGACTTTGATAGTAGGTTCCCATTCATCATGTAGTTTTCTAGGAATTGAAACTTCTAATTACAACTTTTCTTCAAAAGCTTTCATCATAGCATCAACAATATGTTTAGTAAAAGCTTTATTTTGTTCATAGGCATGGGGTGGATTTATCATGGATTGCAACAAAGAAATACAATCAACCAAAGAGCAACTATCATAATTAAAGTCTTTGTAATCCAAAATAGTGGGCACATCACTAATTAAAGTCTTGACCTCTTCAAACCCACTTTTATCAAAATTTTCAACAAGATTTTCACCCTCCAAATTATCGGGACGCCTTCTAGCTAAAGTTGGCTCTTCTCCAGTCCCTTTATCATCAATCTTAATTTTCCTAAACAAGGAATCAATAGAAGAAACCCCAATCATTTTAAGATCTTCATCACTTTTATGAAAGCAATCACTAGAAAACGTTTTTTCTAAAAATTCTCGTCAAGCTCTAAGCATAGCGGTTCTTTTCTTACTTTCATCCATAGAAACATAAAGAGCTTTAAAAGATTCCTCAACCATAGGCACAAGAATTTTCATCTTGAGATTTTCCACATCATGAGAAATTCTATCAATACTTCTAGACATATCATCAATCTTATTCAGCTTCTCTTCGATTGTAGCATTGAAAACTTTTTGAGTATTGATAAATTCTTTAATATTATTCTCAAGATCAGAGGTGTTCCTATTATTATTATAAGAAGGATTACCATAGGAATTACCATAATTATTAGAGGAATTACTAGGAAAAGGCCTAGGATTAAAATTACCTCTATAAGCATTGTTATTAAAGTTGTTTCGTGAAATAAAGTTCACATCTATGGCATCACTATTTTGCTCAATCAAAGTAGACAAAGGCATATCATTGAAATCAATAGGAGCATTTTTATTAGCAAGCAACTTCATAAGAGCATCAACTTTTTCACTCAAAGAATTTATTTCTTCTACCGAATTAACTTTTTTACTAGTAGGAGCCCTTTCGGTATGCCATTGTGAATAATTTGCCATGATGTTATCTAGCAATTTAGTAGCTTCACCCAAAGTAATTTCCATAAAAGTACCCCCAGCGGCGGAATCTAAAAGATTACGAGAAACAAAATTCAACCCCGCATAAAAAATTTGTATGATCATCCAAAGATTTAACCCATGAGTTGGGCAATTCCTTAGCATCATTTTCATCCTTTCCCAAGATTGTGCAACATGCTCATGCTCAAGTTGCTCGAAATTCATGATCTGGGTTCTAAGGGAAATGATTTTCACAGGCGGAAAAAACTTTGTAATAAAAGCATCCTTGCACTTATTCCAAGAATCGATACTATTGCGAGGCAAAGAGGAAAACCAAATTTTTGCGTGATCTCGCAAAGAAAATGGAAATAATTTCAACTTCACAACATCATTGTCCACATCTTTTTTATTTTGCATCTCACATAATCCCACGAATGTGTTAAGATGGGACGCGACATCCTCATTAGGAGTACCGGAAAACTGATCTTTCATAACAAGATTCAACAAAGCAGTATTAATATCACAAGTCTCCGCGCTAGTGGCGGGAGGAGCAATCGGGGTGCTAATAAAATCATTGTTGTTGGTATTTGAGAAATCACACAACTTGGTGTTCTCTTGAGTCATGGTGACTTCACAACAAGATTGCACTAAAAAACAGATCTGACGAGAAAACGACGAACGAAAAAAAGGGCGAATAAAACGGCAAATTTTTGTGAAGTGGGGGAGAGGAAAACGAGAGGCAAATGGAAAATAATGTAAATTGCAAGGAGATGAGATTTGTGATTAGGAACCTGGTAGATGTTGATGATGTCTCCCCGGCAATGGCGCCAGAAACTCCTCTTGATGTCTGCTAGAACTATGTCGGTTTTTCCCAAAGAGGGAGGGATGATGCAGCACAGCGACGGTAGGTATTTCCCTCAGTGATAAGACCAAGGTTATCGAACCAGTAGGAGAACCACGCAATACCACATAAACAGCTCCTGCATAGAAAGAACAAATACTTGCAACTCGACGTGTTAAAGGGGTTGTCAATCCCTTTCGGGTAATGAGATGGATAAAATTGTAGTAGATTGAAAGATGCAAATAAAAGAAAATAAAATTCAGCGAGGTATTTTTAGGTTTTTGGATAAATAGATCTGAAAATAAAAGTTGCAAACAAATAAAAGAGCGAATAGCAGACTAGATCTTGAAGGCAAGTATATTAAAGAAGCGACCCGGGGGCCGTAGTTTTCACTAGTGGCATCTCTCGAGAAAAATAGCAAACGGTGGAAACAAATTACTATTGGGCAATTGATAAAACTTCAAATAATCATGACGATATCTAGGCAATGATCATTATATAGGCATCACGTCAAAGATTAGTAGACCGACTCCTGCCTGCATCTACTACTATTACTCCACACATCGACTGCTATCCAGCATGCATCTAGTGTATTAAGTTCATGGAGAAACAGAGTAATGTAATAAGAACGATGACATGATGTAGACAAGATCTATTTATGTAGAAATAGACCCCATCTTGTTATCCTTAATGGCAATGATACAAACGTGTCGTTTCCCTTTCTGTCACTGGGATCAAGCACCGTAAGATCAAACCCATCACAAAGCACATCTTCCCATTGCAAGATAAATAGATCAAGTTGGCCAGACAAAACCCAAATATCGGAGAAGTAATACGAGGCCCTAAGCAATCATGCATATAAGAGATCAAAGAAGACTCAAATAACTTTCATGGATAAAAAGATAGATCTGATCATAAACTCAAAGATCATCGGATCCCAACAAACACACCGCAAAAAAGAGTTACATCATATGGATCTCCAAGAGACCATTGTATTGAGAATCAAACGAGAGAGATAAAGCCATCTAGCTACTAACTACGGACCCGAAGGTCTACAATGAACTACTCACGCATCATCGGAGAGGCACCAATGAGGATGATGAACCCCTCCGTGATGGTGTCTAGATTGGATCTGGTGGTTCTAGAACTTGCGGCGGCTGGAATTGATTTTCGTCGACTCCCCTAGGGTTTCTGTAATATTGGGGTATTTACAGTGCAAAGAGGCGGTGCGGGAGGCTCTCGAGGTGGGCACAACCCACCTGGGCGCGCCTGGACCTCCAGGCCCGCCCTGGTGGGTTGTGCTCCCCTCGGAGCACCCCCCAGGTGCTTCTCCGGCCCACTGGATGTCTTCTGGTCCAAAAAAAATCCACAAAAAGTTTCACTGCGTTTGGACTCCATTTGGTATTGATTTCCTGCGATGTAAAAAACATGCAGAAAACAGCAACTGGCACTGGGCACTATGTCAATAGGGTAGTACCAAAAAATGATATAAAATGATTATAAAAATTGTAAAACATCCAAGAATGATAATAAAACAGCATGGATTAATCCAAAATTATAGATACGTTGAAGACGTATCACTCCTACATGTGTAAGGGTGACCATTTTGTCAAATACTATGGCTTAAGATAAGGCCACCATCAGATGGAAATCTGACGGTTATGTGGGCATTCGCCACGATTGGGCTCGTGGTGAACAATCGCTAGATATCTTTACTAAAAAAAGGTTAAAACGCCTGGGGCTAGAACTTGCACCGGCTGACGACTAACAATGATACTAATATAGTTTTAAAATACGAGTGTTCCATAAAAAAATAGTTGTAAAATGGTCAGCGAACGTGTCTACATGGTGTTTGGAATTTTATGTAAACTAGTAACAGGAAACGGAAGGATTTCTAGTAAGTACACCATCTACCACTTCGTGGGCTACTCCTGCGCTCCATGCGGCGGGCGCAACGTCCCCTACAGCCACTTCCGTTTCATGGACTGCCTAGTCGATGCCTGCAAGTTGCCCTGCATCTCCAAGAGTTCCGGCTGCGAGAGGTACGTCGACTACCACTTGGTGGTGAAGCATAGGTCCAGATGTTCGCACGCGCCCTGCCACTGCAATGGGTGCACGCCGCCGTTTGAGGGCTCGCTGGTGAGCCTCGTGCATCACCTCATGGCACCGTCCGGCAATCACTCCTGGCCTGCGGTGAACATGAAGTACGATACGTGGTAGCGGTTCTCCGTGCTGGAGTCGCTGGAGGATCACCGCCACTTGCTAGTCGCGGAGGAGGATGGCATCGTCTTCCTCTTGGCCGTGGGCACCGGCAAGGCCCACGCAGGCCGCCGCCCGTCTCTGTCGTGTGCGTAAGGGGCAATGCCACTGACGCTGACACGAGGCCAATGTTCAGGCGCGTGCTCACAATTGCTGCCCCTCCTGCGTACGAGGGCGACCTCAGCGCCTCCCTCACGCTAAATGGGACTGTGGCGACCTGCTCCATTCCTGGCAATGTGGACATGGAAGATGGCTGGTTTTATACAATTGTTCAACCCAAGATGATGCACGGGGACTCCAAGGAGGTTCACCTGAGCATATGCATTACCAAGTTAATTGTTCATCATTAGTCTTCGCTCAATGTAAGCCGTTGTCTAAGCATGTGGACACTTCTAATTTAGTATAGAACCTTCCATGCATGATCTTGCTCTATTAGAGTATCGCGCTTGAATAAAAGTGTATCCATTTATGGTTTATGATACGTCTCCATCGTGTATATAATTTTTGATTTTTTTCATGCCAATATTCTACAACTTTCATATACTTTTGGCAACTTTTTATATTATTTTTGGGACTAACATATTGATCCAGTGACCTGTGCCAGTTCCTATTTGTTTCATGTTTTTTTGTTTCGTAGAATACCCATATGAAACGAAGTCCAAACACAATAAAATTTTACAGAGAATTATTTTGGAATATATGTGATTTTTGGGAATCAGAATCAATGCGAAATGATGCCCAAGGGGCCCATAAGCTTGAGGGGCGCGCCCCCTACCCTTGGCGCGGCGAGGAGGCTCATGGGGCCCCTGTAAGGCAGTTGATGCCCTTCTTTGGCCGCAAGAAAGATAATATCCGAATAAAAATTGTGTTAAAATTTCAGCCCAATCGGAGTTACGGATCTCCCGGAATTTAAGAAACGGTGAAAGGCCAGAAAACAGGAACGCAGAAACAGAAGGAAACAGAGAGAGATCCAATCTTGGATGGGCTCCCGCCCCTCTGCCGCCATGGAGGCCATGGACCAGAGGGGAAACCCTCCTCCCATCTAGGGGGAGGTCAAGGAAGAAGAAGAAGGAGGGTTGCTCTCTCCCCCTCTCTCCCGGTGGCGCCGGAACACCGCCGGGGCCATCAACGTGACGGCAATCTACACCAACAACTTCGCCGCTGTCATCACCAACTCTCTCCCCCTCTATGCAGCAGTGTAACACCTCTTCTCCCTGCTATAATCTCTACTTAAACTTGGTGCTCAATGCTATATATTATTTCCCAATGATGTATTGCTATCCTATGATGTCCGTTTTGTCCTATGGGTGGATTGATGATCGTGATTGGTTTGAGTTGTATGTTTTATATTGGTGCTGTCCTATGGTGCTCTTCTTTTCACGCAAGCATGAGGGATCCCCGCTGTAGGGTGTTGCAATATGTTCATGATTCGCTTATGGTGGGTGGCGTGGGTGATAGAAGCACATACCCGAGTAAGTGGGTTGTTGCGTATGGGAGTAAAGAGGACTTGATACTTTAATGCTATGGTTGGGTTTTACCTTAATGATCTTTAGTAGTTGCGGATCCTTGCTAGAGTTCCAATCATAAGCGCATATGATCCAAGTAGTAAAAGTATGTTAGCTTATGCCTCTCCCTCATATAAAATGGCAATAATGATTACCGGTCTAGTTATCGATTGCCTAGGGACAAATAACTTTCTTGTGACAAAAAGCTCTCTACTAAAACTAACTTAATTGTTTCTTTATCTAAACAGCCCCTAGCTTTTATTTACGTGTTCTTTATTATCTTGCAAACCTATCCCTTTACACCTACAAAGTACTTCTCGAAAGAGGCTACAATTGATCCCCTATACTTGTCGGTTATCAAGACCTTTTTCTGGCGCCGTTGCCGGGGAGCTATAGCGTGGGGTGAATATTCTCGTGTGTGCTTGTTTGCTTTATCACTAAGTAGAATTTATTTACTGTTATAAGTTGTTCTCTATCTTTAGTTATGGATATGGAACACCAAATACGAAAAAAAATTAGGTGAACTTGCTACTCATGGCGATGGGGAACCTCCTGAAACCCTCGATGCTCATTATGTGAAAAATATTAAACACTACTTTGATAATCCTGAGAAGACACCATTCAACTTGATAATGGGAGGCACATTGGATCAACATGAATACTTTAGGGATTATCGCTTGACTCAAAAAGGGAAACTCTTATGGGATCAAATTGAAATGTTGCAATGGTATGCTTGGAATTTATGCTTGAGATATGATTATACTTGTTGCTCTAGGATGAAGGCTCCACAACTTCCCTTTTCATGTGAATTTAATGATGATGAAACCTTGGCTTCTTATGCTAATGGTATATATGATTACTATGATGTGGAGGGAATAGAAGAATTTGTTGCTTTTAAGGGTGCTTATGAAATTGAATCTTTGTTTGAAAAGTATGAAGATTTTGATGATGCTGTTTACAGACCTAAAAAATATGCTATACTTAAATATTGCTATGAGAATTATGAATATAATGTCGATATTAATGATTTTATTGAGAAAGTCTCCGCTGTCCAAGAAGGGACTAATATTTTGCAGGAAACTATGGAAGAAGAAATTGATGACATTGTGAGCTCATTGGATGAAAAAGATGATGAGGGGAGAGAAGAACAAAAGAAGGAAGAGTGGATTAGCTACCCGTGCCCACCTTCTAATGAGAGTAACTCTTCAACTCATACATTGTTTAATTTCCCTTCTTGCTTATCGAAGGATGATTGCTATGATCCCTTGGATTCATTTGAAGTATCCCTTTTTGATGAAATTGATGCTTGTTATGCTTGTGGCCATGATGCCAATATGAATTATGCTTATGGAGATGAACTTGCTATAGTTCCTTATGCTAAGAATGAAATTGTTGCTATTGCACCCACACATGATAGTCCTATTATCTTTTTGAATTCTCCCAACTACACTATATCGGAGAAGTTTGCGCTTATTAAGGATTATATTGATGGGTTGCGTTTTACCATTACACATGATGATTTTGATGAATATAATATGCATGTGCTTGCTGCTCCTACTTGAAATTATTATGAGAGAGGAACTACATCTCCACCTTTCTATGTTTCCAACACAATAAAATTACAAGAAACTGGTTATGCTATGCATTGGCTTTACTTTGTGTACGTGAATTATTCTTTTATGACATGCCGATGCATAGGAAGAGAGTTAGACTTCGTTGTTGCATGATATATGTTACTTTGTGCTCACTACTAAAATACAAATCATTGCTAATTAAAATTGGCTTTGATATACCTTGGGATCTGGGTGGATCAATTACTTGAGCACTTTATGCCTAGCTTAATGGCTTTAAAGAAAGCGCTGCCAGGGAGACAACCCGAAAGTTTTAGAGAGTCATTTTATTCTGTTGTGTGCTTTTATAAAGTTTAAAAACAAAAAATATAGATGGGAACCTAAAACTTTTCAAAAAGGAAAGTGAAAGTAAGAAAGACGAGCACTGTTGAAGTGGGGGAGCTCCTTGAACTTTGTTCATGCCCATGGAAACTTTGCAAATCTTGAATTACAGAAACTTTTCAACAAAAATAATTATACCCTTGTACAAATACATTGTATTATAAAAATAATGTGCCAAGATTTGCCTTTAGGATGATTAGATTGCTTGTTTGGTCTGTGCAGTGCAAAAACAGAAACTTTGGCTGTAGTGCGTGAATTTACATTTCTTACTGGAATGTCGAGTCTTTCTGAAATATTTACACGGTACTGATATGTAAATTTTTTATTTTGTCCTAATTTTTCAGAATTTGTAGAGTTACTGAAGTATGGTAAATGTTCAGATTGCTACAGACTATTCTGTTTTTGATAGATTTTGTTTTTGATGCATTGTTTTGCTTGTTTTGATGGAACTATGGATTGTATCATTGGTATAAGACATGGAGAAGTTAGAATACATTAGGTATAATGCAAAAATAAATTATGAATGGGTTTGCAACAGTACTTAAAGTGGTGATTTTCTTTATTATACTAACGGATCTCACGAGGGTTTTGTTAAGTTTTGTGTGATTGAAGTTTTCAAGTTTTGGGTGAGATCACGATGGATGAAGGAATAAGGAGTGGCAAGAGCCTAAGCTTGGGGATGCCCAAGGCACCCCAAGGTAATATTCAAGGACTCCCAAGCAACTAAGCTTGGGGATGCCCCGGAAGGCATCCCCTCTTTCTTCTAACAACCATCGGTAATTTTACTCGGAGCTATATTTTTATTCGTCACATGATATGCGCAAATTCTTGGAGCGTCTTTTGCTTTTATTTTTCCTTTTTATTTTATGCACCATGCTGGTATGAGATAGTCCTTGGTTGATTTATAGAATGCTCTTTGCACTTCACTTATATCTTTTGAGTATGGCTTTATAGAATCCTTCATGTGCATCACTTATATCATTTGAAGTTTGGATTGCCTGTTTCTCTTCGTATAGGAAACCACCATTTGTAGAATGCTCTTTTGCTTCACTTATATTTGTTAGAACGTGGGAAAATATTTTGTATAAAGAATTAAACTCTCATACTTTAGTTATATCTATTTGGAGAGTCAACAGGAATTGGTCATTCACATGGTTAGTCATAAAATCATACATAAAACTTGTAGATCACTGAATATGATATGTTTGATTCCTTGCAATAGTTCTGCGATATAGAGATGGTAATATGTGGGAGGTACTAGTGAATTATTGTGGTTTAGTAAGAATATTGGTGTTAAGGTTTGTGATTCCCGAAGCATGCATGTATAGTCTCTCGTTATGCGATGAAATTGGAGCATGATTTATTATTGATTGTCTTCCTTATGAGTGGCGGTCGGGGATGAGCGATGGTCTTTTCCTAACAATCTATCCCCCTAGGGGCATGCATAGCAGTACTTTGCTTTAAGGGCTAACAAACTTTCAAAATAAGTATGTGAGTTCTTTATGACTAATGTGAATCCATGGGTTATACGTGTTGGGGAACGTAGCAGAATTTTAAAATTTTCTACGCATCACCAAGATCAATCTATGGAGTCATCTAGCAACGAGTGAGAGGGGAGTGTATCTACATACCCTTGTAGATCGCGAGCGGAAGCGTTCAAGAGAACGGGGTTGATGGAGTCGTACTCGTCGTGATCCAAATCACCGATGACCGAGCGCCGAACGGACGGCACCTCCGCGTTCAACACACGTACGGAGCAGAGATGTCTCCTCCTTCTTGATCCAGCAAGGGGGAGGAGAGGTTGATGGAGATCCAGCAGCACGACGGTGTGGTGGTGGAAGCAGCGGGATTTCAGCAGGGCTTCGCCAAGCGCTACTGGAGGAGGAAGAGGTGTCACGGGAGGGAGAGGGAGGCGCCAGGGGCTGAGCTGTTTCTCCCATGCACCTCCCCACTATATATAGGGGTGGAGGGGGCTGGTTTCTTGCCCTCCAAGTCCATTGGGGCGTTGGCAAAGGTGGAAGGAAAGAAATCCCATCCTTTCCCTTCCCCACCGATTGTTATCCCCTTTTTTTAGGGATCTTGATCTTATCCCTTCGGGATATGATCTTATTCCTTCTAAGGGGGAATCTTGGTGCGCCTTGACTAGGGGTGTGGGGCCTTGCCCCCACTACCCACGTTCATGTGGGTCCCCCCATGCAGGTGGGCCCCACTCCGGAACCTTCTAGAACCTTCTCGGTACAATACCGAAAAATCCCGAACATTTTCCGGTGGCCAAAATAGGACTTCCCATATATAAATCTTTACCTCCGGACCATTCCGGAACTCCTCGTCACGTCCAGGATCTCATCCGAGACTCCGAACAACCTTCGGGTTACCGCATACTAATATCTCTATAACCCTAGCGTCACCGAACCTTAAGTGTGTAGACCCTACGGGTTCGGGAGACACGCAGACATGACCGAGACGACTCTCCGGTCAATAACCAACAGCGGGATCTGGATACCCATGTTGGCTCCCACATGCTCCTCGATGATCTCATCGGATGAACCACGATGTCGAGGATTCAATCAATCCCGTACGCAATTCCCTTTGTCTATCGGTACGATACTTGCCCGAGATTCGATCGTCGGTATCTCGATACCTTGTTCAATCTCGTTACCGGCAAGTCTCTTTACTCGTTTCCGTAACACATCATCCCGTGAACAACTCCTTGATCACATTGAGCTCGTTATGATGATGTCCTACCGAGTGGGCCCAGAGGTACCTCTCCGTTACATGGAGTGACAAATCCCAGTCTCGATTCGTGCCAACCCAACAGATACTTTCGGAGATACCCGTAGTGCACCTTTATAGCCACCCAGTTACGTTGTGACGTTTGGTGCACCCAAAGCACTCCTACGGTATCCGGGAGTTGCACAATCTCATGGTCTAAGGAAAAGTTACTTGACATTGGAAAAGCTTTAGCAAACGAACTACACGATCTAGTGCTAGGCTTAGGATTGGGTCTTGTCCATCACATCATTCTCCTAATGATGTGATCCCGTTATCAATGACATCCAATGTCCATGGTCAGGAAACCGTAACCATCTATTGATCAACGAGCTAGTCAACTAGAGGCTTACTAGGGACATGTTGTGGTCTATGTATTCACACATGTATTACGATTTCCGGATAACACAATTATAGCATGAATAACAGACAATTATCATGAACAAGGAAATATAATAATAACCATTTTATTATTGCCTCTAGGGCATATTTCCAACAGTCTCCCACTTGCACTAGAGTCAATAATCTAGTTACATTGTGATGAATCGAACACCCATAGAGTACTGGTGTTGATCATGTTTTGCTCGTGAAAGAGGTTTAGTCAACGGATCTGCTACATTCAAATCCGCGTGCACTTTACAAATATCTATGTCTCCATCTTGAACATGTTCACGTATGGAGTTGAAGCGACGCTTGATATGCCTGGTCCTTTTGTGAAACCTGGGCTCCTTGGCAAGGGCAATAGCTCCAGTGTTGTCACAGAAGAGAGCCATTGGACCCGACGCATTTGGAATGACTCCTAGGTCGGTGATGAACTCCTTCATCCATACTGCTTCGTGTGCTGCCTCCGAGGCTGCTATGTACTCCGCTTCGCATGTAGAACCCGCCACGACGCTTTGCTTGCAACTGCACCAGCTTACCGCTCCACCATTCAAAATATACACGTATCCGGTTTGTGACTTGGAGTCATCCGGATCTGTGTCGAAGCTAGCGTCGACGTAACCCTTTACGACGAGCTCTTCGTCACCTCCATATACGAGAAACATATCCTTAGTCCTTTTCATGTACTTCAGGATGTTCTTGACCGCTGTCCAGTGTTCCTTGCCGGGATTACTTTGGTACCTACCTACCAAACTTACAGCAAGGTTTACATCAGGTCTGGTACACAGCATGGCATACATAATAGACCCTATGGCTGAGGCATAGGGGATGACACTCATCTCTTCTATATCTTTTGCCGTGGTCGGGCATTGAGCCGAGCTCAATTTCACACCTTGCAATACAGGCAAGAACCCCTTCTTGGACTGATCCATATTGAACTTCTTCAATATCTTATCAAGGTATGTGCTTTGCGAAAGACCTATGAGGCGTCTCGATCTATCTCTATAGATCTTGATGCCTAATATATAAGCAGCTTCTCCAAGGTCCTTCATTGAAAAACACTTATTCAAGTAGGCCTTTATACTTTCCAAGAATTCTATATCATTTCCCATCAGCAGTATGTCATCCACATATAATATGAGAAATGCTACAGAGCTCCCACTCACTTTCTTGTAAACACAGGCTTCTCCATAAGTCTGTGTGAACCCTAACGCTTTGATCATCTCGTCAAAGCGAATGTTCCAACTCCGAGATGCTTGCACCAGCCCATAGATTGAGCGCTGGAGCTTGCATACCTTGTCAGCATTCTCAGGGTCGACAAAACCTTCCGGTTGTATCATATATAACTCTTCCTTAAGAAAACCATTAAGGAATGCCGTTTTGACGTCCATTTGCCATATCTCATAATCATAGTATGCGGCAATTGCTAACATGATTCTGACGGATTTCAGCTTCGCTACGGGTGAGAAAGTCTCATCGTAGTCAACCCCTTGAACTTGTCGATAACCCTTAGCGACAAGCCGAGCCTTATAGATGGTCACATTACCATCCGCGTCAGTCTTCTTCTTAAAGATCCATTTATTTTCTATGGCTTGCCGATCATCGGGCAAGTCAGTCAAAGTCCATACTTCGTTTTCATACATGGATCCTATCTCGGATTTCATGGCTTCAAGCCATTTGTCGGAATCCGGGCCCGCCATCGCTTCTTCATAGTTCGAAGGTTCACTGTTGTCTAACAACATGATTTCCAGGACAGGATTGCCATACCACTCTGGTGCGGAACGTGTCCTCGTGGACCTTCGAAGTTTAGTGGTAGCTTGATCATGATCATTATCAATAACTTCCTCTCTAGCCGGTGTAGGCTCCACAGAAACATTTTCCTGTGCTGCGCTACTCTCCGGTTCGAGGGTCATCTCATCAAGCTCCACTTTCCTCCCACTTACTTCTTTCGAGAGAAACTCTTTCTCTAGAAAGGATCCATTCCTGGCAACAAAGATCTTGCCCTCGGATCTTAGGTAGAAGGTATACCCAATAGTTTCCTTAGGGTATCCTATGAATACGCATTTTTCCGACTTGGGTTCGAGCTTCTCTGGTTGAAGTTTCTTCACATAAGCATCGCATCCCCAAACTTTCAGAAACGACAGCTTAGGTTTCTTCCCAAACCATAATTCATACGGTGTCGTCTCAACGGATTTTGACGGTGCCCTATTTAAAGTGAACGCGGCAGTCTCTAAAGCATAACCCCAAAAGGATAGCGGTAAATCGGTAAGAGACATCATAGATCGCACCATATCCAATAGAGTGCGATTACGACGTTCGGACACACCATTACGCTGAGGTGTTCCAGGCGGCGTGAGTTGTGAAACAATTCCACATTTCCTTAAGTGCGTGCCAAATTCATGACTCAAATATTCTCCTCCACGATCTGATCGTAAGAACTTTATTTTCTTGTCACGTTGATTCTCAACCTCACTCTGAAATTCCTTGAACTTTTCAAAGGTCTCAGACTTGTGCTTCATCAAGTAGACATACCCATATCTACTCAAATCATCGGTGAGGGTGAGAACATAACGATAACCACCGCGAGCCTCAACACTCATTGGACCACACACATCAGTATGTATGATCTCCAATAAGTTGGTTGCTCGCTCCATTGTTCCGGAGAATGGAGTCTTGGTCATCTTGCCCAAGAGGCATGGTTCGCATCTGTCAAATGATTCATAATCAAGAGACTCCAAAAGTCCATCTGCATGGAGTTTCTTCATGCGTTTAACACCGATATGACCAAGGCGGCAGTGCCACAAGTATGTGGGACTATCGTTATCAAGCTTGCATTTCTTGGCATTCACATTATAAACATGTGTAACATCACGTTCGAGATTCAATAAAAATAAACCATTCACCAGCGGGGCATGACCATAAAACATATCTCTCATATAAATAGAACAACCATTATTCTCAGATTTAAATGAGTAGCCATCTCGCATTAAGCGAGATCCAGATACAATGTTCATGCTCAAAGCTGGTACTAAATAACAATTATTGAGGTTTAAAACTAATCCCGTAGGTAGATGCAGAGGTAGCGTGCCGACGGCGATCACATCGACCTTGGAACCATTCCCGACGCGCATCGTCACCTCGTCCTTTGCCAGTCTACGCTGATTCCGCAGTTCCTGCTTTGAGTTACAAATATGAGCAACCGCACCGGTATCAAATACCCAGGAACTACTACGAGTGCTGGTAAGGTACACATCAATTACATGTATATCATATATACCTTTGGTATTGCCGGCCTTCTTGTCCGCCAAGTACTTGGGGCAGTTTCGCTTCCAGTGACCGTTTCTCTTGCAATAAAAGCACTCAGTCTCAGGCTTGGGTCCATTCTTCGACTTCTTGCCGGCAGCTGGCTTACCGGGCGCGGCAACTCCCTTGCCGTCCTTCTTGAAGTTCTTCTTACCCTTGCCCTTCTTGAACTTAGTGGTTTTATTCACCATCAACACTTGATGTTCCTTTCTGATCTCTGCCTCCGCTGACTTCAGCATCGCATATACCTCAGGAATGGTCTTTTCCATCCCCTGCATGTTGAAGTTCATCACGAAGCTCTTGTAGCTAGGTGGAAGCGACTGAAGGATTCTGTCAACGACCGCGTCATCCGGGAGATTAACTCCCAGCTGAGACAAGCAGCTGTGCAACCCAGACATTTTGAGTATGTGCTCGCTGACAGAACTATTTTCCTCCATCTTACAGCTGTAGAACTTATCGGAGACTTCATATCTCTCGATCCGGGCATGAGCTTGGAAAACCATTTTCAGCTCTTCGAACATCTCATATGCTCCGTGATGCTCAAAACGCTTTTGGAGCCCCGGTTCTAAGCTGAAGAGCATGCCGCACTGAACGAAGGAGTAATCATCGGTGCGTGTCTGCCAAACGTTCAAATCGTCTGGCAGTGCTGGGAGAGCAGGTGGGTCACCTAACGGTGCTTCAAGGACATATGATTTCTTGGCAGCTATGAGGATAATCCTCAGGTTACGGACCCAGTCCGCATAGTTGCTACCATCGTCTTTCAGCTTGTTTTTCTCTAGGAACGCGTTGAAGTTGAGGTTAACATTAGCGTTGGCCATTTGATCTACAAGATAGATATGTAACATTTAGACTAAGTTCATGACAATTAAGTTCATCTAATCAAATTATGTAATGAACTCCCACTCAGATAGACATCCCTCTCGTCATCTAAGTGATTACATGATCCGAATCGACTAGGCCGTGTCCGATCATCACGTGAGACGGACTAGTCATCAACGGTGAACATCCCCATGTTGATCGTATCTTCTATACGACTCATGCTCGACCTTTCGGTCTCTTGTGTTCCGAGGCCATGTCTGTACATGCTAGGCTCGTCAAGTCAACCTAAGTGTATTGCTGTGTAAATCTGGCTTACACCCGTTGTATTCGAACGTTAGAATCTATCACACCCGATCAACACGTAGTGCTTCGAAACAACGAACCTTCGCAACGGTGCACAGTTAGGGGGAACACTTTCTTGAAATTTTAGTAAGGGATCATCTTATATATGCTACCGTCGTTCTAAGCAAATAAGATGCCAAAACATGATAAACATCTCATGCAATCAAAATAGTGACATGATATGGCCATTATCACTTTGCTCCTTTTGATCTCCATCTTCGGGGCTCCATGATCATCATCGTCACCGGCATGACACCATGATCTCCATCATCATGATCTCCATCATCGTGTCTTCATGAAGTTGTCTCGCCAACTATTACTTCTACTACTACGGCTAACGGTTAGCAATAAAGTAAAGTAATTACATGGCGAATTTCAATGACACGCAGGTCATATAATAAATTAAGACAACTCCTATGGCTCCTGCCGGTTGTCATACTCATCGACATGCAAGTCGTGATTCCTATTACAAGAACATGATCATCTCATACATCATATATATCATTCATCACATCCTTTGGCCATATCACATCACAAAGCACTTGCTGCAAAAACAAGTTAGACGTCCTCTAATTGTTGTTGCAAGTTTTTACGTGGCTGCTATAGGTTTCTAGCAAGAACGTTTCTTACCTACGCCAAAACCACAACGTGATATGCCAATTTCTATTTACCCTTCATAAGGACCCTGTTCATCGAATCCGATCCGACTAAAGTGGGAGAGACAGACACCCGCTAGCCACCTTATGCAACTAGTGCATGTCAGTCGGTGGAACCTGTCTCACGTAAGCGTACGTGTAAGGTCGGTCCGGGCCGCTTCATCCCACAGTGCCGCCGAATCAAGATAAGACTAGTAACGGCAAGAAGATTGACAAATCGACGCCCACAACTACTTTGTGTTCTACTCGTGCAAGATACTACGCATAGACCTAGCTCATGATGCCACCGTTGGGGAACGTAGCAGAATTTTAAAATTTTCTACGCATCACCAAGATCAATCTATGGAGTCATCTAGCAACGAGTGAGAGGGGAGTGTATCTACATACCCTTGTAGATCGCGAGCGGAAGCGTTCAAGAGAACGGGGTTGATGGAGTCGTACTCGTCGTGATCCAAATCACCGATGACCGAGCGCCGAACGGACGGCACCTCCGCGTTCAACACACGTACGGAGCAGAGACGTCTCCTCCTTCTTGATCCAGCAAGGGGGAGGAGAGGTTGATGGAGATCCAGCAGCACGACGGTGTGGTGGTGGAAGCAGCGGGATTTCAGCAGGGCTTCGCCAAGCGCTACTGGAGGAGGAAGAGGTGTCACGGGAGGGAGAGGGAGGCGCCAGGGGCTGAGCTGTTTCTCCCATGCACCTCCCCACTATATATAGGGGTGGAGGGGGCTGGTTTCTTGCCCTCCAAGTCCATTGGGGCGTTGGCAAAGGTGGAAGGAAAGAAATCCCATCCTTTCCCTTCCCCACCGATTGTTATCCCCTTTTTTTAGGGATCTTGATCTTATCCCTTCGGGATATGATCTTATTCCTTCTAAGGGGGAATCTTGGTGCGCCTTGACTAGGGGTGTGGGGCCTTGCCCCCCTACCCACGTTCATGTGGGTCCCCCCATGCAGGTGGGCCCCACTCCGAAACCTTCTAGAACCTTCTCGGTACAATACCGAAAAATCCCGAACATTTTCCGGTGGCCAAAATAGGACTTCCCATATATAAATCTTTACCTCCGGACCATTCTGGAACTCCTCGTGACGTCCAGGATCTCATCCGAGACTCCGAACAACCTTCGGGTTACCGCATACTAATATCTCTATAACCCTAGCGTCACCGAACCTTAAGTGTGTAGACCCTACGGGTTCGGGAGACACGCAGACATGACCGAGACGACTCTCCGGCCAATAACCAACAGCGGGATCTGGATACCCATGTTGGCTCCCACATGCTCCTCGATGATCTCATCGGATGAACCACGATGTCGAGGATTCAATCAATCCCGTACGCAATTCCCTTTGTCTATCGGTACGATACTTGCCCGAGATTCGATCGTCGGTATCTCGATACCTTGTTCAATCTCGTTACCGGCAAGTCTCTTTACTCGTTTCCGTAACACATCATCCCGTGAACAACTCCTTGATCACATTGAGCTCATTAGGATGATGTCCTACCGAGTGGGCCCAGAGGTACCTCTCCGTTACATGGAGTGACAAATCCCAGTCTCGATTCGTGCCAACCCAACAGATACTTTCGGAGATACCCGTAGTGCACCTTTATAGCCACCCAGTTACGTTGTGACGTTTGGTGCACCCAAAGCACTCCTACGGTATCCGGGAGTTGCACAATCTCATGGTCTAAGGAAAAGTTACTTGACATTGGAAAAGCTTTAGCAAATGAACTACACGATCTAGTGCTAGGCTTAGGATTGGGTCTTGTCCATCACATCATTCTCCTAATGATGTGATCCCGTTATCAATGACATCCAATGTCCATGGTCAGGAAACCGTAACCATCTATTGATCAACGAGCTAGTCAACTAGAGGCTTACTAGGGACATGTTGTGGTCTATGTATTCACACATGTATTACGATTTCCGGATAACACAATTATAGCATGAATAACAGACAATTATCATGAACAAGGAAATATAATAATAACCATTTTATTATTGCCTCTAGGGCATATTTCCAACAATACGCACTCTCACCTTTCCGCAATTTGCTAGCCTCTTCGGTGCCGTGCATTTCCCTTTCTCACCTCGAGAGTTGGTGCAAACTTCACCGGTGCATCCAAA
Source organism: Thinopyrum elongatum (assembly GCA_011799875.1). NCBI lineage: Eukaryota > Viridiplantae > Streptophyta > Magnoliopsida > Poales > Poaceae > Thinopyrum > Thinopyrum elongatum. The sequence continues at coordinate 537,811,448 of CM022302.1, forward strand.
CCCCGTGATATGATATGCTCTATCACACATAATCCTTCCTATATCTTCGTCAAAGCAGCCACCATACCTACCTATTATGGCATTTCCATAGCCATTCTGAGATATATTGCCATGCAACTTCCATCATCATCATATACATGACTTGAGCATTCATTGTCATATTGCTTTGCATGATCGTAAGATAGCTAGCATGATATTTTCATGTCTTGCCCTTTTTTGATATCTTTTCTATGCTAGATCATTGCACATCCTGGTACACTTCCAGAGGCATTCATATAGAGCCATCATGTATTAGTTGTATCGAGTTGTTAGTAAATAAAAGTGTGATGATCATCATTATTGGAGCATTGCCCCCGTGAGGAAAGGATGATGGAGACTATGATTCCCCCACAAGTCGAGATGAGACTCCAGACTTAAAATAAAAAAAGAGCCCAAAGAGCCCAAAATAAAAATAAATAAAAAAGAGCCCAAAGAGCCCAAAAAGAAAAAAAAGAGAAAATAAAAAAATGAGAGAAAAAGAGAGAAGGGGCAATGTTACTATCCTTTTACCACACTTGTGCTTCAGAGTAGCACCATGTTCTTCATATAGAGAGTCTCTTGAGTTATCCCTTGCATATACTAGTGGGAATTTTCATTATAGAACTTGGCTTGTATATTTCGATGATGGGCTTCCTCAAATGCCCTAGGTCTTCGTAAGCAAGCAAGTTGGATGCACACCTACTTAGTTTTCTTTTGAGCTTTCATACACTTATAGCTCTAGTGCATCCGTTGCATGGCAATCCCTACTCACTTGCATCGATATCAATTGAAGGGCATCTGCATAGCCTATTAATTTCCCTAGTTGATGTGAGACTTTCTCCTTTTTGTCTTCTCCTCCCAACCTCCACATCATATTCTATTCCACCTATAGTTCTATATCCATGGCTCACGCTCATGTATTGCATGAGGGTTGAAAAAGCTTGAGAACGTTAAAAGTATAAAACAATTGCTTGGCTTGTCATCGGGGTTGTGCATGATAAATACTTTGTGTGATGAAGATAGGGCATGACAAGATTATATTATTTTGTAGGGATAACTTTCTTTAGCATTGATATTTTGAAAGACATGATTGTTTGTTGGGATGCCTGAGTATTAATGTCTTTATATCAAATTATAGACTATTGCTTTGAATCACTCATGTCTTAATATTAATGCCATGATTAGATTATGTGATCAAGATTATGCTAGGTAGCATTCCACATCAAAAATTATCTTTTTTTATCATTTACCTACTCAAGGACGAGCAGGAATTAAGCTTGGGGATGCTGATACGTCTACGTCGTATCCATAATTTTTTAATTTTTCATGCCAATATTCTACAACTTTCATATACTTTTGGCGACTTTTTATATTATTTTTTGGACTAACATATTGATCCAGTGCCCAGTGCTAGTTCCTGTTTGTTGCATGTTTTTTTATTTCGCAGAATACCCATATCAAACGAAGTCCAAACGCGATAAATTTTATGGAGAATTATTTTGGAATATATGTGATTTTTCGGAAACGGAATCAACGCGAAACGATGCTCGAGGGGCGTGCCCCCTACCCTGGGTGTGGCGAGGAGGCTTGTGGGGCCCCTATGAGATGGTTGATGCCCTTCTTTCGCCGCAAGAATGATATTATCCGTATAAAAATTGTGTTAAAATTTCAGGCCAATCAGAGTTACAGATCTCTCGGAATTTAAGAAATGGTGAAAGGCCAGAAAACTGGAACGTAAAAACAAAAGGAAACAGAGAGAGAGAGATCCAATCTCGGAGGGGCTCCCGCCCCTCTGCCACGATGGAGGCCATGGACCAGAGGGGAAACCCTCCTCCCATCTAGGGGAGAGGTCAAGGAAGAAGAAGGAGGGTCGCTCTCTCCCCCTCTCTCCCGGTGGTGCCAGAACGCCGCCGGGTCCATCATCGTGACGGCGATCTACACTAACAACTTCGCCACCGTCATCACCACCTCTCTCCCCCTCTATGCAGCGGTGTAACACCTCTTCTCCCTGTTGTAATCTCTAATTAAACATGGTGCTCAATGCTATATATTATTTCCAATGATGTATAGCTATCCTATGATGTCCGTATTGTCCTATAGGTTGATTGATGATCGTGATTGGTTTGAGTTGTATGTTTTATATTGGTGCTTTCCTATGGTGCTCTCCGTGTCGTGTAAGCGTGAGGGATCCCGCTATAGGGTGTTACAATATGTTCATGATTCGCTTATGGTGGGTGGCGTGAGTGACAGAAGCACATACCCGAGTAAGTGGGTTGTTGCGTATAGGAGTAAAGAGGACTTGATACTTTAATGCTATGGTTGGGTTTTACCTTAATGATCTTTAGTAGTTGCAGATGCTTCCTAGAGTTCCAATCATAAGTGCATCTGATCCAAGTAGTGAAAGTATTTTAGCTTATGCCTCTCCCTCATATAAAATTGTAATAATGATTACCGGTCTAGTTATCGATTGCCTTGGGACAAATAATTTTCTTGTGACAAAATGCTCTCTACTAAAACTAACTTAATTGTTTCTTTATCTAAACATCCCCTAGCTTTTATTTATGTGATCTTTATTATCTTGCAAACCTATCCCTTTACACCTACAAAGTACTTCTAGTTTCATACTTGTTCTAGGAAAAGCAAATGTTAAGCGTGCGAAGAGTTGTATCGGTGGTCGATAGAAGTTTAAGGGAATATAAATTCTACCTTTAGCTCCTCGTTGGGTTTGATACTCTTACTTATCGAAAGAGGCTACAATTTATCCCCTGTACTTGTGGGTTATCTATTTAGTATAGAATCTTCCATGTATGCTCTTGCTCCATTAGAGTTCTTGCTTGCCATTTATGAGATTAATTGTGAATTTTTACTAATGGTGAAAGACTTATGATGAACCATTTCTTACCGCGCATATATCTTTTTCAGAGAATTTCAACCAAATGCCGCAACACTATCTTTGCATATTCATGAATTTAGCCTTGAGGTCCATACATATAATGTGTCATATACATGTATTGGAACACTATGCAGCTAAGGTTTTCCTTTTTCAATGAGGTAATATGTAAGTGTCAGTTGTTTGTTACTAACATTGTGTTGTGATGATATCTCACAACTCACATGGAAAGAACGTGCAACTCACAACTCACTAGTACGTACTAGTGTAGAGGGCCGTGCTGCACGGGAGTCTCGCCCCGCTCGTGGCATGGCAGTAAAGCCTTCAAGTCACAAAACCCCACCACTCCCTGTAATAACTGGCCTGATAAAATGAACGGACAAGCAACCATCACATCCCTGCTGTCTTTTTTGCATTTCATCTCTTTGCATTTATTTGTCCGGTTCATCTCGCACACTCGATCCCTGGCTATATTACTCCTCATACTAGCTGCTGCCATCACATCCCTCTGGATTCGCTTGAACAGTACTAGCTGCTACCCTCATACTATATTGTAACAATCGCAAGGGAACTTGTCCGAAAAAATTGCATGCCTTCCCGACCAGTGAGATAGTCCGTACAAAGTACGATAGAGAAAAAACCAGAGATAGAAGGAAGCTGCAGTAAACAATCAAACGACCATTTTTGCATTTATTTTGCATTGAATCGTTTCACAAGGTTGACTAGTGATGTTTTTCTACTTTTACCAAAACCGCATCGTAATGTTAAAACGTGCATTTGCACGTGTGTATACAAACTTGTAGTAGTACAGTCTACAAGCATAGATAGTATATAGAGAGAGACGATTTTTTTGCATTGATAGAGAGAAGATATATAGTGAAGTTTGTGCTATATGCACGTCCTTACAAATGCGTACGGATCCAAAAGGTTTCCAAACTCTTCCTTTTACATACTTAATTACGGACGCTAATAATTCCCGAACATTCAGGATTTATCATTTCCGTCCTGACACTAATGGGATCACCTTAAGACACTAAATTATTCCTAATGAAAGCCACGACACTCGCAGGAGCGCTTGCGGCGCACCACGAGAGCCCTGGTGCGCGGCCGTTTCCCAGCACGCTGACACAACGCCTCTTCCTCAGCCTCGCTACTCGTGAGGTGCTGATTAGCGGCTTGCCGGCGGGCGAGCATGTTCTCACCAGTCTCGTGATCCGGTGCCAACAGATACTCCTCCTCACTACAAGCGTCCACTCGGTCGACGTACTACCAAGCGTAGATGAGGCGCTTGGACCCGACTGCACTCAGGGCTTTGGCACGGGCGTCCTCCGCCACCCAGATGGCCCTCGCACGAGCGTTCTGCCAAAGAGCCAATTGACTGACTCTCTCAGACACGACATAGGCCTACCAGGCAGCATCCCTGGCGGCGCGCTTCTCTTCCTCGGCCTTCTTCTCCGTCTCTCTTTTGGCGCGCTCCGCCGGAGGCAAATCCTCCCACAAGGCGACCTCCATTTTTTTCCAAAGCTCCTCCAAGCTGGGGGGGGGGGGTGGGCTCGGCGGGTGGTGCGACGTCCTCCTCGTATCGGGGAGCCGACGCGTCCTCCGATGCACATGGGGTTGAGACTGGGAACGCCGATGCATCCACCTCGACGTGTCGCGGCGAGGAGCGGAACACCGACGTGTCATCCTCGACTAGTGGCGGCGAGGAACGGAATAGTGATGCATGACCCTCCACGCAGGGCAGCGAGGGGCGCCTAGGGCTAGGGAGGGGTGATGCCATGGTGGTCGACGGGTTCGTAATTGAGAGGGAGGGGAGGAGATAAAGGCGATGAACATGAGCGTTCTTCCGAATGCCGTGGGAGAAGCATTATTTATAGAGAGCAATGCCACACCTATGTAAGATATGTTGCGTGATTAACATAACAGCTAGGTGGGCATATTTTGGTTGGATGAATTTACGGGGGAGGGGTGTAGATATTGCTTATCACACCGGTTTCGGGTTTCGACAGGAGGCAATCGGACGAGCATGCGAGGGAGGAGAGTCATGCATGTAGATTGTTTTCACATGGGGAGGAGGTGGAACTGCGGGAGGGAGAAGGAGAGTCAGGCATGCAGATTGTTTTCACACATGGAGAGGAAAAGATTTGGAGAAAAATGAACCGAGAAGTGGTTGAGGTTAACGAGGCGCAGTATAATTAGTACTAATAAATAGTATGACTGGGATTCGAATCGTAGCCACTAAAGTGAGGACAACCAACGTCTACCGCTGTGCTAAGCAAAGGAATACGATTTAGGCCGATTCCTTAATTTTCTTATATGTTCAGTTTTTTTTCAAACGAAAGCAAAAGCTTTGACTCATCTCATTAAACAAGGAGGAGCATAACATAGTTTTAGTTGTTACAGGGCCAGGCAGGCCCAGCCAAAAAGGGTTACTCTCCCCGTAAAATGCTTCCCAACGATCTAGCCCTAGCAATTAGCCAAGTCTTTGCCTCGTCCATGATTGTCGCCGCCACCCTAGTGGTCATGGAGGCCTTGTTATGGATATATGCTCAGTTTCAAAATAGTGAAATGATTTAAACGTAAAACAAATATTTTGATTCCCCTCAAAATGAGCAAAATTTCTTCGATTTTTTTCCATTTGGCCAACCTTATAGCTAACCTTGTTGTATGAGTGACTATAAGTGATGACTATATATGGCATGGCAACATCATATAACCTAATGCACCTGGACAAAATAAGTAGTAGTAGTATCATGCATGCGATGATGCAAAGTAGGCAAAAGAAATTGCTCATTTATAGTGACCACACGAGAGAGGCGATAGTCGTGGGAGGCGCGACGCTTGATGCAATTAAGTCAAAGTTGCATGCACACACCGACATGGCGTGCGAACACGTGGACGCTGTACCATCAGGCCTACTAGTTGGTCTACTACTAGTAGACATGACATCCAGTGGGTCCCCCATAGTACTCGAGAATTCTGTGGGAGCATGCAGCCGTTTATCTTACAGGGCAAGCCAGTAGCCCACGCCGTTCGCATGCCTTACTCAACACTTTTACAATTGGAAAACCGATAACATTTCGCTACTACTCGTCCCCATCTTTTACCTTACAGCATTTCGCTCCCAGTCATCCCGTCCTTTCACATTACAGCTGTTCCACTTCTCCTAACCATCCTCCAAAATCCATGGCCTTCCAAATCTCCCTAATCGACGGTGAGTTCAAGGTTAAAACCATCAACGGCGATGAGTTCGATGTCATCTACACCCGTAGATCCACGGCGATGGAAGCATGCCTTGATCGCTTCCAACACATGTTTGAAAGTTCAAAGGATGAGTGGGTAGCTGGACTAGATGTTGAGTACACCACAGTCCTAGAAAAGCAGAAGCTTCTAAAGGAGGAAGAGAAGAAGAAGCCCGCCGTGATCCAGGTTTGCATACATAACGTGTGTTTGGTCTACCACATATGCCATGCCGATGTTAGGTGTCAGAATTTTAAGGACTTCCTCAAGGACAGAGTGAAATTTTTTACTGTAGACTTTAGGAACAACAAGGAAATCTTACGTCGGATAGGCCTCGTTGTAGGCCAGCCCTTGCATCTCTAGAAGCAAAGCCTGGTGTCCTTCTCTCAACCTTCAATGCTGACCCTGGCAGGAGCCATGGTTGATCCTTCATATGGTAAACTGAAGAAACCTAGCCATGAGTCTCATCGTGCATGGGAGTCGAAGACAAAAGATGAAGATCACATCCTGTACGCATCAATGGATGCCTACCTTTGTTTAAATATCTACAAGGGTTGGATGAAGAAGAGCCCAGTGTCCGGTTCAAAGCAAAGAACTAGTTGGCGAAGAGGAAGAGGAAGAGGGACGCAGACTCCGAGTAAGGTGGCAGTGTCGTTGCTCATGCTAGTTCTACTACAGTGTCAAGTGGACTAGTTGCTTAGTTTTATTTCAGGGGTGTGTTGTGCTGAGCCCCCAGCAGATTTTTTTTTTGAGTGGAGCCCCCAGCAGAACTATTTATGTTCTTTCTCGTTATTTGAACTATTTAGTACATACTAGTATGTTTTACAGTTCATCTTGTAGTTGGTGCTACTACTCATTTCTTCGCGTTCCTAATGTACTTAATACATACAAGTAGTATTATTTGGGTCAGACAATTTGTGAAAGAAGAAGTTCGCCAGAGCGAAGGAAGAAGACGGCAGAGAAGCTACCCCGGTATCTATATTAGGGTGGTAGTGTGCCCATGATCTATCTTACGAATGTTGGGTGTGGGCTGCAGTTTGACGGAAAAAATGGATCGTGCCCAGTGTTAAACGGATGGCGGGATGGGGGGGAGCATGGCGGTGGGAGGCGGTTTAGGGGAGGTCGGGGCAGCGGCGCCAGGCAGTTAGGCCTGGGGCGGGCTGGCGGCTCGATGGTTAAGAGAGAAGATGAACAGTGCATCATTTTCAGAGGTTGAAGAAGCCCTTCTTGCCGTCCATGTTGCATCCAATAGCTCACAAGAGTCAACTGACCCAAATTGTTCCTTCAGATTATAGACTCCACATGGCACTCAAGGTCTTGAAGGTATATCCATGTCCGCACCCGGTTTGCAGGCTCGGCGATGGCGTGACCGGCTTCCGCAGCGATAGCCACCATGCGGACCTCCTTCGCGCGGGCGGAGACGACGATGAACCGCTAGCTCCTCCTCGCCGGCATGTTGTAGCACACGGCCGTCCTCCTCCTCTTCGTATGCTGCGGGCATAGACGTGGCTCCACCTGCCCGCGTGCTTGGCAGGGCGGCGGCATCACGAGGAGGGACTGCAGACAATGTGAGCGGGCAAGCCTGCGACTTCATGGCACAGGGATGTCGGGGACACGGCTGTTATGGGTGCGAAATGGTCGACCGAAGCAGGCGGGCGCCGGTGTAAGGTGCTGTACTGCGAATGACATGTGGTGCCGGGTCCCACATGGCAGCGACTGTAGTTCACCATACAGTACTACAGAGGATCTTAACCCGCATGGGCAACGCCGGTGGTGGCATATTGATGAGTGCGCGCGTGGGAGCTTAGTTTAGTTTTATATAGGGTTGGTCAACTTAAAAGAACACCGTACTACACGTAATCCTGTGCAAGCGCGTGCATCACGGCCGGACTTATCTATATCTATGTCTATTTGCTTTGTTTCTGCAATACACGTCTTAACAGTGTTGTTTCTATGATTCTATTAAAACAAAAACAAAGCAAATAATAGTACTTTGAATGAATTACTACTGACGTATGCACGCAGAAAAGAAGTAATAGAAATTTAGTACTAATTGGTAGCATGGTACTACAACACGTGTGGCCTAGTGACGCCCAAAAATTTCCATAGGAATAGAATGAAGATGTATGGTGGAACCCATAATTTTTTTAACTTTTGCTTCTCCTCCCTGGCCAGTCTCTGGTACACGCCCTGGTAGAGGAGACACGAGGTATGGCATGATGGTTCCAGAACCTAGCAGATGCTGCTGTGGGCTACTGTTCACCGCAAATCCCTTGTGTCTGAGCCATTAGATCTATGGGGCTAACGGCTAGGATTGATGTTGTAGCTGCAATTCAAAACTCATACACTATATAGTGGTATAGATATAGATAGTGGTATAGATATAAACTAGAATCATAGAAACAACACTGTTGAGACGTGCATTGCACGTACATACATGCTAGTACCACATTAGTTAGCACAACATCGATACGAAATCCTGTGCAAGCGCGTGCACCACGGCCGCGTGGTCTATCAAACGGTGTGTGACGGTGTCGCGCTGGAAGGACAATGTGGAGACGATGTGCATGTGATAGAGTCATAGAGAGGTGTGAATGTACAAATGATCATGTATGAGTGAGACATAGAGATATGTCGAGATGTTGTGTATACATGAGAGAACGATCTTCTATTTGTAACATGCATCAACACACACATTTTAACACCCTCACTCAGCCCTTGCCCGCAAGGCCCCTACATCGCTCTCTATCTCGCACACACAATCTTTTCATGAAAACCCTATTTGGCATGTACCTATCCTTCACATACACACCATTTACCACGCACACACATTTATCTCTCGCTATGTTTCTTTGCCTCGTAAACACACTCCCCATAGTCATCTCTTTGTATCATGCACACGATCTGTCTATATTGTTTAAACATTAACGCACATGATGTATCTGTCTCGCCCCTCTCTCACCTGCTCACTATGCACACACATTCTCTCCATAGGGTTGATTTCTCTCAAAATTTGACACACACACACACAGCCCCCCCCCCCGAGCACACTATCTATCAGCCCACAAGATCCTTCCCCTCTCGTCCATTTTTTTTGCTCTCTCATCAGACCTTTTGTCTCTTCTCCTTCCACATGTACAAAATCCCGATGCACACGCATCTCACTCCTTATATGACATGTCTCCATCTTTTCTCATAGAACTAACTTCTTCCTCCCTACTCTCTCTCACACACTTCCTCTCTCTCTCTCTCTCATGAGGTTTCTCTCCTACTCTCTCGCCCACATATATACAATCTTTCCTGCCCACTGTCTCTTTCTTCAATTGGGTGTATATCTTGTGTGTTGAGCGCACACATCTGTTTCCCGCCATTGCTCATCTTCACAAACTCTCTCTCTACGTTTCATTCCCACATTGAGATGTATTCAAAAATTGTTTTAGACTGGATCATGTGTAGTCATGGTTGGTTTTGTTGGATACAACAAATTAATAACTATGAAATGCATTTTTATTCTCATTTGAGTTCGATGTTACTTTGAGCATATTGTGATGTACTATAGACCTGGTATTCATATTGGAATTCAACAACGATTCTAATTATTGAATTGTATAAACCATTACATTCAAAGTCAATAGCTTCATATATTTATTTCACTATTACAACAAATAAGTAATGCCACGACAACCTAAGAGAACAGATGTGTACTCCCTCCGATTTTATTTAAGTCCGCGTTTTAGCATTGGTCAAAGTCAAGTTTTCTAAACTCTGACAAAGTTTATAAACAAAAATATTGACATATACAATAACAAATCAATACCATTAGATTCATTATTGAATGTACTATCACATCATACAGATTTGTTATGGTAAATGTTTATATTTTTTCTATAAACTTGGTCAAACTTTAGGAAGTCTAACTTATGGCAAACCTAATATGCAGAGTAAATTAAAACGGAGGGAGTACGAGTAGTAGTCCTAGCTGCTTAGCCCAATCACCCAACACGCCAGACGGGGAGTAGGGAGTAGTACTCGTACAGTGTTACAAGTTTTCTGGTCCGCGGCAAAATCTCCCGCTTCAATCGAGATCTCCCGCGACTCAGATTCTAGCAATGCAGAGTTACCATCGTACCCTTGGTCGAACAGGTCGACGGATGCTGGTGGGTCGGGGGCTGTTTTGGTAACTTCACATTCACCCCATGTCCCCACCCAGCCAACCCCACCCCGGCACCCAGAGTACACCTCATTACTCCCCATTTTCTATCCCCACCGCAAAATAGACTTCTCCACGGCACCGCAACACCTTTGTGCCCCTCCCCTTCTTCATCGGCGCACTCGTCCACCGCAACAAATCTGCTTTGTCGACGACATCGTACGCCGCACTAGTGCCGGTCCGCCATGGCCATCGTACATGGAGCCGCTTCCCCGGCGCCGTCTTCCATGGTCTCAGATTTGCTTCCCGGAAGCCGACTCCAAGCGCAACAGCACCACCGTGGTCGACAATGAACTGACTCCTGTTGCCGACGATGATGCACAGACGCCGCCTCGACCTTCGTACTCCACGATTGGTAATGCGTATATTGATTCTCTTAGCAGTGCATGTGCAGTTCCGATTATGTTCATACCTACCCTTCAAATTTCCTGGTAGCTATTGTTCCGGTAAAAGTAATTGGCTATAGCTTGCGTGGTCCAATAGAATATCATCTTGTAATTGTGCGTCGCTCCTATATTGCGCTGTGCTTGGGTAGGTTCTTCATTTGTAACCAGTAGTGTGGCAAATGATGCAAAGTTTTTTAGAATAGCAGGGAGGTGATTCCCCTGTTTTATTGACCTAGACTGAAACCACAACATAGTTCTAGCAAAGTTTAATAGCAACATAGTAGGATATTAAAAATCACTCATGCTAACATGGCAGTTGAGTGCTTTAATGTTTCCCATAAGATGCATGAGTATTACTATTTTTTTCTTGCCATGTTGAGATTTTAAAACCACCAATGCGAACATGCAGAGGAGCAATGAAGACCAAACACGGGATGTTTGGGACATCTTCAAGGAATGTCGCAAGTTAAAGAGGGGTTGCACCGAACCTGTAAAACGAGCTTTGGTAAGTAACAGCCGTTGGCAAGCCTGTTCATTCAGAACCTGACTAGCAGTGGTGGATGTTTTGTGTGTCCTTGATTTTTTCGTTAATGAAATCGGAGGGTGCCCCCTCTTTTGTTCAATTTTTTACTTTGACATAGTATATGTCTGGCTGCAGTAGTGAACACAAGACCAGGCCAGGCCATTGGCAAGCCTCGAGCTGAAAACAACATCAAACCATGTTGTCTGCTTGGCTAGGGTTCTTGCCATGCAATCCAGCAGTGTGGCAGATTATTAAACAATAATAGGCAAGACAAACAATTTCCCGTACACTTGATTACGCCCTCAATCACTAGTAGGATCTCAATTTACTCACTGGACCCACCATAATGTAGGATGAATCCTTTGTAATTCAATGTTGAAGCTAGTCAGTTAAATGCGGCTACAAACGCCCTTGCCGGTTGTTTTGTTGCAGCAACCCTTCGCTTACTACACCCCTCCGCTGGTTTTTCTATTTCTCTTAGCCTTGTGTTCTTCAATGTATATGTTGTAGTTTCTATAAGCTGGCTCTGCTTGATATGTAGTAAGCACAGTCTTAATCATCCTAATGCTTTCCTTTTTAGCTTGATGTAGGAAGTGGGTGTTCTGACCTTGGAGTCTATTTTTATATTTCTCCTTTTGAATTCACTTCTTCTAGTCCTGTTTATCGGGCTTCTACTTAATGGATATGGGGAGATCTGACTATTGATCTAAAAAAGTAGTAACTTCTTCATGTCAGGAAGCAGTTGCTACGAGGAGGGAAGTATGGTCAACCTCGAGATCATGTTTCGAAAATGAGGCTGGATTACACACAAGGTGGCAGTTCCCTAATGATGCCGGATTAGATACAAGGTGCAAATTCCAAGATGATGCTGGATTACTCACAAGCCATGTGGAGTTCTCAACTGTTCGTGTCCTTGTTGCTCTAGTAAAGGCTGAAAGAAAGCGTGCAGTAGCCCTTGAGAATGTAGCTGAGTTCTTGAAGAAGCGAAAAGAGCAATCAAATGCTCTCTTCACCCAAGCCAAAGAAGAGATGGAAGAAGCCAGAAAGAAGCTAGCAGAGGCAGAGCAGGCTAGGTGTCTCCTGCTATCTAAAACTGTTGTCAATACAAATTTTCATTCATAATAGCTAGGTTCAAATGTTAATCCAGTCAGCATGCCTGTTGTGATGTCCGTGCATCTACTGAGATATATGTAAGTCTGATGCCGAGATGTGGCACAAAATATATTTTTTCCGGGTCATGTAATAACATCCATTACTTTTCGAACAATAAAAGATGAACCATTGGATATGGTAGTGCACATGCAAGCCAAACATTCCAAGTTCAACTTCCACATCAAACTCATGTTCACACATATCTTCACATTCATAGATAATGTCCACAACCATGATTCAAGTCAAAGCAAAAAAATGTGAGGAGAATTAGAAATAAAGAAAAATCTCTAGTTCTTACTACTAACATAAATGCTTCTCCAAAACAGCATTTAGTTCAGATCCAAAACACAAATTCCTTCTAAGAGAATTGATGAAAAAGGTGCATTTTTAAGGGTGGAGGAGGGACTCGCGTATAATTTTGTGGAGATCCACTAAAATTGAGGTATCTGCTTCTGTTTGCACAAACATGCTCGAGATAGAGATTGACATCCGTGTTTGCAGAAATATGTAAAAGGGTTATCAATGGCATTGCGTCATTTTACAAGTGCCATTGGATTTATATGGCACTAGATTGACAACAGCATATAATTCCCTCTGTGACATTGCATCATTTTACAAGTGGCACTGTATTGAGAGCAATAAAGCAATGGGAATATAAGGGCATGCTGATATTGGGCGTGCCAACACCATGTAGAATACCTCCATAGAGGCAATAAATTGGCAAGGCAGAGCTGGTTGCCGAGAGCAAGAAACATATCAGTGCGAGCGCAACAAAACAAGACCATATGAAATTAATTATTTTTTGGACATTTTTTAAATAAACGAGAATAGCTTCTAGAAGTAGGTATAATCTCTAATGCCGGCCGCGGCTAGGATCCATGATGTTTTGAGCCAAACCAGGCAACACACCGGGTGTCTATGTCGGCAACGCGATGGTCATAGCCTTCGTGGGTTCAGAGCGGCGGCGGCTCCCATGGTCTACTATTCCTCAGCGGCAGCGGCGGCACGGACGTGTTGGCCGCCTCCGTCGGCATGCCGTGGTTCCGCAAATGTTTGTGTCAGATGGCGCGGCCAGCCACGATGCACTAGACGCCGTGGTACCCCGTGTGCCGGCGTGCAGCAACTGGCCACTCCTCTGCGAGCAGGCTTGGAGCGTCGAGTTGATGCACCAGGGGCCAGCTTGGAGTGGCGGCTTGCTCCTCCACTTGGCCGCATGTAGCCTCGCCCATGGTACTGATGGCCTAGGGTGGGGAGGGAGGTGGAGCAGCGAGTTGCCTGGCTCGTTGGGGCACCCAACCGGCTTTTATGCCAGAGAACTCGTCTTCCTGCTCATCGGATGCTATGGAGAGTGTGGAGAAAATGGTGCAAGAAGGATATGGGGAGCGGCGGTGTGGTGTGGTTCTTACCAGGCGTCTGGCCTCGTTTAAATAGTGGGCGGACGAGAGTAGCCAACCGGTGTTGTGTTCTAAAATGCTGGCCGGCTCGTGGAAGGACGTGTTGCCGGCACACGCGCAGATTCAATGGAGGTAGTTGGGGCAGTCTGAAGCCGGTTGAATGCGGCGAGGGGTCGTGTTCAACCTGGCGTGCAGCGAGTGGGGCCCTCTTGGCCGGCGCGCCGGTTCAATGCCTGCGCTAGTGAGAGGTCACGTCCGTGTGAGAGCAATTACTCCCTCCGGTCCTTTTTTGTTTGGGTATAAGAAAATCTAATTTTGCATTCACATTTTTCAAGTACAATTTGTGGAGGAACTTTGACCCAAAATACGATGGGGACTAGTGAACCAAGACGGAGGTAGTAGTGATGAATTCCAGTTTCGCTCCATACCAATCGTTCTAGAAAATAGTATAACACGCCTTTGATAATCGGAACTCTTAGCCTGTAACTCTCATGTGTGCGAGACACTAAGAGACCGACTGTGTGCGTGCGCCTCTTCTCTTCTTATATGCACTCCAGCGTTTTTCTGGTGTCCAACAAATCTCTACACCTATAAAAGACTCAGTTGGTGATGATGGTGTGTCTGCCATCCATCATTACTGACTACTAGATCTGCATCTAACGACTGTGAGGTAAGTTGTGGCCTTTTTGCAACAATAGGCCACTTCTCTACTCCAATTTGTAGAAAACCACTTAGTATCTTGAAACCAACCACATCCCTCCCTCACCTCATCAAAACAACCTGAGGAATATATTTTGAGTGAAACATAATATATATTTTGTGCTATATGTATATCAAAACTAGAGTGTTTTCTTTCAAGTTTGTGAACAAGTATTATTCTACTTTGGATCTGTTGCAACGCACGGGCACATTGTGCTAGTGCGTTGCAATGCATCCAAAGTAGAGTAATACATATTCACCAATTTGATAGAAAACAGTCTAGTTTTGATATACATATATCACTAAAAATATCTTATGTTTCACTCAAAATATATTCATTTGGCTATTTTGATGAGATAAGGGAGGAATGTGGTTGGTTTCAAGATTCAAGAAGTGTGATATTGTTGCAAAAAGCCCATGTGTGTGTGAGAGAGAGAGGGAGAGAGGAGGAGGACAGAGTGTGTGTGTGTGACACAGACACGAAGAGTGTGTGTGCGAGAGGTATTACCATAAAATGAGGCGATAGTGTGTGTGTGCACGATCAGGAGGGCGTGTCTCAAGAAGGGACGAAAAATCTACATAGATAGAGGGAGCGAAAGTGTGCGGTAGATGGATAAACCTATCTAGAGGCTGGTCGATCAATGTTTGTGAGAGAGATACGAGTCGGGGGTGCCAAAGCGAGAGTTTTGTGTGTGTGAGAGAGAGACGGTAGTCGGTGGGGGGTTCCAAAGCGGGAGTTGTGTGTGAGAGAGAGAGAGAGATAGAGAGAGAGAGAGAGAGAGAGAGAGGAGTTTGTCTTATCGGTAAACAAATGCATAATGACATAATGACAGTTTTGGAATGGAGATGAAGACGGAAAGGAGACCCCAAGAAATGGTGTGAATTCGGGAGAGATTAATTTTAGTGGCAGGAGTCATATCTATAAAGATACAGGGTGCGTGATAGAACCCTGGAGAGAAAGGCAAAGTGAAAGACGAGTGAGAGTGTGTGTGTGTGTCGGGGTACACAAACAAGGGTGTATGTTTCCCCATACTTGTGCACGGACGAAGGGCCTCCTCCCTGGCAAGCAAGGCCAAGCCAGAGAAACCACTCTTCATGAGATCAAGGAGCGAATCAAGAAGACCACGACTTGCAGGATTGAAGAATGCCACCTTGGGAGGGCCTCCCTTGCCGGGCAGGAGAGCCTGGCCAGGTCGAGGCCACCCCAAGGGCAAGTCCAAGATTTCCCCGGCAGGCTTGCCGAGTCCGCCAAGACCAAGATCCCCGCCAAGGCACCACCGCTCCACCACACAGCGACGCAAGTCACTTGTCAGTGCGGTGTCGAGCCCCCAAGTGATTAAGTGGCTTCCACTAAGGACGTGGCAGCCATTTGGAAGACAGATCACCCTCATGTGACACCCGTCCAGAGGCGTGTCAAGATGATAAGCAAGAGATGATTAAGCGGCGTGGCAGGCTTGCCGGGCTGCCTCCTCAGCATGACACCTAGCAGTGCATTTAATGCACTTTGTCCTAACTTCCAGAGTTAGGTACGATAGCACTGTTAGCTATCAAATCAGTTTATAAAGACTGTTTTGCCATTGTGGATACCCCTTGAACTATAAAAGGAGGTCCAAGGCGACCTAGCAAAGGATTCGGACCCTCGCACATTTGTACGCGCGTAGCTACTCTCCCGAGGCCAGCTTGCCGGGCTTGAGCGTTGCACGCTCGTTTGTGTTCTTCCACTCAATGCTCCAAAGCAGGAGTTGGGTTTTACGCTTCACAGCGGCCCGAACCTGGGTAAAAACCACCAGCGTCACCATCGTCGTGTTGTTCCATGGCTTCTACTCTTTGTGTAACGTGATCTTCCCCTTGCCGAACCACAAGGGGCTCGTTGCCCCATAGGTGATCGTGATCTCCCATGACATCTTTGGCATGCCAGGTAGGGGGAATCGCTTGCGCGAACCTGAAGTTGTGCACAGCGTGTCGAGCTTCATCATCATCTTTGTCGTCACCCTTTTCATCAATGGCTTTGAAGGAAAAAGTACGGTGCTGCTCTCTAGCGTCGTCCCTTCCAGTTTCTGTCGTTCGTTTCCGCCACAACGGAGGCGTCGACAAGGGGAGGGGATGGCAACGCCACGGACATCGTGGCTGACACGGGGGATGCGGCCACCGTGTTCCTACTGACCAGAAGAAAAGGTGGGACGTGCAGTGACATCGCCGTACTCGTGGCCTCCTGTCAAGCACGCCCGATCCCTAGGGATATTACTGGGGCGAGCGGACGAAAAAGTGGTGCGTGATCGGCCCCCTCCCGTCCTCATCACTCACCAATGATTGGGTCATGCAGTGGTGATGCCACCAACGTCGATAGGCCCGCGCGGAGCTCGGTTATGCATCTATCCTGCTAGGGGTAGATCCTGAGTTGAGCGCTGGGGCGGATCCGTTGGTTGGCACCCCTGCAAGGCCTTCCACGATAGCTGCCGAGAGATCATTGGAGGTGAAGGAAAAGGAGGGAGGGACCGATTCTCTTCCTTTTCTCACCATACAACATTAGTTGGAAATATGTTCACTGACTCCCCCAGCTCATGCCGGGGTTGAGCACATAACTAATGGACTGCCTAGTCCCTCCTGTGTGCTCCTTCCCGTTTTTTCATGTTTACAGGGCAAAACTGGATACACGGGCGCGATCTCTTAAGAAACACGAACAGAAGGGGCAGCAACAGGATGAAGAGGAGATGTTGGGCACAATCAAATATACACCCCGGCAAGAGGGGAGCATAAACGAAAGCTAAGTTGACACGATTGTTAACTCTTCTTTAAAGCTCACACTCGCTCATCCCTCCGACAACCAATGGTTTTGTATGGCAAGCTCTTTATGCAATGGAACCTTACTGTACTTATCTGCACCCTCGCTTTGTTTCGAGCCAGCTCAACGAGGTTGGTGGTAGCATCAACAACTGTTGAGGAAAAACCGACCAACAGCGTATCCTCGCCAGCTGAATGCTAAGGACCCGTTCCTCAAAGAAATCGCGGCAGCATGCTGTTAGCGGGCAACCAAAACACGCAAAGAAATGAACCATACAAATGCCAATGGGTAAACATAAGAAAGGTAGCGTGCACTAGCTTGAGTAACATCAGTTCAACAAACATTAAAACAAGGACAGTACGAAGCCTAAAAACAAGATGCACATCATGTCTTGTTACAGGGCTGCACGACCGCACGAATTGCTCAAGGCTGATGCTCTCCGAGAACCCTTGGGATGGAGAGGACCCTGTCGGCAAGGGGGGCGGCCTTCTCCGCGGTAGCAAAAGTATCGGCACCTTGTGGAAGCCTCTTGAAGCCATCGGCGAGGTTGAGGTCTGGTTGATGGAAGGCAATGTTGCTCAAGACCAGAAAGAGGGCATCACGAGCAAGCTTTCGGGACTCGTTGGCAAAGCACACGGCTTTGTCATCCTCATACGTCTTCAACCCTTCGATCAAGCCCTCGAAGAAAAGCATCAGCTTGACGCTAGGAACTTCATGCTGGCCAACGGAGAAGGCCCAACTCTTCATATCGATTGTTGCAATCTGGGCAGTATGGCGCTCGGCGATGTCAACCAAGTTCTTGATCCAGAGGTCACGCTGCTGGATTTGGTTCTGCAACTTGTCCTTCGCATCTTTTTGGAGAGTTTGACATTAGACAAGTCCTTCATCAGTAGTTTTTCCCGGGCACCGGCGGTTTCAAGGTCCTTCTCTAGTGAGGCAAGCTTGGCTTTCATTTTGGTGATGGAGTCATTGGCAGTATCAAGGTCCTGGCTCTTGGAGGAAAGCTGCGACTGCACCTCCTCCAGGGTGGTCTCTGTTTTCCGTGGTTCCTCTTTGAGAGCCTCGATCTCCTTGTTGCTCCCAGCAAGGTCCTCCATCAGTTTACCCACTTGGTGATCGAGATCAGTCTTGGCAGCAGATGCGGTAGCTAACTCGTCTATGGTATTCTTCAGTTTGGCCGAGGAGTCAAGAGCTAGCTTGTTGAGAACGGCCTTGTGGCTGTCCTCCAAATCCTTGGTACGCTGCTGTACGACAGCCTCCAGCTCCTCATCCTTGCCGTGGAGGGTGGCCTCAAGGTTCCCTTCCTGGGCGGAGTTGTCCTTCTCTTTGGCGTTCAGAAGCGCCTCGCGCTCCGCCAAACGGATCTCTTGGGCAGCGATATCTTCCTTGGCCATGGTCAGCACCTCCTCTTGTCGTAGGATGGAGTGGGACAACTTCTTGTACCATTCTTGCAGTTCATTAACCTTGTGCGCCAGTTTCTTGTCCATAAGAATGGCAGAGTCGCGCTACTCCTTGATTGCCTGCCACTTGAGATCATACCTGTGATGTGCCTCCTTGAGCCCTACTGCCACGGATTCCACGAAGGCTAGATCCTAGGCACTGTCAGCAGAGTCGCCAGTTTCTTCAACCCTCTGGGACAGCGGCGCCAGTATGTTCTGATCTCTTCATCAATGTCTGCGCCCGCAGCGGCAGATGGATCAGGGTCCACGAGCCCAGGTTGGGCAAGGACTAGCGCCAACTTGCTCGAGGAAGGATGCGGAGTTACAACCAGAGGATGGCTCGTTGGAAGAGGGCCCATGGATTGGAGAGGAGCCTTCTCCTCAACGACCATGCCTAGGCCAGAAGTGTTGCCGGGGGTCTTTTCTGTCTCTTTCGGGAACACCTGGATCTCCCCGGCAGACTGTTCTTGGCCTTCCGCAGTAGCGATTTTGGTTGCTTCCTCGGCAGCACTCTTCCCAATGTTGGCCACCTCCTCCAAGAGCTCGGGCTCCTCTAGCGACAGAGCTGCAAATAAAATCAATAGATGGAGTAATGAGAAGTTTGATAGTGCTAAGCCAAAGACCAAGAGGCAAAATAATTCAAGGAAGCAAAAACAAAGGCAAGTGGGATACCCGGTGCTGTTTGCTGTGGTGGAGCGTGCATCTCGCCGGCAACATCTGTTGCCAGCATGTGGTCCGCATCCGCTCCCTCAATGGCCGTGACTTCATGGCGGGCAGGCCCCTCGGTGGAGGCCCTTGCCAGTGATTTCTCTGCTTCGACTTGAGTTGGGATGGACCCCTCTTGGTGGGCCCCTCCCTGCTGAGTCATGCTTTCCGCCTTGGCGGGGGATGAAGCGTGTTCCTCCACGTCTCTCCGGGCGGGTGAAACCTGCCCCATGCCTTCGCGCCGGGGGCTGGGCCGGGGGCTGGGCACGGGATCCCCTGTCCTATCCCCCGGTAGACCTGTGATCACCAAGGGCTCCACCGTTGCCGTGCGCTTGGTTCGTTTAACCCGCTGGGGGAGAGGCTCTTCATCCCTTCCAAGTCAGCAAAGAAGAATGAATCAACAGGCATCAAATACACAATACTTCAGCGGGTAGCGCGACTATTCTCCTTAGTCTGGGCCTATGAGCATTGAGCCTAACGCGTACGCCGCAGGTGGCGGGGTCGCCCTGCCCCTCTTCAGAGTTGGAGTAGCTGAGCTTCCCGACAGCTTCGAGCTCTTCGGCGGAGCCAAGACCTCTAGTGGAACCAAGCTTTGCGATGAGGCTGGACTTGACTGGGGGCTGGGATCGACCCTAGTGACCGCACGTCGCTTGGTGGGTGGACTCTTGGCCTCTGCCAAGCGAGAGGATTGGTGCTGTGCCACCTCTGGGTTAGTGACCATGGAGGTGGTCTTCTTCACCCTCTTCGCGACTGTCGAGGAGGTTGAAGCCGCTGCCTTCTTGCTGGCCCGCTTGCGGGGGCGATAGTCTGCATCTGGCCCTGGAGCTTGGGGGCCTACCGCGAGCCATTCCTCCTCCGGCTGCTCTGCCTCTTCAGCTTCACTTTCTCCTTGGGCCTCTACTGCCGTGGCGAGAATGCCAACCCCCGGCAGGGTCGAGCACATCAGCCTCCTCCGCAGCGTGCCCCTCGCTCCCCTCGTCTGAGGAACCCTCACCTTTCGCTTCCTCCTCCTCCTCCTTCTCCTCTTCTCCGGGCCTCACCTTCCCGGCAGCCTGGAGCGCTTTGTCCTCCTCAATCCGCTTCTTAATGAACTCCGCCTCCGCCTTGGAGGTGCATTTGTCCATGTCTTTCTCCACCCCGGAAGCCCTTTCTTCCAAACCGGAGACCCACTGCATCTCTGCATCCAGTTCGGGCATTTTCCTGTCAGCCTCGACTCCGTAAGCGTTGCAATCAGGCATCCACTTCAGAATCTGGTCCCGTGCAGGGTTGATATGCAGCGGGACGACTTTTGCCGGTAGATGGAACGGCCCGAGGCTGCCGAACAGCTGTTCGCACAGCCAGCCATGGCCGTATATCAACAAGTTGTTGATGAGTCCTAGGTAAAGATGTATTCTGTCAGCAGCATCCCCGTATTCCCAAGCAAATCTGTCCCTCTTCTGCAGCAGTGCGATGCAGCGCCGGAGAAAGTCAGCCCCTACCTATTCGATGGTTGGCCCGGCAGCCTTGAGACAAGCGATTCGATTCAGTGCAGGGCGAAGCCTATCGTCGGTGAAGCCTTACTCCATTCGCTGCCACGTATGACGCATTCCGTCCATGCCGCACAGAACTCTGGGGCGTCCTCATCTTGGATCCAGCACCAGTCCACCCTCCATTCCTCCCATCTGCTGCGCTGCTAGCTGGAGAGATAAGTCGATTCATCCTTCTTTCCCCAGGGAATCTAGCTTATGTTTCCCGAGCGGTGAGTCCTGTCTTCCACCCGCGGGATGAAGAAGTGCCTGAACAAATCCACATTGGAGGCAACTCCGATGAAGTTCTCGCACAGATGGGCAAAGATTGCCATGCATGCCACATCATTGGTTGTGAAATCCAGAAGGTGGAATCCGTACACCACCATCATGGCTTCGAAGAAATCTGAGAAGGGGGAGGTGAGGCCGTAGAGGAAGTATGCGCAGAAGAAGCGATACAAGTTCGATGGAACCTCTTTTCTCTCCGGCAAGACCACGGGTGCTCCATGTCCCTTCGGAACTTTCCTCCCCCACATGTACGTGCACTTCGCGGTCAAGGCTTTGTCGTCCAGGTTCGACGGGAAGAAAACCACATTTTCCCGCCACTTCCTGTCCAACTCCTCTGCCCATTTCTTCTTCCCCTCCGCTGCAGTATCCCGTGTGGTGGCCGCCCGCTCCCCCCTCGCAGCGGCAGCCTTCTTTCCCATCTTTTGGGATCGCAGGAAGAGAGGAAGATCTAGCAGGGCGTTGGAGGCAGATGTTTGCATGGGAGCGGTTGCTTGGATTGAGGAAGAAGATGATGGGAGAAGAGACAGATGCGAATGTGCAGCGCCCCTTCGTGTTGCCTTTTTATTGGGAATGGGCGCAGGGGCCGGCTCTTCGCTATCTTTTCTCAGAAAGTTACCATTTCTGCAAGCGCATTACCCATTAAGTGCTGCTGTTCCACGACCCCACGACCTGCGGTAATTACGCAGAGTGTACGTGGGATTGACTAGTCATCATAACAACCGCTGCATGGGCAGCATTCCTCCGACGCGTGTCCGCGCACTGTTTGGCACCTATCCCAACGTGCCCAGCAACACGTATGGCTCAGGCCCGGGGGCTTCTGTCGGGGTACACAAACAAGGGTGTATGTTTCCCCTGACTTGTGCATGGATGAAGGGCCTCCTCCCCGGCAAGCAAGGCCAAGCCAGAGAAACCACTCTCGATGAGATCAAGGAGCGAATCAAGAAGACCAAGACATGCAGGACAGAAGAATGCCACCTTCGGAGGGCCTCCCTTGCCGGGCAGGAGAGCCTGGCCAGGTCGAGGCCACCTCAAGGGCAAGTCCAAGATTTCCCTGGCAGGCTTGCCGGGTCCGCCAAGACCAAGATCCCCGCCAAGGCACCACCGCTCCACCGCACAGCGACGCAAGTCACTTGTCAGTGTGGTGTCGAGCCCCCAAGTGATTAAGTGGCTTCCACTAAACACGTGGCAGCCATTTGGAAGAGAGATCACCCTCATGTGACACCCGTCTAGAGGCGTGTCAAGATGATAAGCAAGAGATGATTAAGCGGCGCGGCAGGCTTGCCGGGCTGCCTCCTCAGCATGACAACTAGCAGTGCATTTAATGCACTTTGTCCTAACTGCCAGAGTTTGGTATGATAGCACTATTAGCTATCAAATCAGTAGATAAAGACTGTTTTGCCATTGTGGTTACCCCTTGAACTATAAAAGGAGGTCCAACGTGACCTAGCAAAGGATTTGAACCCTCGCACATTTGTATGCGCGTAGCCGCTCTCCCAAGGCCACCTTGCCGGGCTTGAGCGTTGCACGCTCGTTTGTGTTCTTCCACTCAATCCACCAAAGTAGGAGTATGGTTTTACGCTTCACAGCGGCCCGAGCTTGGGTAAAAACCACCAGCGTCATCATCGTCGTGTTGTTCCATGGCTTCTGCTCTTTGTGTAACGTGATCTCGCCCTTGCCGAACCACAAGGGGCTCATGGCCCCATAGGTGATTGTGATCTCCCACGACTATGTGTGGTGGTTAAAAAGAAAGCTTAGTAGCTATATTGGTACCAGAGAATGATAGAGACATGAGAGATAATGAAAACCGTGTAATCTATGAAGATAGGGAGAGTGTGGCACATCTGGAGGGAGATGGCGAGAGACCGTGTTTGCAAAAAAGGGAGAAGCATGTAGTGAGCATGCGGGTGAGATGGAGAAAAGAGAGTGATAGGTACATGAAGGGGCACGCGAGAGAGACCTAGAGTGAGATGGGCGTGAAACTAGATTCAAATATTTAGTTGCGTGTATAGAAGATGTCAACATAAAAGGGATTCAAATATTTGAATTTGAGATGATGATACATGTAATTCGTACTCGAACCAAAATTGATCTATCAAACATGCATACGAATTTAAATTTGCGCGCATGTATGTTATTTAATATATTGATATATATATTACCGGTCCATACATTTTAGCTGAACATAATTTGGTTTCAAAAAATTGAATTTAAAGTTGAACATAATTTGGTTTCAACAATTTGAATTCAACCTTATGATTTTGAGATCATTGCATTTGTAATCATATTATATATATAAAGGAGCAGAATTCTTTGTTGTGCTTTTGAAAGTATATATAAAAAATGATGTATATAGATATGTGTTGGAATACAAAATGGATCCTTCCCAAAAAAGAATACAAAATGGATTCGAATTGAGTTGGCACGGTAAGCGTGCAATCTTTTTCTCCAAAAATTTGAACGAAGCGGTGTAACTTGGAGTAACCGCCCAAAACAGAAAAATCTGGGAGGTGGAAATTACTGTCTATCCCTGACACGCAAAACCAGTTGGCTCGATTTCTATAGGTGTAGATAGGGGCAGGTTTGTAATTTCACTCAAACATGACATAACCGCCTCTCACCCGGATTCATACATGGTGGGCGCCAAAACACAGTCTCTCCTTGGCCGAAATCGCCTCTCACCCGGATTCATACAGGATGGGCGCCAAAACAAACTCTCCTTGGCCGAAATCTCAGTCGGCAAATATTCGTTGTATGCGAGATTACCATCCTATCTCCAGCCAACCAATATTGCTGTGATGTCGGAAATTTTAAATTGGGGCTAAGATTGTAAATTTCCTCGCATTTGAGACAAGCGCGTCCTAAAGACATGGTTCCCCCTACCACTCTCAGTCTCTCCCTCCATTTCCCCATTCATACTCCATGGGCGCCAAAACACCCTCTCCACCGCAATCTCCTCCGTCCGCCACCCCATCCACCGCAGTCCTCCTCCACCATGACAAAGCTGATACCCCGATGCTGCCGTCCATTACAAGAGATCAACCTCTCTCATCCACGGCTTCAGACCAGGATCGTTGCATCGCGTCCTCTCGCTTCATCCGCACCATCGTCCACCTTACCGAGGCTGCTCCATGACCGTCTCGTCCATTGCACCGAGATATTTCCCTCGCCGCCACCGTCTTCCCTCCTAGATCTGCTTCCACGCCGCCGACAGCCATCGCTACCCAGCACCCTCAACATCTCAGCAGATGCTTACACGGTGCCACACCAGAGGCGGTACTCTTTCGTATCTGCTCAAGTTATTTATCTCAGCAATAAAATAGATATCCACTGTTTTACTATGATTTCTTCTCCATCACTTAGAATCTTACTTGTTAGTTGAAACCAAACATTGGTTGCGAAGGTGCCTTTGTTCAGTATGCACCTTCAGATCCCCCATGGCACGCTCACCACTATACTCACAATGCTTATGGTTTTCCCCTTTTGTATTCCACATTAGCTTAAATGACAGTCGACCAAATTTCAATTTGGGATGAGACCATTTTTAGCTCGCCGGAGTTCGGCGGAGGGAAAGAAGGGGCTCATCGAAGGGCTGCCCCATTATCTATCTTAGGGTTTCGGGTGGGGACAGTGGTTGTGGGGGGGGGGCGGTCGTCGGGCTATGGTGGGGCCTCGCCGTAGGCAAAACTCGATGCGGGTGGGCTGGGTGAGGGGGTGGGGTTGGCTAAATTGATGGCCGGGGGCGACGAAAGACCGGAGGTGGTTGGAGATTCAAGGGAGGGCGGGGGCCGGTGGTTCGGCCGACGGCCACTGCGGTGGTCTGTAGGGGAAGAATAAGAGGCGAGGAAGAAGAAGGGTTAGGAGGCATAGGATCTTCATCCAACCGCCTGAAATGATCGACTGACCCAAATGACGAAAGTCAGGCGACTTGCATGTAGACATTCCCTTTTTATATTCAGTACCATCATCCTAGGTGCTTTGAGACATGCTAGCACTGCTCCTCAACCCATCAAGCTAAACAACATGCTACTCATATTTCCAAACTTAGCTGCTCAAATATGAATATGATATGATGCTGATATTACTAAAACAGAGAACATTTAATTGGTCAGCTAATGTTCCTACTTTACTTACAAAAAGCACGTGCGCCACATATAGAGAGACACCAGGGAGTTGCATTCTTTATGCTCTCTGGTTCATGATTCATCATGTGTGGGCAACAAACATTTTATTAGCCAAAATCTGCTTGCTCTTCTTCAGCATTTTCCTCTTCTGTTCTTATTTAATAAGTACACTCTCCGTTCCTAAATATAAGTCTTTGCAGAGATCCCTCCATGGACTACATACGGAGCTAAATGAGTGAATCTACACTCTAAACTGTATCTATATACATCCGTATGTGATTCATAGTGGTATCCCTACAAAGACTTATATTTAGGAATGGAGGGAGTATAATAATAGTACAATATGTTCCTTCTAGTGAAGAGGAGCAGGAAAATTTGTAGTGTACAGGTCTATTCGGTCGCTTGTCATGTTCGCTTTCAACTCTTCGTGTTGGTCTGCCGAATATCCAGTAAATGCTAGGAGCTGTGTTGCCTTTGAGAGTTAGACTGATAGTAACAGTACTGCACCTTTAGTTGTAGAGAGATGGTATCAGAAGCCTTCTAGCCGTACCAGCAATACTAGCACATATTTTCCAGCAAGTTCCACTTTCTTGATTTTACTCGTGATGCTTAGGGTTTTCCCATTATATCTACACTATGATCTGCATAGGTGCTTTGTGTCCTACTAGCAGCAGTCCACCCTTTAAAGCTAAATAACACACCAATCATAATTCCAAAGCTTAGTTGTTGGAATATGAATGTGACATGATATTCATATTAGTTAACAGACATACATTTAATTGGACAGCTAATGCTCCCACTTGAGTTTCCAAATGCCTGTGGCCACATAGAGAGAGACAGCATGGAATTGCATTTCTTTGGATGCTTTGATTCATCATGGGTGGCCAACCAACATTGTATAGAAAGAAATAGAATCTCCATAATATGCTTCCTCTTCTATTGTTTAACATGTTCCTCTTTTGTTCTTCTTTAATAAGTACAGTATGTCCCTCGTCAGGAAAAGCAGGGACATCTGCAGTCGACAGGTCTGTTTGGCCGCTTCTACAAGTTGCTTTCAACAATTCAAGTTGGTCTACCATAATATCCAGGAAATGCTGGGAGCTGTGCGGCTTTTCAGAGACTAAACTGATAGTAATAGTAGTGCGCCTTCAGGTGAATAGAGCTGGCTTGTATGTGATCGATAGGCTTTCGATTAGTAGCGGCAATACAACTCCATATTTTCCAGCCAGTTCCACTTCCCGATTTATTTATGATGCTTATGGTGTCTCCCTTTTATCGACACTACAATCTGCATAGTGGCTTTGTGTCGTAATAGCAGCACTCCATCCTTCAAGTGAAACTACATGCCACTCATATTTCCAAAGCTTACATTTAATTGTTCATCTAATGTTACTACGTGAGTTTAGAAATGCATGTGCGCCACATATAGAGACATGTTGGAATACTATTTCTCTATGCACTCTCGTTGTCTTGGTTTCGCAATAAACTTTCAATACAGTATATTATGAACCTATCATCTGCCAACTATCCTTACTTCTGGAGCTCCCAACAGGGAGCCTATTATTTTGTGTAGTTGTGCCAGATTATATTATTGTACACACCAAATTACAGCACACAAGGGCTCTCTCATCAAAATCCAGTGATAGCACACAAGGATTTACAAGGAGCCCCTATTATATTAGAGTATCCTCTGCATTACAAAGATAATCTCACTACTATTTATGTTTTCATGCTTCTTAGATATTGAACAAAATCACAATGAATATGAGAATGCGCACATCAGAAGAGTATCGCGGAACAGTGCAATGACTAACAAACATGGCATCAAGGCACTGAGTTCCATTTTGGATGGAATGAAGCCCACACACTCCGCATCTACAGATTCGTGTTCAGAATATGATCCTAATGATGGCCTATCCTGTTCACCCTACAAGGTGCCTGTTCTGGTTTAGCAAGGTTTTATTGGTTGCACGTAACTTGCGTAAGCTGTCTTGCGTTTCTTCTGCTTGTTTGCACTACCATCTACTAAGTTTACTCATCATATATGTGAAGATGGCTTGCCCACCCATTATCAATACGCATTCCATTTGTCATCATACCATGTTTTTCCATTCAAATGTTGTTCTTGTGTATCGGACATCCAAAAGGAAGCGAGTTAGTAGAACCTGAAGGAGTAGTAGCAAAGTCCTTGAAAAAGGTGGTGGTACTGCAGAAATCAGACAACACCCCACTTATATTTGTGATAGAACCAGCGCCAGAAAAGCTAGGATATCTCAACTATGCTGCTCGTTGCTTTGCTCTTGTTAGTACCTGTTGTTTGTATCACTGTACTTACACTACAGGAATCAGGAACTTTGCCGTCTGCCATGGCTGACGGCAAAGGCATGCCTGGCGGACGGCAAAGTCCTTTCCCGTCAGCCAGCAGACGGCCCCACGTCCGGCTGAATGAACTACGGCAAAGGGCTGCTTTGCCGTCTACTTTAATAAAGCAGACGGCAAAGAAGTTTGCCGTTAGCCATCCTAAGCAAGCAGACGGCAAAAGACCTGGACGGCAGAGTGATAGGGTTAGGTCTGTTAGGTGGCTAACGGCGTGCTGTGCCGTCTGCTGGTAGACGCCAAAGAAGCAAAGTTCTTTGTCGTCTGCTAGCAGACGGTGAAGTGTTCAAATAGGCCAGCCTAGGTGCGCGTGTTGTGCCATCTACTGGTAGACGGAAAAGACCTTTGCTTCTTTGCCGTCTGCCAGCAGACGGCAAAGTGTCCAAATAGGCCAGCCCAGGTGCCCCCAGGTTGCACAGGTAGCTGCCATGTGGCAGCTTTGCCGTCTGCTGGCAGACGGCAAAGTGCCTGTATTGCCCCTGTTAATTCTATTTTTTTCTTAAATTCAATCAATTTCACAGATATATATATATATATATATATTCATTTCAAAATACTTTCAACAAGCATACATGTCCCTGCCATATGGATATGATCATCCAACACAGATATATACCAAATCAAAAGTCCATGTCCAACATATATATAGCCAACATATCCAACAATTAAGCAAAAAGTCCATATACAATGGTTTCATCCATACATACATATATAGGTAGCAAGTTCCACATTGTTCATCCTACAAAATCAAAACAAAAAGGAAGGACAAGGAGAAGAGTAGACTCCATCAACGCAAGCTTCCGTGATCTGAAGCAAATCTGCAAATTGGGAAAGAAGAAAGTTAGAAGAAGAAGATTAGAAGAAGAAGAAGAAGAAGAAGAAGAAGAAGAAGAAGAAGAAGAAGACTAGAAGAAGAAGAAAAAGAACAAGAAGAAGAATTTTTCTTCTCTTTCTTTTTCTCCTCTTCTTTATCTTCTTCTTCTAACTAAGGTAACCTAGGTAATTATGCCATTTTTTAGCTAACTAAGCATATTAAGTCATTTTGGAGAAAAAATGCTAAGTGTAGGTCATTTTAGAGCTAACCTAGGTAAATAGGTCATTTTGGAGCTAAGTAAGGTTATTATGTCATTTTCGAGGAAAATAAGCTAAGTATATGACGGTTTGGAGCTAAACCAAGGTTATTATGCCATTTTTTACCTAAGTATAAGCTAATTATGTCATAAATGAACTAGCTAAGCTAAGTTTAGGTCATTATTGAGCTATCCTAGGTAGTTATGCCATTTTTTTAGCTAACTAAGCATATTAAGTCATTTTGAAGGACAAAATGCTAAGTATAGGTCATTTTAGAGCTAACCTAGGTAAAATAGGTCATTTTGGAGCTAAGTAAGGTTATTATGTCATTTTCAAGGAAAATAAGCTAAGTATAGGTCAATTTGGAGCTAAATAGGTCATTTCTTAAGCTAAGTATGCATTTGTTAAGCAAAACACTTGGGAAAACTTACCGTCATCACGGAGGTGAAGGACCGGTCGCGCCAGTGGCAGACAGAGAAGGATCGGTCGATGCTTGTCGGAAGGCATGCTGCACCAAAGATCATTTGCAATGTCTCGTTAGCATGATGCAACTCAAACGTGAATACTAGTAACTATTGACCATTCAAATGAAACTCACCGTGGTCGCCGGAACAATCTGGGGCATCGGCGGAGGGGTCTGACCGTTGGCCTGGCACACGGACTGCACATTTGGTTTTCACGAGTCAGTCATATTAGTTAGTAATGAAACGAACATTATGTGCCTGATTTGGCTAATATGCAGGAGAAACTTACCACGAGGAGCTCGTATAGGGCCCGGTGAGACGCGTCATTCTGGTTCCTCTCCTCCTCCAACAGGCTAGCCGTCCTCTCCTCCAGGTCCCTCTCCCTCTCCGCCGCCTGCCTGTTTGCCTCCACCAGAAGCGCCTGCGTGTTTAATCTCTCTTTCTCAAGAACAGCCTGCAACACCACTCCTCTTTAGAATTGTGATCATCAACGGCCGCACACACAATGTAATGGAGGAAAGGTATCTGAGTCCGTATAACTAACCTCGATGGCGAGCTCCATTGGCCATGGACGAGGCCTTATCTCAGGACCGGAGCTCGTCTGGCGCTTCCTGATCTCCGGGAGAGTGCTGGGACAATGTATCAGTCCATCCCCAATGGCTATCGAGCCATGGGACCTCCTGCCACCAGATATCATCACCAGCTCTGGATCAAAAGGACGCTGGCTCGGGTTAGAGTCCTCCCCTTTCCTCGTCTTCCCCTCGTCTCTGTACTTCACGAGCTTGTGGTGGGAGGAGACGATGGTGAAGCTCTCTGGATGATCGAGGTCAGACTCCTCGAATGCCTTGGCCTTCTTGTACGGGGCAGTATGGGCCATGGAATAGAGGTCAAACACCCCTGGCACCTCCTTCTTGTTGTATCGCGCCTAAAATAGAGGAACAAAATATTAGTTACGGGCTCAAGCTAGCATGAAGAATGAAATTGCATGAATCATGAAGCAAACCACATACCCAGTAATCCCTGTACTCATATAGGTTGGAGCTCCCTTGATGGTGTGGCACACCAACCATTTGGGCATGATTATCCTTGGCCTTGTTGTGGACGGCTAGCCATTGGGGAGAGCACCACTCATCCAACAATGCCTCCCAACGGTCCATCCTATCCGCACACCATCTCGGGGGCACCTAAGTTAGTCAAGAGAAAATTCAGCACTACGCCTATGAATCAAATCAAGGAAACTAAGTACAAGGCCTTAAAAATAGCTAATTACCTTCATGTACTTCTCCTTACTCAGAAACTTGCCGCGGCACTTCGTCTTGGACCTCTTAATACCAGTCGAGGCATAGTAGTCTCGAATAGCCTGCACCCGAGCCTCGTGCCGTAAGTTTTGAAGTAGGCGCTTGCACTCGGCTTTGATAACCATAGCCGCAGCCTCCTCTTGTCCCTCAAGACACCTGTAGAAGGTCTGCAATCAAACAAGACAACACTGATTAGTACAATCACTAGGTACTATTGATTTTTAATTCTGTAAAGGAGAAATTACCCAAAACGTCTGGATCACAATGTCGGCCACCGTCTCGCACATGACACCGTCGACCCTCTCCTCCGGCGGGGCCGTGGTAGCCAAGTACAGCTCCCAGTTCAGTGCTAGTTGTGTAACCTGACCCTCACCGGGCAGCGTGACCCACCCCAGGAAGTTCTGCCGGCAAATCACACCAAGGACCTGGTTGGGCTTGCGGGCACCAGGGCTGTGTTTCCAACCTCTGCAGTATGACAAGGCCAACGCATTAGATATTAATTTGAAGAAACGTGAAGGCAAAAGGTTAAAAAAGAGTAAATGCACTTACTTCTCCCCATTAGGCGCAATCAACCACCTCTGCTCGCGGGTCATTGGCACGGGCGAGAGCTTTGTACCACCACGCTGGTAGACCTTGCCCCCCTCAACCAGCTCGCCCTCGCTATAGCTATCATTAGAAAAGCGGTCCTCGCCACCATCAGCATGGCCACTAGCCTCCGGAGTCTCATGGGACGAAGACTCTGGGACCGGAGTCTCGTGGGACGAAGACTCTAGGACCGGAGTCTCGTGGGGCGAAGGCTAGGCGACCCGAGGCTCGTTGGCCCAAGGCTCATGGACCGGAGTTCGAGATGGGTCCACGTCAGACGGGTCCACCTTAGACGGAGCAGTCATGTGGTCTGGTGAATCAGCTGGGGGTGGCGGCAAGGAAGGGGTAGCAGCCTTCCTACCTCTCCCGCCGCCAATTCCACCTCTAGCACCCCTCTTCGTCCTCCCCCGACCTCACCCAGCCGAAGAAGAAGCGCCCGCCGGTGGTGTCTGCATACTGTCTATCAGCTCTCTCCAGAGGTGCTGGGGTGGAATGGAAGCACCCCTCCCATCATGCGCCGAGGAAGGAAGCTCCGAGCGCTCTCGACCCGCGCCCACCATCTGTCAGCACCTGCAATGACAAAGACTAAACGAAATTAGTACAACATAAAAAAATTTGAATACCTGACATGAATAATATCTATATAATTTAAGTGTATCATCATCATGAACATGATAAAAAATTGAATACCTAATAACATGAACTAATTAATAATATATATGTACATAATAATAATTGAATACCTGACATTACTAGTATTAATCTTCATCGTCTGTATGCTCCGGGATAAATAAATGCACCATCATCATCACTATCAGTAATGACGTGCTCATCATCATCATCAATAAATGCATCAACATATGGAAGGCCTCCTTTACGTAATCGTTCAAGCATTGACAGGTCATTAGCAGCAGTAACCTCTTCTTGTTCCGGCTCAGGGGTGAAGTCGGATTCACTATCGCTGTCTACTTCAATGTTTTGTGGTGAGTAGAGCGGTTCTTGAAATGTTTTTTGGAAAGACGTGTGTCTGGGTTAATGTGAGGTTCATAATCCTCTTCATTTGGGGGAGGTGGTCTAACACGTGCCGGCACTTCATAAACGACAACCCAACCATTGAGATTTGGATCACTTTGACAGGCCCACGGTAGATAGAAAACTTGGGTTGCCTGTTGAGCCATAATATAGACATCGGGAACATCCAAATGGGTGCTTTGTTTGATTTCGACTAGCCCTATATGTTCATGAGTCCTTCTAGTCTCCTACGGCTGGAACCAATAACATTTGAAGACTATGACGTTTGGTGGGTTTGCACCATAGAATAGAAGTTCATAAATTTCTTCAACTCTTCCATAATACTCGGTATCTCCTTCGCCGATAGGAGAGACACAACAATTTGTAGACTTTTGGTTGGCCATAGATTGCTCTTTGCCATAGGTACGAAAGCGATACCCGTTGATGTCGTATTTGTCAAATGAACGGACCTTAAAGTCAAAACCATTAGCGACTTGTCTCCATTCGGCGTCCATAAACTCTGAATTAGCCTACAAGTTTAATATGAAAGGATTGGTGCATTAGCCGCAAATTAGACAAAGAAATGAAATGGTCTAATGGAAATTACTATTTGTTTGAACCAAGAGATGAAACTGGGATAGCCACCTCCATGCTCTGCCAGAAGCTCATACTCTTCGACGGAATTCTTTTGGATCACCGCTCCATACGAAAATTTGGTGACGTATCGACTGTATCAAATATCCGGGAATAAGAGCAGTTCAAAGGAATTAGAAGTTGCGAAACAATGTACCGAGAACTTACTCGATGTACGGCCGCACTTCTGTTAGGTTGTTGAAGATATACAACGAAATGGTCCGCCATTCTTCGACATTCAACGATAAGGAATTAGAAGCACCGGCTGATGCGAGCTTCCCTTTGAATAGGTTGAGGTTGGATCCACCCTTTTTAGGGTCGCCAGCATTGTACTGAGGCTTCGGATTATGCAAATGACGATTTTTGCCTTCGTAGTGTGCTGTCACGAAGTTTGCCGCCTCCTCAGTAATGAATGCCTCGGCCATCGATGCTTCAATTATACGTTTATTTTTACATTTTGCTTGAAGCGTCTTCTGCATCCTCTAAGTTATTTAGCACCAACGATTTTGCACGGGCCCCCCCAATCTTGCCTCGTTCGGGAGATGCAAAATCAAGTGCTGCATTGGATTAAAGAAGCCCGGCGGAAAGATCTTCCCTAACTTGCAGATCAACTCTGGCGCCAACTCTTCCATTTCTACTAGCAGGCCAGGCGATAGTTCTTTCGCACAAAGAACATGGAAGAAATAGTTCATCTCTGCCAGTACTAGCCATTCATCCTCAGGGATGAAGCCACGCAACATCACCGGCATTACCCGCTCAATCCATATGTGCCAATCATGACTCTTGAGACCAAATATTTTCAATTTTTCAAGATTCGCTCCCCTCTTTAGATTCGCTGCATACCCATCGGGGAACATCAACTGCATTTTCACCCACAAGATAATTTCCCTCATAGCTGGTCTTCCAAGATTGAGCCTGCCTTTGGCTTTGTCCAGTTCTGCTTTCCTTTCAGTTCTTGCTTGTTTTTAACGGTCTATCACATAGCGCCTCCTGATCGACTCTAGCCTTAGTATTATCCTTTGACTTCCCCTCTATGCCGAACAATGTACTAAAAAGTGCCTCGGCGATATTCTTTTCAGTGTGCATCACGTCGATGTTGTGTGTGCAAAGGAGGTCTTTGAAGTAAGGCAGATCCCACAAGCATGTCTTGTGAGTCTAGGCGTGTTTCGAATTATACCCCTTGAAATACCCTGGATGCTCAGGATTTGTCTCGAGGGTGTTTAACTGATCCAGGGTCTCTTGGCCTGTCAACGCAGGTGGTGTAAAGTTTTTGACAACTCTACCTTTGATGAAGTTCTTCTTGTCTTTCCTGAACTTATGGCGAGGATCCAGGAACTGTCTATGCAAGTCGAAGCAAGAAAACTTGCGACCGGCTTGCAGCCAACGAAACTCAAGAGCTGCCTTGCATGTGGGGCACGGGAACCTTCCATGCACACACCAGCCAACGAATAGCGCATACGCCGGCAAGTCATGCATCGAGTACATGTACCAGACACGCATTATGAAGTTCTGTTTGCTAAAGGAGTCGTATGTCTTGAACCCATCATCCCAAGCTTCTTGTAATTCGTCCTTAAGCGGCTGCATGTACACATGCATATTCTTCCCCGGATAGTTGTGCCCTGGAATTATCAATGTTAGGAAAATGTTCTTTCTTTGCATAATCTGTCTGGGGGGAGATTGAGTGGAATCACAAATACGGGCCAACAACTGTATTGGGCTGCCGTCAGACCAAACACACTGAGCCCATCCGTGCTGATGGAGACTCGAGGATGCCTTGGATCTGCCGCTTTTCCCGCATGTAATGCATCGAAGTGTTTCCACGCTTCACCATCCGATGTGTGCACCATCATCAGATTCCCATCTGCATCTAGTTGGGTTCTTTTGCCCATTTTGTGCCATGTCATCTGTCTGGACGTCTCTTCGACCATGAAAAGACGATGAAGTCTTGGTACGATTGGCATATACCGAAGAACATTAACAGGGATTTTGGTCAGCGTCTTCTCACCCATACCGTTGTCTACCACAACATACCTGGATGACTTGCAAATGGGACAATAGTTCAAGTCCGCATACTGAAGCCTAAGTAAGGCACATCCTTTCTCACAGGCATGTATCTTCTCATAGGGCATCTTAAGAGCATGGAGGATTTTGTCTGACTGGTACAGGTTTGCAGGTAGTACATGGCCTTTGGGTAGAAAACGTCCAAATATTGTCATCATCGCTTCGTAGCATTCTCTGTCCAAGTTGAATTGAGCCTTCAGAGCCATTATTTGTGAGATGGCATCCAGCTGACAAAGCTCAGTGTGCTCATGGAGAGGACATTTTGAAGATTCCAACATTTCTTTGAAGGCCTTTGCAGATTCCTCCATCTCATCGTCCGAGTCCCGAGCATCATCAAAGCTTTGCACCATGTCTTCCATCCCTGTACCATGCTCGTCGGTGCGATGACGAACCACCTAGGCTCTGGCATGTTGGGCAGACTCACCATGAAATGTCCAGACCATATAAGCAGGCGTAAAACCAAACTTCTAAAGGTGTTTACTCAGTTCAAGCTTGTTCCTCCTATGATAGTTGTCGCATCGGACACAGGGGCACCAGGTTTTTCTCTGGCCGTTTGCAAATGCGGCTCTCACAAACCCCTTGGTTTTTGTTAACCATTCATCGGTC
Organism: Thinopyrum elongatum; assembly: GCA_011799875.1. Taxonomy (NCBI): domain Eukaryota; kingdom Viridiplantae; phylum Streptophyta; class Magnoliopsida; order Poales; family Poaceae; genus Thinopyrum; species Thinopyrum elongatum. The sequence goes on from CM022302.1 coordinate 537,846,905, forward strand.
ATGTCTACCTGAGTAGTGTGACCAGTGTACATCCACGCATGATCACTCATCTTGCCTAGCTACTAGACACACAAGAAATCTATACATAATTCAGCAAACCATATTCATCAGTTAATGGAGTTTGGGAGTTTTATTACGTCCATGCAACCTAGACGCTAATAGGTAAAGATAGGTCCTAATCCCACCTGAGTATGCGTAGATTGGGTTCGTTTTCCCATTCTCTGCTCCGGATCCGACGCAAAATTTCGGCAACACCTCCCCGCTGTTCTCCTGATACACGTCTCGGCAATAAGCAGAGAGGATGTGTACCCGGAGAACAATAGGGAGGCACTGATGAAATTTTGCATCGGATCCGGAGCAGAGCATATGGGAAAACGAACCCAATCTACACATACTCGGGCTGTCCATGGATAACGTTGGACAATTTGAAAGAATCACGGTTATAAATATGCAAATGCATGCATATTTATAGATGTAACCCTTTCGAATGGGAGACGCATAGTGGTCATGCATACTGATGATTGAAGACACCTATAGCTAGCAAGTTTCATCGGCACGAAGACCGGAACTGAGCAATTGAAGGGGGGAGGAGGAGATGTCATTTGTGCTCACCCACGAATGTAGGGGCGGAGCTCATCGAATGCACGGGGAGGTCGTCGAACACCAGACCCTCGCAACGACGAAACAACTACACATTTCAATCCACCCGATCGACACAAATATGATGTTTTTTATAACAAAATCGAAAAATATATGACCTAACTCATAATTCACAAATATATGACCCCGTCGGCCTCTGGAAGGCCGAAGAGCACCTTTTTGGGTCAACAGGAGGCCGAAGAGGTGTCGGGGGTTGGGGGTGTCGTGTCTGGGTGTCGGCCGGGGCTTCGGAGGGGCAGGGCGCCGGTGGCGAGGGGGGGGCGCGTGCCGGGGGGTGGGGTGCTGGGCTGCAGTGCTTCTGTTGTGTTAGCGCTGTCGTCGCCCGAGTCGTCAGTATCTTCTTTTGCGCCTCTTTCCTCTTTTTCAGCCGGGGAGGTGGGCTGGTGAGGCGGCGGGGTGGTGGGGCGATGGGGTGGTGGCGGGTGGTGGGGGCGGCGGTGGTCGTCGGGGAGGAAGAGGGAGAGAAACAGAGAGAGAGAGGGGGACAGGGTGGGGCGCGATCGTTAGTTAAATTACACGTTTGTCATCTGCCACGCCTTTGCCGTCCGCCATTTTGCTCTTTGCCGTCTACTAGCAGACGACAAAGAGGGGGGCCGTTAGGGTTTGCTAGTTAGTGGGCCAACCTCCCTCTTTGCCTTCTACTAGCAGACGGCAAAGAAGTGGCTGATGGGAAAAATGATCTTTGCCATCAGCCAGCTCTTTGCCGTCTGTTTTTTGGAAGCTGACGGCAAAGCCATCCTTTGCCATCTGCTAGCAGACGGCAAAGTAGTGGCCGATGGCAAATCTTCTGATTCCAGTAGTGTTACATTCATACCTGGTTGATTATGTGACATGAGTGTGCATGATAACCTGCATATCCACTGTTCGCTCCTAATTACCAGATCTATATTAATGCTTACATCAATGTAGAATAAACCCAATGCCTAGGAAGAAGTTTAGCTCTACATTATTCTTGTAAGTATCTGTTGTCCTTTATCGCTGTATTTATACTGTCAGCTAGTTGTTCATGTACCATCACTTTGCAGCTTATTTTCCCTTGGCATCCATTTTGTACACATCAGATCTATGTTTAATCTTACCAAAATATTGAATAAAACCAATGCTACTGAAGATGTTTAGCTCTGCATTACACTCTGCATCTTAGCTTAAATAATCTTCATTTGTTCCTATATTATCACTTTGATATTTACTCTTAACAAAATGTAGAATAAAGGCAATGCTTATGAAGAAGACTCCATGGTAAACTTCTTGAATTGGCCCCCCCATCAACATGGAAAAGAGCTTTATAGAGCCGGTCTTCATTACTAATGTAAGTTTGTCCTTCTCGAGCCTTCAAACTTTGTTGTGTATATTTGGATAGCAATGACTGCAACTGCTGTTTATTTTTGTCATTTGCATCAAATTGCATGTTTAAAGTTTATTACGAAGAAGATCATAAACATAAGTTTCTCCTTCTCAATTCCAGTTTTTAGTTGTGCAACCTAGTTCCTTATTCATACCATGTAAATTAAACTAAATATAGCAAGTGATTTCCTTAGCACTGCATGCATGGTTGTGTTGTTGATCTGTAATCCAGTGGTGTGGTCAAACTACCAACTCCAGGACAATGTCATATCCTACTTTGTCTTAACTATGAACAATGCATATTATTTTCATGTTATTTAAATCGTGTCTCTTTATTTACCAATCTAAAATGGAATAAATTGACAGTACACTCAACATCGATGCTTATACATTCTTTAGCACTGCATGTACGCTTGTGTTCTTGATCTGTAATCAAGTGGTGTGGTGAAGCTGGCCACTCCTGCACAATGCCATTTCCTTCCATGTCTTAACTGTGAACACTTTTTATTCTATTTTAATCCAGGTCTCTTTATTTGCCACTAAGAAATGGCATGAATCAACAACACTGTTGCTTATATGTGCAAAGCATGTTATCTGTCTGCTTTTTTCTTTTTTAGGATGATATCACTGACACCAAGAACCGCCATTGATGCTATGCAGCTAGAGTTGGATATAAGCGTCAAACAAGTGCAGTCATCAGCATGCTCAGCTGCTTACGCTGCAGCTCCCAGGCAGGGCTAACCTTTCATGAACTATGTTGAAGTGTTATCGCTTCTGTATATTATTTTAGGCGTTGTGTTTATTTGCACTGGTGGCGACCTTTGATGCCCATTGTATGTAATCTGCTGTCTGGTTGCGCTTTATTATCGCTAGCGGCAAACTTTTATGCCCATTGCATGTAATATGTAGTAATTTCTTTGTTGTATAGTCTAGGTGTATTCTTTGTCATGATGCTATGATTTAATTTCTGTATATGCTGTCGTCGCTCCCTAAAAAGGCCGTAAGCTTTGACTGAGCGCAATGGGCCTAAACGTTTGGTTTATTATATAAAAAATTATGGTACTAAAACTGGCCAGCCTGCCAATCGCTATAAATGGGCCGAAACGTGGGCCTAAAATCATATCCGGCGAATAGCAGGCCTAGACGTAAAATTGCCAACTATTAGCTTCGTGCCTTTAACAGGCCGAGTAAACCAGTTGCCTAAGTTGGGCCAGAAAATAGAATAGGCTTTTAACAGTCCGAAAAGTAGATTGGGACTAAATAGTGTCGATGGTCCATGATTGGCCAACCACTGGACGGAGCATCAACAGGGCAAAATATGTGTTGGGCCACAGTTGGCCCAATAACATGATGGGTCATAAGCAGGACAGATGCAAAGCGGGCCATCATTAGGCCCAGTTATCTCATGGGCCTTTAACGGACCAATAGTCAGGTTGGACTAAAATGTATCCACGAAGACTACGGGCCTTTAAGAGGCCGAAAGTCACTTTGGCCCTGAAATAGGCCCACATGCAGAACAGGTCGTTAAATGGCCGAAAGTGAAACCGGGCCGACAACGGCCCATATGTACAAATGGCCATTAACAGGCCAAAAGTAATATTGGGCGAAACTACTACATGGGCCTTGAAGAGGCCGTAGTTCAAATGGGCCCCCAATGGGGCCGAAAGCACATTGCCTATTAACGGGCCAGATTATATATGGGACGTAATTTGGCCCAAAATATGTCAGGCAGTTAACGGGCCGGTTCCAATATGGGCTGTCATTTGGCCCAAAATGGCAGACTGTTAACGGGCCGGATCTGATGTGGGCTGTCATTTGGCCCAAAACGTGACAGACATCTAACAGGCCGGATCTTGTGTGGGGCGAAATTTAGCCCAAAGCGTTGTAGGCTTTTAACGGGCCGACCCAGAAGATTAAGACAAAATCTTATGGGCCCTTGGCTGGGCCAGCCTTTTTATCTTAAATGGGCTATTGTTGGGCAGTGCCATGTGTCGAGGTATCATAGGCGTGTGCCATGCATGGTACGGATGACATTTGTTCCAACACTGAGCCGACACGTGGATCCTCTGGCGAATGAGAATTTTACACGTGGAAAATCCCCATTGGTCCGAGCTGTTAGCGGGTTATCGGATCCAAACCAAAACCCGATAGCTTAACGACGACCCGTTACGGTGGATGCCACGTGTCGGTTACCCTTGACAAAAACACTTCCATGACGCGCCATTTATTATCATGGAAGTGGACACTTCCGTGATGATAATTTTGTTATTGTCATGGAACACTTCTACGGTAGCATAGGTATGACTATCTTGATTCTGTCATAAAATTGTCATGGATGTACATGCATGACAGAAAACATAACCTACTGTGACAAACACGTATCATAACGGAAGTGTTTTTTTTGTAGTGTCAGTCCACAGTCCCGCTGTCGGTCATTGAACGAACGGTTTCATTCGTGTCTATGAGTTACCGAACCTACGGGGTCACAAGATTAAGGCAATCACGGTCTGCTAATTGTTAGTAGGACGGGAGTGATGAGAATATATTTGTGGAATTGTTTCATTAATATTCGGAAAAGTTCCGAGAGGATGTGGAAGTGTTTCGGGGTCACCGGAAGGGTTTCTATGAATATCGGCTATTAGAAATAAATTATATATAGGTGGAAAATGATTTCGAGGATGTTAAAAAATATATAAAATGGTCTAAAACTATTTAGAATATTTTATATTTAATTTAAATTTCAACGGGCCTAAAAAGACCAAACCGGAGAAAGAGAATTGGCCACCAAAACCCAAAAGGAAGTGGCACCCCCCTTTCCATGTAAGGGGGGCCAAATCCTACATGGGGAGGAGATTGGACTCCTCCCCTTGGCTGGCGCACCAAGGAGGGACCTTCCCTCCTTGATGGCAGCCTTCCCTCTCCCACCAACCTATATACATAATAGGGGTTTTGTGCTCTTTCATTCATACAAGTTTTGGAGCCTCCTCTAGTTCTTCTAGTTCTTGTTCTAGTTGGTCCTAGTTAACTAATTAGAGCTTGGATAATCCTCTTGTCCTCATAATTAGAAACCCAGTGTGGTTCTAATCTCCTCCCTCTAATTCTCCAGCGACGTTTAGCTCTGGACGGCGAAGCGCTACCAGATCGTGAGGCCTCCCAACTTGCAACCAAGTTGAGAGGCCGTGCTTTTGGTCTTCGGTTCGAGGGACTATTCATGGGCGGTACGATAGATCGTTCATCTATGGTTTGAGGGACTCCAAGTATGATCCACATCGATACGTTCTTCTTCCGCTTCAACTCGGTGACAGTAACGATCATGATCCCAACCCGTAATGCATCTTCATATTGATCTTGGGTGATCGTAGGTGCGATTTTTTTCTTTCTACTTCGTTTCCCAACAGTGGCATCAGAGTAGTTATATGAGTAGGTGCAGGTTACGATCTAGATCACATGTGATTGTGAGGGTTGATGTTCTTGCTATGCTTCCCTCGAGTGTTGCTTCGGTTCAATTCACCGACAGCATGGTGTCGCTTTGTTACAAGATTCTAACAATTGATCAGCTCTGGTTGTCGATGATCTGCTAATAGTTCCTTGGGCTTCACAATAGTTGAGAATAGTGAACCATCACTTACACAAAAGGGTGACAAAGATGGATGATCTTCTAGGGGTTCACGCCTACTGACGAAGTTTAGTGTGGGGCTAGAGATTTCTAATTAAGTCTCTTGTTTCACACACCCTGAAACTTAATCTAGCATCACGAATCATCGCCTAAATTGTGGACATAGCTAGCTAGTAATACTTTTTAAAATCGGTTAACCACGTAACTAAAATTTTGCTAAAACCGATTAGAGGATGTCTAACTTGGTTTTGCAGGGTATGCATATGATGTGGTATTTCCTTCGTCATGATAATGAGTTTATCTTTGAGAAGGTTATATGTTGTAATGTTAACTGTCCTGCATGCCACAACATGATAGCTGGAGCCACGAGATTGCTACGTTAATGTAAATATAGTAGAGATAGTCTACATGTTATAGGTGACGATGGAAAACATACACGGAGGACCCCAACGAGGAGAAAGTGTACTAGGCGCGGGACGAGGAGCTATAATTTCGTGCCACGGCGGAATTTCTAAAATTTGGTGCCACGGCAACATTTTCTCAAATGGACACCACCGCAACGTTTCCTGAAATTACCGCCACAACAACGAAATATTTTCCATCACGGCGCTTCAACGGGAGATGGAAAATGATCACGGAGATTCCCGGCACCCCAGGCTATACCATAACATGCTTTTATGAATTGCCTGAGATGTTTATCCCTTTGTTGTTTGCACCCTTTGATTGCGTAGTAGTCAATTATTAGGGTGATCTCATAGTAAATATCAAGTGAAAGGTGCTCTTCCGAGTGTTGCATCCGTCCATAACACGTAGCATTCCGGAGTGCGGCATGTCCACATGAGTACAAACGGAACATGAGGTGTAAGACAGGAATGGTCAGACCTTGTTGACAGATAGCATTGGGTTGTATTGAAGTTCTAGCAGAAAGGTTCTGAGCTCGAAGCACAAAGCATCGAAAGAGGAACATGAGTTATAGGGTGATATAATCGGCAATAGTTTGCCCACCAGTCAAAATTCTCATCATCAGTGATGTCCACATCAATGGCTAAGAACTAGATCAGGAACTTGAGTCACTCACTTTCAATTATGAGAGATACTTATTTGAGTGGGAGTGCACTTTATAAAAAATTATTTTAATCACTAGTGCAAATTAGTTATGAACAATGTCGATGTGTAGTTTGCATTATAGTTGCATAATTATGGCTCACAGTTCCACCTTTGTTATTGAAATTGATTAGCTGTTATTTATCTGGTTGAATCTTAATGATTGAGCGGATCGTCCTCTAAAAGTGCCAAGAAGGATTTTGTCCTACCGTATGCTTACAATACTCTCTTGCTAAATGCTATGGATAATGAGACTCACGTCCTTCGATCCAAAAGTTAGAATTGCATTACGGTCTGCTTGCTTCCGAGAATCCTAAACTGCAAAATGTTTGCGATAGTTATATGATATTCTCGGAACTAAAAATTGTTTTCAGAAACAAACAAAGATTAAAACATATGTGATATCTATGGAAGTGTTTTGTTTGCAAGATCTAGTGAAGTGTTCAACTATGTTCAAGATGGAAATGTGTAAGATTCGGAAGAACGACAGTGATGAGTTGATGGCGAGAACTTAAAGAGAAAGAACAAAACCAAATGATGTAATGAGACTTACATGCCTAGGGAAATTCAAGGCTCACGCCACTGTTAAAAAGTTAGATAATTCTTCTGCTGAGTGGGAGAAATATTGAAAGTAAAACTATAAGAAGTTTAGAGGCGGAATGAAAAGAAGACTGGAATGTCCAGCTTAGGTATGAATGTCATACAAGTTATAAGATGTAGAGAAAGTCTGTCAGGTAAAGTGTGATTCTTGAGAATTGTGATTAGACTGTTAAACAAATTACTACGGCCAAATGGCCGACAAATTAATGAGGTTAAAATATGTATTGAAAGTTTTATAAAAGTTATAATACTTTTTCATCAACATATTACCTCTGAATTTATTGTCATACTTTATTTTAGAGTTTTATACACTCTAGCTCTTTGCATAGAAATTGCAAGGAGGTTGTTCATTAGAGAACAATAGTTGTTCGATGTAACGAACAAAAGGGCCATACTCGTCTACTTCTGCTGCACTCCAGAGTCGGTAACGACCGTTGGTCCAAACCTTATATGCATCACCATATTGTTCCAGGGTGATCGTACGGTGAATTTTTTTTGTTTTCTACTATGTTTCCCAACAAAAAGGGCATCATATAAAGAGGAATATTGCTTAAGGGGGCCTTCACTAGAGTCAATCTACAAGAAATGTTTAACATTTCCCGTTGCCAACATCAACAACTATTTCTATCTTATATCTCTCTTATTTCCAAATAGCCATAAATTAATATATGGTTGTTCATTTCCGTGGGAAAAGATTGCTAACTTTGCACAAACAAAAATTGACCGGGCATCTGATGACCCACAAGTATAGGGGATAAATCATCGCTAGTCTAATAAATAAGAATATCGAACCCAAGAAGGAGTAGAAGGAATTGATAGGCTATTTTCAGCAGGGATTCCACTCCAAATGATGTAAGATAATTTGGATAGTTAGTTTGATAGCACTATAATTGGTAACAATTAAAAAGTAATAAAAGTAGCAAGGTGCAGCAAGTGGCCCAATCCTTAATTGTGCTAGTGACAAGCTGGTAATACTTCTAATAGTGATTAAAACGCTCTTGAGGACATGCGGGGATATCGTCAAGTTACTTTCACCATGATTCATTGACTTAACGTTCATCGCCTTGGTAAGTTTTATGTGGGTAGATGATATGTCCATTTTGCACATGCTTTCCTACTGTTATTTATAGTGTTTTTAATCAATATAACACTTTGTGGAGCAATTCAAATGCCTTTTCCTCTTAATATGCAAGATTTATATGAACAGGGAGATTGCCGGCAGCTGGAATTATGGACCTGAAAGAGCTAGTTCAGAGATACCTATTCTGCACATCTCCAAATGAGGTGAATTCACGGAGATTTATTTTGGAATAAATAAAAAATATTGGAGAAACGAAGTACTAGAGGGGCCACGCAGGTGCTAGGGCGCGCCCTAGTGGCTTGTGGAGCCCCTGGCCAGCCTCCGGTGCCCATCTTCTGGTATATAAGCCTATTTGCACTAGAAAAAATCAGGAGAGGTCTTTCGGAATGGAATGCCATCGTCTCGAGGTGGAACTTAGGCAAGAGCTCTTTTGCTCTCCTGCGGAGTGATTCCCTCGGGGATACTTCCCTCCGGGAGGGGGAAATCGAAGCCATCGTCATCACCAACAACCCTCTCATCGTGGGAGGACCAATCTTCATCAACATTTTCACCAGCACCATCTCATCTCAAACCCTAGTTCATCCCTTATATTCAATCTTTGTATCAAAACCTCATATTGGTACCTGTGGGTTGCTAGTAGTGTTGATTACATCTTGTAGTTGATGCTAGTTGGTTTATTTGGTGGAAGATTATATGGTCAGATCCATTATGCTATTCAATATGCTTCTGATCTTCAACATGAATATGACTTGTGAGTAGTTACTTTTGTTCTTGAGGACATGGGAGAAGTCTTGTCATGAGTAATCATGTAAATTTTGTATTCGTTCGGTATTTTGATGATATGTATGTTGTTGTTTCCCTTAGTGGTGTTATGTGAACGTCGAATACATGACACTTCACCATCTTTGGGACTAAGAGAATTCATTGTGGAGTAGTAATTAGATGATGGGTTGCTAGAGTGACAGAAGCTTAAACCCTAGTTTATGCACTATTCCGTAAGGGGCTGATTTGGGTTCATATGTTTCATCCTATGGTTAGATTTGTTTTAATTCTTCTTTCGTAGTTGCGGATGCTTGCGAGAAGGGGTAATCATTAGTGGGAGTCTTGTTCAAGTAAGAATAGCACCGAAGCACTGGTCTACCCACATATGAAATTATCAAAGTAGCGAACGCGAATCAAACAAACATGATGAAAGTGACTAGATGAAATTCCCGTGTGTCCTCAAGAACGCTTTGCTTATTATTAGAAACTGTTCTAGCCTATGCTTTGCTACAACAAGGATTGGGCTATCTTGCAGCACCTTTGTTACTGTTACTATTATTTGCTCGTTATAAATTATCTGGCTATCAAACTATCAGTTACTGACAATTTCATTGCCTGCAGAAAATACCTTGCTGAAAACCGCTTGTCATTTCCTTCTGCTCCTCATTGGGTTCGACACTCTTACTTATCCAAAGGACTAAAATTGATCCCCTATACTTGTGGGTCATCATAGCTCTTTTCTCGCGCTATTGCAGGGAGTGAATCGCCTTTGGTAAGGAAACATTTATATTACATACTGAAATTTACTATTACTTGTTATTATGGAAAACAATCCTTTGAGGAGTTTGTTCGGGGTATCTTCACCTCGATCGGAAGCACAAAGAGTTGCTCCTCAACCTACTGCACCTATTGAAAATATCTATTATGAGATTCCTTCGGGTATGATAGAGAAACTGCTAGCTAATCCTTATGCAGGAGACGGAACATTACATCCTGATATGCACCTAATATATGTGGATAAAGTTTGTGGATTATTTAAGCTTGCAGATTTATCCAGAGATGAAGTGAAGAAGAAGGTCTTCCATTTATCTTTGGGGGGAAGGCATTGACATGGTATAGGCTATGTGATGATATTGGATCTTGGGATTGGAATCGATTGAAATTGGAATTTCATCAAAAGTTTTCTCCTATGCATCTGGTTCATCGTGATCAGAATTATATATAGAATTTTTGGCCTCATGAAGGAGAAAGTATCGCTCAAGCTTGGGGAGGTTTAAGTACATGATGTACACATGCCCCAATCATGAGCTCTCAAGAGAAATTATCTTACATAATTTTTATGCTCGACTTTCTCATAATTATCAAACCATGCTCGATTCTTCTTCAACTGGTTCCTTTATGAAGAAAGCTATTGAATTCAGATGGGATCTTATGGAAAGAATTAAATGCAACTCTGAAGATTGGGAACTCGACAAAGGTAATGAGTCAGGTATAATACTTGAGTTTGATTGTGTTAAGTCTTTTATGGATACCGATGCTTTTCATAAGTTTAGCACTAAATATGGACTTGACTCTGAGATAGTAGCCTCCTTTTATGAATCATTTCTACTCATATTGATCTCACTAAGGATAAGTGGATTAAATATCACCCGCCCCCCTCGTTAAATAAAAGATTAAGGAACGGGATATAGTGAAAGAAGAAACTATTATTTACAATGTTGATCCAGTTGTGCCTACTGCTTATATTGAGAAACCGCCCTTTCCTGCTTGGATTAAACAGCATGCTAAAGTTTCAACTGTGGTTAACAAAAGTAATATTGGAGCACCTCATACCTCCAAAAAAATTAAAGTGGAACCTGCTACTTCTTGAGCTTGTGTTGGTTTTTCCCTTGAAGAGGAAAGGGTGATGCAGCAAAGTAGAGATAAGTATTTCCCTTAGTTAAGAACCAAGGTTTCAATCTAGAAGGAGGAACACACAAGTCTCCAATGATAGCACCTACACAAACAAACTAATACTTGCACCCAACGCGAAAAAGGGGTTGTCAATCCCTTCACGGTTACTTGCAAGGATGAGATCTGATAGTGATAGATATAAAACATAAATAAAAGTGCAAAATAAGATAAAAGTAAATAAATTGCAGCAAGGTTTTTTGGGCTTTTGATTTTCTAGATCTGAAAAAAATATGATAAAAGATAGACCCGGGGGCCATAGTTTTCACTAGAGGCTTCTCTCTTGAAAGAATGCATACGGTGGGTAATCAAATTACTGTTGAGAAATTGATAGAAAGCGAATAATTATGAAGATATCCAAGGCAATGATCTTGTATATAGGCGTCACGTCCAAGACAAGTAGACTGACTCCTGCCTGCATCTACTACTATTACTCCACACATCGACCGCTATCCAGCATGCATCGAGTTATTAAGTTAACAAGAACGGAGTAACGCCTTAAGCAAGATGACATGATGTAGAGGGATAGGTCCAATCAATATGAATAAACCCCATCTTTTTATCCTTAATGGCAACAATACAAATACGTCTCATGTCCCCTTCTGCCACTGGGATTGAGCACCAGAAGATTGAACCCATTACAAAGCACCTCTCCCATTGCAAGAAAAATCAATCCAGTTGGCCAAACCAAATCAATAGATCGAAGAGAAATACAAAGCTATATAAATCATGCCCAAAAGAGTTCAAAGAAGACTCAAATAATATTAATAGATAATCTGAACATAAACCCACAATTCATTGGATCTCAACGAACGCACCGCAAAAGAAGATTACAACGAATAGATCTCCAAGAACATCGAGGAGAACATTGTATTGAAGATAAAAGAGAGAGAAGAAGCCATCTAGCTACTAGTTATGGACCCGTAGGTCTGTGGTAAACTACTCACGCATCATCGGAAGGGCAGTAAGGTTGATGTACAAGCCCTCTATGATCGAACCCCCCTCCGGTGGAGTGCTGGAAAAGTCCCCAAGATGGGATCTGATGAGAACAAAAGCTTGCAGTGGCGGAAAAGTATTTTTGGTGTGCCTTTTGGTCTTCGGGGAATATTTGGGTATTTATAGAAGAAAAATTAGGGTTGGAAGTGCCAGAAGGGGCCCACAAGCTTGGGGGGCACCTTGGCTTTTCTAGCCTCCTCCCGAAGCTTCCTGGTTGTCTTGTTGTTAAAGAAAAATCATCAAAAAGTTTCATTCCATTTGGACTCCGTTTAGTATTGATTTTCTGTAAAGGAAAAAAACAAGGAAAAAACAAAAACTGACACTAGGCACTAGGTTAATAGGTTAGTCCCAAAAAATGATATAAAATACCATAATAATGCATATAAAAAATCTAATATGGATAATATAATAGCATGGAACAATAAAAAATTATAGATGCGTTCGAGACGTGTCAAGCATCCCCAAGCTTAATTCCTGCTTGTTCTCGAGTAGGTAAATGATAAAAATAGAATTTTTGATGTGGAATGCTACCTAACGTGTTTATCATGTAATCTTTCTATATGTGGCATGAATATTTAGATCCGTAAGATTCAAAACAAAAGTCTAATATTGACATAAAAACAATAATACTTCAAGCATACTAAATAGCAACCATGTCTTTTCAAAATATCATGGCTAAAGAAAGTTATCCCTACAAAATCATATAGTCTTGTCATGCTCCAGCTTCTTAACACAAAGTATTTACCATGCACAACCCCGATGACAAGCCACACAATTGGTTCATACTTTTTAATGCACTTCAGCCTTTTCAACTCTCACACATTACATGAGCGTGAGCCATGGATATAGCACTATGGGTGGAATAGAGTATGATGTTGGAGGTTGTGTGGAGAAGACAAAAAAGAAGAAAGTCTCACACTGACGAGTCTAATCAACGGGCTATGGAGATGCCCATCAATTGATATCAAAGCAAGGAGTAGGTATTGCCATGCAACAGATGCACTAGAGCTATAAGTGTATGAAAGCTCAAAATAAAACTAACTGGGTGTGCATCCAACTTGCTTGCTCATGAAGACCTCGGGCATTTGAGGAAGCCCATCTTTGGAATATACAAGCCAAAATCTATAATGAAATATCCCCACTAGTGATATATGAAAGTGACAAAATAGGAGACTCTCTATCATGAAGAACATTGTGCTACTTTGAAGCCCAAGTGTGGAAAAGGATAGTAACATTGTCCCTTCTCTCTTTTTCTCACATTTTTCTTTCTTCTTTCTCCTTTTTTTCTTTTTGTTGGGCACTTTGGCCTCTTTTTTCTTGGGCTCATTTGGCCTCTCTTTTTTCATTTTTTCATTTTTTTCTATTCCTCACATGGGACAATGCTCTAATAATGCATATGATCATCACACTTCTTTTTTACTTACAAATCAACACTAGAACAAAAATATGACTCTATATGAATGCCTCCGGCGGTGTACCGGTATGTGCAATGATCTAGCATGACATGTATAAAAAATATGAATGGTGGCGGAGCCACAAATATTATGCCAACTATATGATCATGCAAAGCAATATGACAATGATGATATGTGTCATAATAAAACGGAACGGTGGAACTTGCATGGCAATATATATCAAAATGGCTATGGAAATATCATAATAGGTAGGTATGGTGGCTATTTTAAGTAAGATATAAAGAGGCTTATGTATGATAGAGCGTATCATATCATGGTTTTTTTTAGCAAACACAGTGGGAAAGACCCCCACTTTAACACTGATTTTCATTAATATGGTGTCACATCTTACAAAACTGTACAAGTGTTACAAGCATTAAAGTAAAGAGTCTACAAATAGTCTAGCCAGCTCTGCATTCCCTCTTTTAAGCTTGGTTTGGCCATTTTGATGATCATCTCAAAATGCTCCTTGAATGTACTAATACAATATTGTATACTCTTAGTATTGTGATCAAATATGATGTTGTTTCTATGCTTCCATATACTCCAACATCCTGCTATTAGGCATTCCTTGAAGCAAACAACATTGTTATGCCTTTTTCCTTCCAAGAGCATCTCCAAAAGCTCATAATCTGTGTTCCATTGAAAACCAATAGCCATCCAAAAGTTCTGACTGAAATCACAGCTAAAGAACAGATGAGTTAGATGTTCATTTGGTTCATCCTCACATAACACACATTTAGTAGATTCAATATGGAAGCTTTTCCTGGTAAGCAAATCTCTAGTATTTAGTCTGTCCTGCAGCAGTAACCAGAGGAAGAATTTTTGCTTAGCTAGAGTGCATGATTTCCATATCCAATTGAAAGGTTTGGGTGCATCTGTAGGATTTCCAATATATTCCAGATGTATTCTTTTATTGGAACATTTAGAACCACCCCTATAGAATTGCCATGAGTCCATATGTATCTAGTTCCCTCTGTCATTTATTAAATTCCTTAACTGAATACTCTGTTCGACAGCAATACTGGACATTGGCAGATGAAACATCTCATAGAAGTTGGAATCATTTAGATTGCTGGCAGCCTCCAGTGTGATATAAGCATTTTTTGCAAACACTACTGGAATCCACTTCTTTGCCGTCTGCCACTTCTTTGCCGTCAGCTAGCGGACAGCAAAGAAAGGATTTGCCATCAACCACCAGAAAACTGACGGCAAAGAAGCAGCGGACGGCAACGGATGGCTTTGCCATCAGCATATCTTTGTCGTCTGCTAGCGGACGACAAAGAGGGTGGGTGGCGGGCGTACGAGGGCGACCTAACGGCCATCTTCTTTGCCGTATGCTGGCTGACAACAAAACATCTTTGTCGTCCGTCAGCAGACGGCAAAGAAGATGGCCGTTAGTTCGTCCGTTTCCCCCCGGCCCCGGCCCCACCCCACTAGGTACGCTCTTTGCCGTCTGCTGGCAGACGGCAAAGAGCTGTGACCTAGCAGATAAGGGGCCGCGCCCGCGCCCGATCTGTCCATTCCCTCTCTCTCCCTGCCCAAGCCGCCCCGACCCCTCAGCCCTGCCGCCGCCTGACCACGCCGCCGCCCGCCCCGCCCCGCCCAGCCGCCGCAGCTGGCCGCGCTGCCCCGCCTGCCCGGCCGCGCCTGAGCCGCCCCCGCCCCGCGCCACCCACGTCGTCGGCCGCCCTGCCCCGCCCATCCCGAGCCGTCGCCACCCAGATGAGCCGCCGCCGCCGGCCGCTAAGAAAGAAAAGCATACGAAAGCCTCACGCGGCCGCGCCGCCACCGTCCCGAGTCGCCGGCCGCCCCGCACCGCCCCGCCCCCGTCCCGAGCCGCGCCGCCCGGCGCACCGCACCACCCGGCCGCACCGCCCGGCCCTGCCCCACCGCCGCCCGCCCCTCATCGTGTGGGAGTTTTTTTTCTATTTTTTTAGATTAGTTTATATTTGTTAGTTTAGGTTAGTTTAGTTTAGGTTAGTTTAGTTTATTAGTTTAGTTTAGTTTAGTTTAGGTAATTTAGTTTATTTAGGTTACATTAGTTTATAGTTTTAATTGTTTAGGTTTTTTTCCTTTTTTAGACTAATCAAGAAAGATGAAAAAAAAAAAGAAAAAGAAGAAGAGGAAGAAGAAGAAAAAAGAACAATAAGTAGTAGAAGAAGAAGAAGAAGATGAAAAAAAGAAGTAGAAGTTGAAGATGAAAAAAAGAAGTAGGAAAAGGGGGCACCCGGGGACGAGCGGGTTAGGGGGTTCCTCGGTGTCGATGGAACCCTAAATAGCAAGTATCGTCGGTGCGAGGTACATGTGGCCGTCGGTGTCGAATACTACATCCACGTCCCACAAGTGACGCCGACGTCCGGCGTCCCAAAGCAACTGTTCTCGGCGTCGATGGCGGTCGAACACCATTGCGAATTTGTCTGGCAGCCTCTGCGATGACGATTAAAAGGCAAGTGTTGAAACTTGAAACACCCAAACTGACTCAAGTCGGTTTGGTTGTTTGAAATTTCAAAACTGGGCTTTAATCCTCATCGCAGAGGCTGCCAGACAAATTCGCCAAGGTGTTCGACCGTCATCGGCCACCAGAACTAATGTTGCGGGACGCCGGGCGCCGGCTTCACTTGTGGGATGTTGATCTAGTGTTCAACGCCGACCGCCTCATGTAACCTGCACCGATGGTAGTTGCTATTTAGTTTACCCAGGGACGAGCGGGTTAGGGGGTCGTTGTCGATGGAACCCTAAATAGCAAGTATCGTCGGTGCGAGATACATGTGGCCGTCGGTGTCGAACACTACATCCACGTCCCACAAGTGACGCGGGCGTCCGGCGTCCCACAGCAACAGTTCTCGGCGTCGATGGCGGTCGAACACCATTGCGAATTCGCCAAGGTGCTCGACCGTCATCGGCCACCAGAACTATTGTTGTGGTACGCCGGGCGCCGGCTTCACTTGTGGGATGTGGATCTAGTGTTCAACGCCGAGCGCCACATGTATCTCGCACCGATGACACTTGCTATTTAGGGTTCCATCGACACCAAGGAACCCCCTAACACTTGCTATAGGTGTCTTCAATCATCAGTATGCGTGACCACTATGCGTCTCCCATTCGAATGGGTTACATCTATAAATATGCATGCATTTGCATATTTATAATCGTGATTCTTTCGAATTGTCCAACGTTATCCATGGACAGCCCGAGTATGTGTAGATTGGGTTCGTTTTCCCATATGCTCAGCTCCGGATCCGATGCAGAATTTCGTCAATGCCTCCCTGTTGTTCTCCGGTTACACATTCTCTCTGCTTATTGCCGAGACGTGTATCAGGAGAACAGTGGGGAGGTGCTGCCGAAATTTTGCGTCGGATCTGGAGCAGAGCATGGGAAAACGAACCCGATCTACACATACTCGGGTGGGATTAGGACCTATCTTTACCTATTAGCGTGTAGGTTGCATGGACGTAATAAAACTGACAAACTCCATTAACTGATGGATATGGTTTGCTTAATTATGTATATATTTCTTGTGTGTCCAGTAGGAAGTCAATATGAGTGATTGTGCATGGATGTACACCGGTTACACTAGTCAGAAAGTTTGGACCGAGGAATGGTTAACAAAAACCAAGGGGTTTGTTAGAGCCGCATTTGCAAATGTCCAGGAATTTAGCTGGTGCCCCTGTGCCCGTTGCGACAACTATAAAAAGAGGGACGAGCTTGAAAAGAGTAAAGACCTAGAGAAGTTTGGTTTTACGCCTGGTTACACGGTCTGGACATTACATGGTGAGTCTGCCCAACGTGCCAGAGCCGAGGTTCGTCGTCGCACCGACGAGCATGGTACCGGGACCGCAGACATGGTGCAAGACTTTGACGATGCTCGGGACTCGGACGAGGAGATGGAGTAATCTGCAAAGACCTTCACTGAAATGTTGGAGTCCTCAAAACGTCCTCTCCACGAGCACACTGAGCTTTGTTAGTTGGATGCCATCTCACAAATAATGGCTTTGAAGGCTCAATTCAACTTGGGCAGAGAATGCTACGACGCGATGATGACAGTATTCGGACGATTTCTACCCAAAGGCCATGTGCTACCTCCAAACCTGTACCAGTCAGACAAAATCCTCCTTGCTCTTAAGATGCCCTGTGAGAAGATACATGCCTGTGAGAAAGGATGTGTCTTATTTAGGCTTCAGTATGAGGACTTGAACTATTGTACCATTTGCAATTCTTCCAGGTATGTTGTGGTAGACAACGGTATGGGTGAGAAGACGCAGACCAAAATACCCGTTAATGTTCTTCGGTATATGCCAATCGTACCAAGACTTCAACGTCTTTTCATGGTCGAAGAGACGGCCAGACAGATGACATGGCACAAAACGGGCAAAAGAACCGAACTAGATGCAGATGGGAATGTGATGATGGTGCACACATCGGATGGTGAAGGGTGGAAGCGCTTCGATGCATTACATAAGGAAAAAATGGCAGATCCAAGGCATCCTCGAGTCGCCGTCAGCACAGATGGGTTCAGTGTGTTTATTCAGATGGCAGCCCCATACAGCTGTTGGCCCGTGTTTGTCATTCCACTCAATCTCCCCCCCCCCCGGGCAGATTATGCAACGAAAGAATATTTTCCTGACGTTGATAATTCCAGGGCCCAACTATCCGGGGAAGAATATGAATGTGTACATGCAGCCGCTTAAGGACGAATTGCAAGAATCTTGGGATAATGGGTTCAAGACATACGACGCCTTTAGCAAATAGAACTTCATAATACGTGCCTGGTACATGTACTCGACGCATGACTTGCCGGCGTATGCGCTATTCGTTGGCTGGTGTCTGCATGGAAGGTTCCCGTGCCCCACATGCAAGGGAGCTCTTGAGTTTCGTTGGCTGACGGCAGGGCGCAAGTATAGTTGCTTCGACTTGCATAGACCATTTCTACATCCTGGCCATAAGTTCAGGAAAGACAAGAAGAACTTCATCAAAGGTAGAGTTGTCAAACACTCTGCACCACATGCGTTGACAGGCCAACAGACCCTAGATCAGTTAAACGCTCTCGAGCCAGATCCAGAGCGTCCAGGGTATTTCAAGGGGTATAATAAGGAACACGCCTGGACTCACAAGACATGCTTCTGGGATCTGCCTTACTTCAAAGAACTCCTTTGCCCACACAACATCGACGTGATGCACACTGAAAAGAATATCGCCGAAGCCATTTTTGGTACATTGTTCAGCATAGAGGGGAAATCAAAGGATAATCGTAAGGCTAGAGTCGATCAAGAGGAGCTATGTGATAGACCGTTACAAAACATGAAAGAACCGAAAGGAAAGGGGATCAACTGGACGAAGCGAAAGGCATGGTTCAATCTTGGAAGGCCAGCTATGAAGGAAATTATTTTGTGGGTGAAAATGCAGTTGATGTTCCCCGATGGGTATGCAGCAAATCTAAAGAGGGGAGCAAGTCTTCAAAAATTGAAAATATTTGGTCTAAAAAGTCATGATTGGCACATATGGATTGAGCGGATAATGCCGGTGATGTTGCGTGGCTTCATCCCTGAGGATGAATGGCTAGTACTGGCAGAGCTAAGCTATTTCTTCCGTGTTCTTTGTGCGAAAGAACTATCGCCTGGCCTCCTAGAAGAAATGGAACAGTTGGCGCCGGAGTTGATCTGCAAGTTAGAGAAGATCTTTCCGCCAAGCTTCTTTAATCCAATGCAACACTTGATTTTGCATCTCCCGACCGAGGCACAATTGGGGGGGCCCGTGCAAAATCGTTGGTGCTACTCAACTGAGAGGATGCAGAAGACGCTTCGAGCAAAATGTAAAAATAAACGTAGAATAGAAGCATCGATGGCGGAGGCATTCATCACTGAGGAGGCGGCAAACTTCGTGACCGCACACTACGAAGCCAAAAATCATCATTTGCATAATCCGAAGCCTCGGTACAATGCTGACGAACCTCAAAAGGGTCAATCCAACCTCAGCCTATTCAAAGGGAATCTTGCACCAGCCGGTGGTTGGAAACCAGTACGGTTGGATGTTGAAGAATGGCGGACCATTTCACTGTATCTCTTCAACAACCTAACAGAAGTGCGGCCGTACATCGAGTAAGATCTCGGTACATTGTTTCACAACTTCTAATTCCTTTGAACTTCTCTTATTCCTAGATTTTTGATGCAGTCGATACGTCGCCATATTCTCGTATGGAGCGGTGATCCAAAAGGATTCCGTCGAAGAGTATGAGCTTCTGGCAAAACAAGGAGCCGAATTTCTCGGTTTCATCTCTTGGTTAAAAAAAAGGGTAATTTCCATTAGACAATTTTTTTTCTTTGGCTAATTTGCGACTAATGCAACAATCCTTTCGTATTAAACTTGTAGGCTAATTCAGATATTATGGATGCCGAATTGAGACAAGTAGCTAATTGATTTGACTATAAGATACACGTGGCAGTCACCTGTGCAAACTGGGAACACTGGCTGCCTATTTGGTCATTTTGCCGTCTGCTGGCGGACAGCAAAGTGACCATCTATGCCGTCTGCCAGCAGACGGCAATGATTCAAACCTCTTTGCCGTCTGCTGGCGGACGGCATATCTGGACACGTGGCAGCTTCCCAGTGCTGCCTAGCTGGGCTCTTTGCCGTCCGCCAGCGAACGGCAAAGAGCGCCGTTAACCCCCTAACGGCTCTCACGCCACCGCACTGCCGTTAGCTGTCTTTGCCGTCTGCTGACCTCGGATGGCGGACGGCGTAATCCTTTGCCGTCCATTTCTAAGAAGCGGACGGCAAAGAAGGCCTTTGCTGGCAGGCTTTCATCCGGACAGTTTGCCGTCCGCTAGCGGACGACAAAGCATTTTGCCCTCCGTGATCTATGCCTTTGCCGTCCGCCATGGCGGACGGCAAAGAAGCTGATTCCAGTAGTGAAAGGAGAATAGTTGAGCCATCATGTTGGTCAATGGTTGTGAGCACCATTTGTCATACCATAGGCTAATATTACTACCAGTCCCTGCAACACAAACCGTCATGTTTTTAAAGTCTTGGATAATATAACAACAATCTCTCCACCAGAAGGATCCCACAGTTGTGGGAAATCTTGGTAATTCCCCATTAGGATAGTAATTATTCCATCTCAAATTCACCCAGGGGATATCTTTTTTGTTGAAGAATTTGTATAAATATTTGGTGAGTAGTGCTCTGTTTTGCATTATGAGATCTAGCACTCCTAGTCCTCCTGCTTTTTTAGGTAGGCATACCTTCTCCCACTTAACAAGACAATTACCATGTTTGTTGATACCCTTACCATACCAAAGAAAGCTTCTCCCAGACTTCTCAAAGTGGTCTAGTATAGTGAAAGGCACTCTGATACAACACATAGCAAATATGGGCAATGCAGAGACAATAGCCTTAAGATGTGTGAGCCTACCAGAATATGACATCATGGAAGCAATGCCAGATAGCCTGTTATCCAATCTTGATACCATGGGCATTAGATCAATTACTTTAGGTCTGGTGGAACCCATAGGCAGTCCTAAGTAAGTGAAGGGCATGGATTCCTTCTTGCATTTGAGTAAGTCTGCCAATTCTTGTGCTCTGTCATTAGAAATATAAATAGGTACAAGGGAAGATTTGCTGTAATTTACAACTAGCCCTCTGATCCTAGAGAAACTATACAGTATATCAGTGAAAGTCTTTATTTGTTCCTCATTGGCTGGCAGTACAACAAGTTTGTCATCAGCATACTGAATAATGGGGTAGCATTCTATGAAGTTGGTGTCCATAGGCAACTTGAGAGTGAGGGAGTCCTGGATTAGGTGGTCCCTCGGGTGTCCGGTCTATTCGATATGGGCCAGACTGATGGGCCGTGAAGATAAAGAAGAAGACCATCCCCCGTGTCCGGGTAGGACTCCTATATGCATGGACGGCAAGAATGGTGTCCGGATGTACTATTTCCTTCTTCTGTAAACAAGTCTGTACAACCCTAGGGCCCTCCGGTGTGTATATAAACTGGAGGGTTTAGTCCGTAGAGGCAATCAGAATATTCATAGGCTAGACAGCTGGGGTTTAGCCATTACGATCTCGAGGTAGATCAACTCTTGTAACCTCTATATTCATCGAATACAATCAAGCAGGACGTAGGGTTTTACCTCCATTAAGAAGGCCCAAACCTGGGTAAACATCGTGTCCCCATTGTCCATTGTTACCATCGATCCTTAGACACACAGCTTGGCACCCCCTACACGAGATCTGCCGGTTTTGACACCGACATTGGTGCTTTCATTACGAGTTCTGTTGTGTTGTCGACAGAAGAATCGATGGCTCGCCTTGTTGTCGATAACGATGCTGTTTCCGAGGAGACTTTTCTCCCTGGTCAACTCTTTGTGTTTTGCGGCTTCACGCTACGTGCCAACTCGACCGGTCACCTTGAGCAGGTTGACAGCTACGCCCCTGGTCACCAGATCAGGTTTAGAAGTTTGAACTACATCGCCGATATCCGAGGAGCTCTAATCTTCGAGGGGTTCACGGCCTCGGCCACCGCTCCCCACCCATACGAAGAAGGCCCTTCGGATGCGCTATTAGATCTAGTCCAGGGATCGACTATCATGCCCGCCCTAGCCTTAGATCCGGAGCGGGACACTTCGTCCGAAGATGGGAGGGTGAACCCCGTCGAACTCTCTCCCATTACGGAGCTTCTAACCGGAGACCCAGATGCAACCATGCCGTCGGCGGACCCGGAGTCAAACGGGACTCTCCCTATCATCAGGAAGACGGATTCGCCTCTGGACGTCAACTCCGAACTCTCGAGGTCTGCGTCTATCGGGCTCGGTCAAGTGGTTATTACAAAACCTAGCCCCACAGATCCTTAGACTCCTGTCCAGCTTTCACTCTTAAACGAAACACTGGACTTAATGCAATCTCTCGCTATCATGGAAGTATCACCTCCGAACTACGCCCAGCTTGAACTGGGGGCTGAGAGTAGGGAATTTTGCGTCCCACCCACCACCCACTTAATAGCCACTGTCAAGGATTTAACCAACATGCTAGATAACGCCTCCGAAGACATCGACGGCATGGACGACGATGTCGGAGTTGAACCAGGCCAAAACCCGCCCATCACTGGGCGTTGGACAGCCACTTCTACTTATGATGTATACATGGTCGACACGCCTGAAAAGAAGGACGACGATGGCACTCAAGATCCAGATGAGAAGGAGCCCGTCGACGAACCACCAAAACGCCGGCGTCAGCGGCACCGCCCACGATCGCGTCGGGCAAGGGAAAGCAATACCGGCACCGGAGGTAATGACACTCCGGACAAAGCCGAACACTTTGACCACCCCGCTGAGCCTGCGTTTGAGTAGGATGAGAGGGAAGAGGGTCACGCCAACCCCGACGAACTTGCTGATCGTGGGGATTCGGAAGATAGTAACTACTTACCTGTCTCCGAAGAGGATATTAGCCTCGGTGACAAAGATTTCATCGTCCCAGAGGAACCCCTCGAACAAGAACGCCTCAAGCTATGGCTGATCGCCACTTCACGAAGCCTGAAAAGGAAACATCAGCAGATTCAAGCCAAACATGATACGCTCAACGATAGATGGACTAAGGTCCTGGCCGCCAAAGAGGGATATGGCTTTGAGCGCCAAACAAAGAGCTATCCTAAGCGCTGGCTACTGCCACAATTTGACAAGTTGGCCTTTGAGCCAATACCATCAGAATACAATCATGCCGATCAACCGGACCGACCACCACGTAGACGGGACAAAACGGCCAATTATGCCAAACATCCGCCCGCGCCCCCTCGCCGTAGAGGCAAGGAGACAGCGTCTCCGGGCTACACGTATGACCTACGTCAGGACCTGACCAATAGAGCCGACCAGACCAGATCAATCTATTGATCAAGAGGACGTGCTCCAGCATGAGATAACGGCCACCAGGCCTGGAACGACAACCATAACCAAATCCGGGGTCAGCCCCGAACACAGATGACATCCGAACTCCATCGCGATGTCGCCCGTTATAAAAGTGCCGCGCACCCCATGTGCTTTACCGATGAGGTAATGCAGCACCAGTTTCCAAAAGGGTTTAAACCCGTAAACATCGAGCCATACGATGGAACGACGGATCCCGCTGTATGGATTGAAGATTTTCTTCTCCACATTCACATGGCTCGTGGAGACGATCTCCACGCCATTAAATACCTCCCTGAAAAGCTGAAAGGACTAGCACGACACTGGTTGAACAGCGTCCCAGATAACTCCATTGGAAGCTGGGAAGACTTAGAGGATGCTTTTGGGACAACTTTCAGGGCACTTATGTCCGGCCACCGAATGCTGATGATTTGAGACACATAGTCCAGCAACCTGGAGAGTCAGCTCGCAAACTTTGGAATTGGTTCTTAATTAAAAAGAACCAAATCGTGGACTATCCGGACACCGAAGCCCTAGCGGCATTTAAGCACAGTGTCCGTGACGAATGGCTTGCCCGACACCATGGTCAGGAAAAGCCAAATACTATGGCAGCTCTTACTGCACTCCTGACCCGCATCTGCGCGTGCGAAGATAGCTGTCTGGCTCGTAGAAGCAACTGTACCAGCAACCCCGGCACCTCTGAGGCCAGGGATTGCAATGGAAGGCCACGACGCAGCAAGAACAAGCATCGGAACAACAACGAAGAAACAAAGGATACGGCGGTAAATGCCGGATTCAGTGGCTCTAAACCCGGTCAGCGGAAGAAGCCATTCAAAGTTACTAGGGACGGTCCATCCAACTTGGACAAGATACTAGATCGACCCTGCCAGATTCATGGCACCCCTGACAAGCCTGCCAATCACACCACCATAAACTGCTGGGTTTTCAAACAGGCCGGTAAATTAAACACCAAACATAAGGGGAAAGAACCTCCAAGCAAGGACGATGATGAGCCTCGCCCACCGCGCACCGGGGGCAGAAACAATTTCCCCCCGTGGTAAAAATGGTGAACATGATCAATGTCACCCATATCCCCAAGAGAGAGCGCAAACGCGCATTAAGGGACGTCTACGCCGTAGAGCCCGTCGCCCCAAAATTCAACCCATGGTCGGCTTCTCCGATCACCTTTGATCGCAGGGACCACCCAACCATTATCCGTCACGGAGGTTCGGCGGCCCTGGTACTCGATCCTATCATTGACGGATACCATCTTACTAGAGTCCTTATGGATGGCGGCAGCAGCCTCAACTTGCTCTACCAGGATACTGTCCGTAAGATGGGTATCGCCCCGTGAAGAATCAAACCTAGCAACACTACCTTTAAAGGAGTGATACCCGGCATGGAGGCCCGCTGCACGGGCTCCTTAACACTGGAAGTCGTATTCGGCTCTCCAGATAACTTCCGAAGCGAAGACTTGATCTTCAACATCGTCCCTTTTCGCAGTGGTTATCATGCATTGCTCAGACAAACGGCCTTCGCCTGCTTTAATGCGGTCCCACAGTATGCTTATCTGAAGCTCAAAATGCCTGGACCTCGTGGCATCATCATAGTAAATGGGAATATGGAGCGCTCCCTTCGTACTGAGAAGCATACTGCGGCCCTAGCAGCTAAAGTACAGGGCGGCCTCATCAAGTCGGACAACCCATCGGTCATCAAGACCCACGACTCTGCTAAGCGAGTCCGATACGCACTACAATGCGATAGCCCGGTGGAGCCGGAGCATAAATAGCGGTTTAGCCTCCGCCAAACGCCCCATAAGGTTGCGGCATACGTACCGCGCATACATAACTATGCACTTAAAATACCTTGGGCAGCGCCGGAGGCACACTGCGGAAATGGTCCATAGTACGGTTTGACCCTATTCGGACCTCATCTATTTTTTCCACTATAGGTTCGCTAAAAAAAACCTATCTGATCTACGAGGCTCTTTTCCAGGTATCTCTTTCTTACAGACGACCATCACCTCCTCCTCTTAAAGGAGAAACGGCGCAGACGTGCGGCAGGGCACCATTGGGATCTTCAAACCACTACTTTTAGGCCTTGTGTAAACCTTTCCATGTGTAAACTTTTGGCATGTAAAATATCCTCGATGTTCATGGCATTATCTGTAATAACACGGCTCAATGTACTCATCAGGGTATAAAGGAAGCAATTAATTGCTACTTTTGTTTGGCACTCATTTATTTTTTTCATCTGTATGCCCTCCCTACTTCAGACTGCCACACGTGCTTTAGTCCGGTCTTAACACCGGGGGCTATATTCGGCCCTGCACATTTCAAAGTCCTAACACCTATAGGGTACTCTTCGGCATCTCGGATATTGCATTATATGCATCGGCTCCGAATCATGTCTTTGGTCTATAGTTGGGTTGCCCGGCTCCATTGCTTACCACCTTACGTTCCGCTCGTTCGGCTAAGGTAGTAAAGGGAGAACTATTGCGATTGTATTTCCGGTTCGTCCAGTCAAGTACCTCAGTAGAGAAAGCCAAAAACTGACTGTCATGATAAGCGCGAGCTGGTCGGCGATTCGGTGACTTAGTATTATACTACAAATCATTAGCGATTCACTCTATGTTATACGAGGGGCTGGTCTTCGTCCAGCCGCGTGGAAAAGGCACCGTAGTCCGGATAGCCGCACACGCACCAGGGGCTAGTACTTAGCTCCACAGTCAAACTCCTATGGCTAAGTGAAAGTAATAAAGCAGCATAGTCTGATTGCCTGGTTCACCACGCTGACACCTCCTTTACAGACCAAGACATTGGATAAAGTGTGGTCACACATTACACCAAACACCCCTGTAGCATCTACATGGGGGCTGAAGCCGACGACTGGCAACGTTCAGAAATAAAACAATAAACGGCCGCACAGGAGGAAAAATCGCTTGAAACAAAAGGCGCAAACATATATATATATATATAAACAGCATGGGTTCATCACATTGTTTGTACAACCCGAACACACTCAATCAAATATTATGTCCTTAGAGCATTGACCCTTGATCGCTCGGGCTCCCTCTAGGACGTCATTGAAGTACCTCTCCGGCTTCCAGTGATCTTTGCCTTCGGGCGGGCCTGCGGTTGCCACTTCGGTGGCCTTCATCTTTGCCCATTGCATCTTGACGCAGGCGAAGGCCATCCGGGCACCCTTTATGCAGGACAAGCGCTTCAATGCATCAATCCGAGGCCGCGCGTCGATAAGCCGCTTCACCAAACCGAAGTAGCTACTAGGGATTGTCTCGGCCGGCCAGAGCTGGACTGTCAGGTCCTTCATGGCCAAACCGGCCACCCTATGCAGCTCCGTCAGCTGCTTCAGCTGGTCGTTCAGAGGCGTCGGGTGTTCCGGTGCGAGAAATTGCGACCAGAATAGCTTCTCGGTCGAGTTCCCCTCCTGGGCTCGGAAGAACTGTGTGGCATCACCGGCACTCCTCGGAAGATCCGCAAACGCGCCTGGAGAACTCCATACTCGGGTGAGCAAAGCAAACCTGTAACCTCCAAAGATACTCTGCAAAAGAAAGGCCTTACCAGTCGCTATCTGCCTCGCCTGATGGATCTCTTCACGAGCACTTCGGGACTCGATCCGCGCCTCTTTGGCATCATGGAGAGCTTTGGCAAGCTCGGACGACTGGGCCAAAGTCTTCTGCTCCAAGGTTTCGCATTTGCTGATGGCATCCTTCAGCTCCTGCTCGACTTCGGCCACCCGAGCTTCGTGTTGATGGCGGGCACCTTGTTCAGCCTCTAGTTCAGCAGCCGCTTTATCAGCGGCTGCCTTATTTGCCTCTGCCTCTTTTTTGGCCTGGGCAAGGGCCCTTTTGAGGGTCTTGACCTCGGCTGCGCCAGCTGTGATTATAATAAAGGCATTCCATGAGTTAATCTCTAAATATACATATCACTTCTGATATCAAAACAAATTTTAACATTATACGGATACCTTGCATCTCATTGAACCGCTTATTAATGTGGTCGATTTCCTCATTGGCCACCTGAAGCTTTCGATTGAGTTCGGAAACTTCTGCGGCCCAGGCGGTTGCCGCCAACAGGGAAGCCTGTTATAATAACAGCATGGCAGGTTAACTCTCTCGAACACTATATGGATCCTCTGTCTGGTTTCTTTTAACCGAACAGAGCCTCAGGGGCTACTGTCTATACACAGGTATATTCCTCTATATGAAAAGTTTTTAGAACATTACGTCGCATACCTCAAAGCCTGTCAGTAGGCTGGTAAAGGCTTCATTCAGTCCGCTCTTTGCAGACTGAACCTTCTCCACCACCGCACCCATCAGGGTGCAGTGCTCTGCCATGATGGAAGCACGCTGCAGTGCTTCCTCCAGAGCGTTGGGCGCCTCCGGATTAGTGGAGGTCGCCGATGGAGCTGATGCTCCTCCCCCCTCTTCCAAAGGGGGCTGCTTATCCAATCCTGGAGCCGCGTTGTTCTCCGGAATGGTGTCCGGCTGGGGCCCGGATTGTTGGGGGTCCCCATCGTCGGTTGTCATAGGGGTCGCCTCCCCTAGGTCTTCGGCGACCGAGGTATTAACCTCGGGCGCTTTCTCGATGGCCTCGTTCGCCCTCCCTCTTCGAAGAGAGGTCCTTTGGTACGACACCTCGGTGTCCTCCATAATGATAGGCAAGGGGGCTCGCGTCGGCGTGTCATTCTCTGCCATTTCAGGTGGCAGAGAGTTCCCCTCTGATAATGGGGTTTGCGGAAGCTCACGGGGAGGGCTGAAAGGCAAATAACAAAATAACTTATATAATGGAAGCAAGTAGACCGAAGATAAACAGTAAGTTTTCGAATACTTACAATTCGGCCAGGGGCTTTACCCTGGGTGGTTTCTTGGGGACTAGTACGGTCTCTGAGTCTGAACTGTCTGGAAGGGCCAGCTTCCCTCTCTTGGGCGCCTCCCCCTCCAGGTCTTCGGAGGCCGCCCTCTTCTTCTTCCTCCCCTTATGGGGGGAGTCGCTCTCCACCTCCTCCTCCTCGTCTTCCTCATCTCCTTCATGGGAAGAGAGGGCTTCAGTCTCTCCCGACACTATTTCTGAAGGACCTTTGTGGCGGGGGCCACTCTTGGCCTCCTTGCCCTTCTACTTCTTAGCCTTCTTCTCCGGCGCCTGATAGGGCGCCGAGACCAGCATCTCCGTTAGCTAGGGTGTGGCCGGGTTCTCAGGCAGCGGTGCTGGACAATTGATCCGCTCCGCCTTTGCCGTCCAGCCCTGCACGGAAGGCAGTCAAGGTAATCTACATTATATCTGAAGTATTGACCGGATAAGTCTTCGGAAAAGTTATGCTGACCGCTGAGGCCGGATTCTCAATGTCGAGTCTGATGTCCTCGGTCTTCTTCGGCCACGTTTTCTAGGCCTTGAAGAGCTGCTTCCATATGTCTTCGTGCGTGGTGCCGAAGAAGCGCTTCAGGGTCTATGCCTCCTCCGGATTGAACTCCCACAGGGGGGGAGGCCCGGAGTTGGCAGGGAAGAGTGAGGCAGAAGAGCATCACCTGAATCACGTTTGTGAGACCGGTGTTTGCACCTAACATGTTGGAGATGCGCTTTTGTAGCATCTGCACCTCTGGTTTGGACCCCCAATCAAGGCCTTTGGCGGTCCATGAGGTGAGTCTTGTGGGGGGTCCGGATCTGAAGTCAGGCGTGGCCGCCCAGTTGGCATCACGGGGTTCGGTGATGTAGAACCACTCCTGTTGCCACACCTTGACTGTCTCCACAAATGCCCCTTTGGGCCAGACTGTGTTGGGGAGCTTGCTTACCATGGCCCCGCCACAGTCCGCATGCTATCCGTCAACCACCTTCGGCTTCAGATTGAAAACCTTGAGCCATAGGCCGAAGTGTGGGGGGATGCGGAGAAGAGCCTCGCAAAAGACGATGAACGCTGATATGTGGAGGAAGGAATTTGGGGCTAGATCGTGGAAATCTAAGCTGTAGTAGAACATGAGGCCTCGGACGAAGGGGTGGATGGGAAACCCTAGCCCTCGGAGCAAATGGGGGATGAACACGACCCTCTCACCAGGCTCCTGAGTAGGGATAACCTGATCTTTGTCAGGGAGCCTATGCGCGATATCCGCGGACAGATAGCCCGCGCTCCAGAGATCCTTGAAGTCCTTCTCGATGACGGAAGAGGCTTCCCACTTGCCCTTGCAACCGGACCCGGCCATTGCTGGGGAGGGTGGCAGTGGTGGGAAAGATCGAAGTTGTGGGCGCTAGAGCTTGGAGGTTGGAAGAAAGGAGCTAGAAGAAGGTGTGGGGAAAAATACCAAATGTCCCCTTATCAAGCCATAAACCTCGCCTGTTCCCAATGAGATCGTGCGTAAGGTTCGGTTGGATTACCAAAACCATATTAATGAGATTCCCGTAATGGGCGGGCATGATCTTTGTTTTGATGAGACATGCCAATGAAGGCTAGACCTTGAAACGCGAAATGTGAGGCGTGAAAATGGTTCGAAATGTTAAAGAGTCAAGTGTGACGCTTCGCCGAAAAAGTTCTAGTAAAAGACACTGTTCCTATTTTGACATCTTGCCTTCGTGGCTAAGGGTTGTATTGATTATGCAGACCTGGATACAGTTTCTTTATGCATGGAGCTAACTTAAATTTTCAGGGGAAGGAACAAGCCTTGCAATGCTGAAGATAATCCGCGTGCCGAACTCATCGTCATCGAAGACTGGTTCAGGGGCTACTGAGGGAGTCCTGGATTAGGGGGTCCTTGGGTGTTCGGTCTATTCGATATGGGCTGGACTGATGGGCCGTGAAGATAAAGCAGAAGACCATCCCCCGTGTCCGGGTAGGACTCCTATATGCGTGGACGGCAAGAATGGTGTCCGGATGTACTATTTCCTTTTTTGTAAACCGACCCTGTACAACCCTAGGCCCCTCCAGTGTGTATATAAACTGGAGGGTTTAGTCCATAGAGGCAATCAGAATATTCATAGGCTAGACAGCTAGGGTTTAGCCATTAGGATCTCGAGGTAGATCAACTCTTGTAACCCCTATATTCATCGAATACAATCAAGCAGGACGTAGGGTTTTACCTCCATTAAGAAGGCCCGAACCTGGGTAAACATCGTGTCCCCACTGTCCATTGTTACCATCGATCCTTAGACACACAGCTTGGCACCCCCTACCCGAGATCTGCCGGTTTTGACACCGACAGAGAGCACCATTTCTCCAAGCATCATTAACCATAATCTGCAGTAGCTCTCCCACCATAACATATAACAAAGGAGAAAAAGGGTCCCCTTGTCTAACACCACATTTGCAATGTATATTTTTCCTAGGTACACCATTTAGTATAACAGAGGTTGATGCAGTGGACAATATCATATTGATCCATCTGACCCATTTCTCACTAAATCCCAAGTGTTTCATCATGAAAAGGATAGCATTGTAGTTCACCTTGTCAAATGCCTTCACAAAGTCAGTTTTGAAAATGATGATCTCTTTTTTTGATTTATGACACATATGGATGTATTCAAAACTCCATGCAAGACAATCCTGAATATTCCTGGTTTTTATAAATCCATACTGATTCTTGCTAACTCTAGATAAAATGACTGGCTGGGCTCTATTAGCAAGGAGTTTTGTGAGAATTTTTATAGGCATGCTTACCAGGGAGATAGGTCTGAAATCATTGGGAGATTCAGGGTTGTCATTCTTAGGAATAAGTGCAATATATGCAGTATTTGATAGGTTGCACAGAGACTGTTTCTAGGTAAAAGTCATTAGTAAACTTGTAAAAACAGTCTTTGATGATATGCCAACATTTTTTCATGAAAAGTCCATTTTTTCAGACCCCTTCTAATTGCCTTAAACTTGGCATTTAGGTGTTTGGCTGAGTCTGAAAACTATATAGAGTTATACCAATGAGTTTCCACAGTTTCTATAAAACCACTAAATCCTGTCCAAAATTCCTCAAATCTAAAAATGTCACATTTAGGAATATTGCTATCTATCATGACTTTGATAGGTACATGATCAGATGTAATCTTAGCCAATGGGATTGCCAACATTGATGGGTGAACAGTAGTCTAATGGGAACTTGTGAACACCCAATCCAACTTTTCCAAAAGTGCCAGGTCTTGTTTATTACTCCATGTAAAAGACCTTCCTTTCAAAGGGATTTCCACCAGATCAAGGTTTATGATGATGTTGTTGAAGAGCATCATACTGTTTGGATCACCACCTGGCTTATTTCTATTATCTGGTCCTCTGATGAAGTTGAAATCCCCAGTATCATCCATAGCTTATACTGATTGATATTAAGGTTCTGCAACCATGTCACAAATTCCTTTGCCGTCAGCCAGCAGACGGCAACACATCCGGCTGAACAAGCTACGACAAAGGGCAATTTGCTATCTACTGGCAGACGGCAAAGGGCCTGGATGGCACACATGGTAGCTTAGGTCCGTTAAGGGGTTAACGGTGTGCTTTGCCATCTGCTAGCAGACGGCAAAGACCTTTGCATCTTTGCCGTCTGCCAGCAGACGACAAAGTGCCCAAATAGGCCAGCCCAGATGCCCCCCCATGTAGCTGCCAGGTGGCATGCTATGACGTCTGTTGGCAGACGGCAAAGCTGCCAAATAGGCCAGCCCAGTGCACCCCAGGTTGCACAGGTAGCTGCCACGTGGCAGCTTTGCCGTCTGCTGGCTGACAGCAGAGCTCTTTGCCGTCTGCCAGCAGACGGCAAAGAGCCTGTACAGCCCTTGTTTTTTCTGTTTTTTCTTAAATTCATTCAATTTCACAGAATTTCACAGATATATATATATATACACACATTTGAAAATAATTTCAACAAGCATACCAACAATAAGTTTCCAACAACATATCCAACATATAAGGTAGATTTCATTGCGCTGACAAAACAATCATAAAGTGTACCAAAACTCAAAAGCAATTCAACATTACTGGCGGCACAGAGTGCCTCCCTGAACATAGTGAACTTCAATATAACAGCAACCCTCAG
The DNA here is from genome assembly GCA_011799875.1 of Thinopyrum elongatum. Classification (NCBI taxonomy): domain Eukaryota; kingdom Viridiplantae; phylum Streptophyta; class Magnoliopsida; order Poales; family Poaceae; genus Thinopyrum; species Thinopyrum elongatum. The sequence goes on from CM022302.1 coordinate 537,879,384, forward strand.
TCTACTAGACTAGAAAACAGCCATAGAACACATGATAATGATAAATCAGGTGTTTGTTGCCCTGGTGAAGATCTATTGGCTGGAGTGGATTGACACCATCCTGATGAGCCCCCTCTCCATCAGGTCCTTGATGGCCCTGCAAGCCAGAGACCCGTTGATCTGCAGGTAGGTAGACACAGGGTGAGAAAGATCATCAGCACCATATAAACCAAACGAAACATATGACACACTAATATACATTGTGTGTACTGGGAAATGGCAGAAGTGTTCAAATTGTAAAATTGATAGCAGTCACTAATTTGAAGCACAGGTACATGCAACGGTAAATAGCTAAACACAAACTTGCAGTGCTCGCCTCGATAGTAGTTCTAATGCACAGTTCAAGGCAAGTCAGGCACAAATTGTTGACAGTAAAGATGCAGGGACATGTTAATCAAGTGTTCAGCAGCAGCAGCATCAACGCACATTTAACTCTATGAAACGCTACAAATCAATGGTGACGTTGAATCACGTAAAACACCATTAGCACTGTGCCATGTCCAAATCAGACTATGAAATATATGTGACACTAGGCATAAATGATCACTACATGGTCATACCAAATCCACTACAGCCTAGCTATAACATGGCACACCAAGCAAAATCTGCACAAAAACCATCAACAAAGATGCAGCAGCCGAATCCAGAATCCAAGGTAGTTAGAAGAAGAAGAACAAGAAGAAGAAGAAGAAGAAGAAGAAGAAGAAGAAGAAGAATTTTTCTTCTCTTTCGTTTTCTCCTCTCCTCTTCTTTATCTTCTTCTTCTTCTAACTAAGGTAGGTAAAAATACCATTTTTTAGCTAAGCTAGGTAAAAATGCTAAGTGTAGGTCATTTTAGAGCTAAGCTACGTAAATAGGTCATTTTGGAGCTTAGTAAGGTTATTATGTCATTTTCGAGGAAAATAAGCTAAGTCTATGTCATTTTGGAGGTAGCCAAGATTAATATGCCATTTTTTACCTAAGTATGCTAAGTATGTCATAAATGAACTGAACAAGCTAAGTATAGGTCATTTTTGAGCTAACCTAGGTAGTTATGCCATTTTTGAGCTAACTAAGCATATTTATTCATTTTGGAGGACAAAATGGCAACTGTAGGTCATTTTAGAGCTATCCTAGTTAAAATCGGTCATTTTGGAGGTAGGTAAGGTTATTTTGTCATTTTGGAGGAAAATAAGCTAAGTCTATGTCATTTTGGAGCTAAACCAAGGTTATTATGCCATTTTTTACCTAAGTGAGCTAATTATGTCAGAAATGAACTAGCTAAGCTAATTATAGATCATTATTGAGCTATCCTAGGTAGTTATGCCATTTTTTAGCTAACTAAGCATATGAAGTCATTTTGGAGGAAAAAATGCTAAGTATAGGTCATTTTATAGCTATCCTAGGTAAAATATGTCATTTTGGAGCTAAGTAAGGTTATTATGTCATTTTCGAGGAAAATAAGCTAAGTATAGGTCATTTTGGAGCTAAGTAGGTCATTTCTTAAGCTAAGTATGCATTTGTTAAGAAAAACACATGGGAAAACTTACCATCATCACGGAGGTGAAGCACCGGTCGGGTTTGCGCCAGTGCTAGACGGAGAAGGACCGGTCGGGGTTGCGCCAGTGCGAGACGGAGAAGAATCGGTCAATGCTTGTCGGGAGGCATGCTGCACCAAAGATCATTTGCAATGTCTCATTAGCATGATGCAACTGAAATTTGAATACTAGTAAGTAATGACCATTCAAATGAAACTCACCGTGTCCGCTATACCAATCTGGGGCATCGGCGGAGGGGTTTGACGTTTTTCTCGCACACGGACTGCACATTTTTGTTTTCACGAGTCAGTCATATTAGTTAGTAATGAAATGAACATTACGCGCATGATTTGGCAAATATGCAGGAGAAACTTACCACGAGGAGCTCGTATAGGGCCCGGTGAGACGCGTCATTCCGGTTCCTCTCCGCCTCCAACATACTAGCCGTCCTCTCCTCCAACTCCCTCTCCATCTGCTTAGCCTGCCTGTTTGCCTCCGCCAGAAGCTCCTGGGCCCTAGCCTCGATGGCGAGCTCCATTGGCCGTGGACGAGGCGGTATCTCAGGATCGGAGCTCGTCTGGAACTTCTTGATATCCGGGAGAGTTTTGGTACAATGTATGAGTCCATCCCCAATGGCTACCGAGCCATGGTACATCTCGCCACCAGCTAGCATTACGATCTCTGGATCAAAAGGACTCTGGCTCAGGTTCAAGTCCTCCCCTTTCCTCATCTTCCCAACGTCTCTGTACCTCACGAGCTTGTTGTGGGAGGAGATGTTGGTGAAGCTCTCTGGATGACCGAGGTCATCCTTAGAGAATGCCTTGGCCTTCTTGTACGGGGCAGTATGGGCCATGGCATAGAGGTCGTACAGTGGTGGCACTTCCTTCTTGTTGTGTCGTGCCTAAAAGAGAGGATCAACATATTAGTTAAGGGCTCAAGGTAGCAAGAAGAATGAAATTGCATGAATCGTGAAGCAAACCACATACCAAGTGATCCCCGTACTCAAACAGGTTGGAGCTCCCTTGATGGTGTGGCACACCTTGCATTTGGGCACGCTTATCCCTGGCCTTGTTATTGACGGCTAGCCATTGGGGAGAGCACCACTCATCAACCAACACCTCCCAACAGTCCATCCTATCCGCACAGCATCTCGGGGGCACCTAAGTTAGACAAAGAGAAATTTCAGCGCTACGCCTATGAATCAAATCAAAGAAAATAAGTACAAGGCCTTAAGAATAGGTAATTACCTTCATGTACTTCCCCTTACTCAGATACTTGGCGGGGCACTTCTTCTTGGCCCTCTTAATGTTAGTCGAGGCGTAGTAGTCTCGAACATCCTGCAACCTAGCCATGTGCCGTAAGTTCTGAAGTAGGCGCTTGCACTCGGCTTCGAGAAGCATAGCCACGTCCGCCTCCTGTTCCTCAAGACACCTGTAGAAGGTCTGCAATCGAACAAGACAACACTGATTAGTACAATCACAAGGTACTGTTGATTTTTAATTCTGTAAAGGAGAAATTACCGAAAACCGCCGCCTCACAATGTCGGCCACCGTCTCGCACAAGACACCGTCGACCCTCTCCTCCGGCGGGGCCGGGGCAGCCACGTACAGCCCCCAGCTCATTGCTAGCTGTGGAACCTCACCCTCACCGGGCAACGTGACCCACCCCGGGAAGTGGTGCCGGCAAAGCACACCAAGGACCTGGTTGGGCCTGCGGACACTAGGGGCTTGTTTCCAACCCCTGCAGTATGACAAGCCCAACACATTAGATATTAATTTGAAGAAACCTTGAGGCAAAGGTTAAAAAAGAGCAAATGCACTTACTTCTCCCCATTAGGCTCAATCAACCACCTCTGATTGCGGGTCGGCGGCACGGACGGGAGCTTTGTACTACCACGCTGGTAGACCTTCTTACCCCCCTCAACCAGCTCGCCCTCACTATAGCTATCGTCAGAAAAGGTGTCCTCGCCACCATCAGCATGGCCACTAGCCTCTGGAATCACGTGGGACGAAGACTCTGGGATCGGAGTCTCCTGGGACGAAGACTTTGGGACCCGAGTCTCATCGGACGAAGGATCGGCGACCCGAGTCTCGTCGGACGAAGGCTCGGTGACCCGAGGCTCGTCGGCCCGAGGCTCGTGGATAGGAGACCGAGACGGGTCCTAGTCAGACGGGTCCACCTAAGATGGAGCACTCCGGTGGTCCGGAGAATCAGCTGGGGGTGGCGGCGAGGAAGGCACATCAGCCTTCCTACCTCTCCGCCCGCCACGTCCACCTCTAGCAGCCCTGTTCGTCTTCCCCCGACCTCACCCGACCGAAGAAGAAGCACCCGCCGGTTTCTGCATGCTGTCTACCAACGCTCTCCGAAGGTGCTAGGGTGGAATAATAGCACCCCGCCCAGCACGCGCCGAGGAAGGAGGCTCGGAGCGCCTCGACCCGCGCCCACCATCTGTCAACACCTTCAATGACAAAGAGTAAACGAAATTAGTACAACATAAACATAATAAAATATTGGGCCATTTGCATTTCTGCCCCTAACTCGAACCACCTACTCAGGTTTGCCCCTAATTTCAGAGCATGCTCAAATTTGCCCCTCTGCTGTTATGTCACTACTCAGAAATGCCCTTCCTTCCAGTCAAAGGCCTTTGACCGTCAGAGGCCCATGTGTACTGTTGCAGATGGAAAGTGTTACAGTATTGGACGGAAAGTGCTACAGTACTGTACGGAAGGGCATTTCTGAGTAGTGACTTAACGGCAGAGGGGCAAATTTGAGCATGCTTCAAAATTAGGGGCAAATCTGAGTAGTGGGTTCGAGTTAGGGGCATAGATGTAAATGTCCCTAAAATATTTAAGTGTGTATCATCATCATGAACATAATAAAAAATTGAATACCTAATAACATGAACTAATTAATAATATATATGTACATAATAATAATTGAATACCTGACCTAACTCATAATTCACAAATATATGACCCCGTTGGCCTCTAGAAGGCCGAAGAGCACCTCTTTCGGGAGGTGTCGGGGATCGGGGTGTCGGGGGTGTCGTGTCGGGGTGCTGTGTCGGGGTCGGGAGTGCCGTGTCGGGGTCTCGGGGTGTCGTGTCGGGGGTTGGGGGTGTCGGTGGTGTCGTGTCGGGGTGCTGTGTCGGGGTCGGGGGTGCCGTGTCGGGGTCGGGGTCGTGGTGTCGGGGTGTCGAGGCGGGGTCGGGGTGTCGTGTCGGGGTCAGGGGGCCGGGGCGGCGACCCTCGACCCCTCGACCCCTTTTCCCATTTTCCCCTCGACCCCTCGACACCTCGATCCTCGACCACTAGACACTCGACTCCTTTTCCCCTCGATTCTCGATCCCTCGACACCTCGATCCTCGACCCCTAGACCCTCGACTCCTTTTCCCCTCGATCCTCGAGGCCTCGACCACTCGGCGACCCTCTTTTCCCTCGCGCGACCCTATTTTTCTACTTTTCCTACTTCTTTTTTTCATCTTCTACTTCTACTTATTTTTTTTCATCTCCACTTCTACTTCTTTTTCTTCTTCTTCCTTCTTTTCCTTCTTCCTCTTGTGTTCTTTTTCTTCTTCATTTTCCTTATTTTCCTTCTTCCTCTTGTCTTCTTTTTCTTCTTCAACTAATCAACCTAAATCAACTAATTAACCTAAATCAACTAAAATCTACTAACCTAAAATCAACTAAAATCTATTAACCTAAAATCAACTAAAATCTACTAACCTAAAATCAACTAAAATCATAACCTAAATAACTAAATCTAGTAACCTAAAATCAACTAAATCTATTAACCTAAAATCAACTAAAATCTACTAACCTAAAATCAACTAAAATCTAATTAACCTAAATCTCCTTTTTTTTTTGACTATGTAATGTAGGGTAAAACACCACCTACTAACTAATTAACTAACTAAGTAATTAACCTAAAAAACTAACTAACTAACTAATTAACCTATGTACAGTAGGGTAAAACAACTAACTAATTAACCTTAAAAACTAACTAACTAACTAATTAACCTAAATCAAAAAACAGCAAGAAAAAAAAGAAAGAAAAAATAGGGAAGAAACCTCACCAGGGGGCGGAGCAGCGCCGGGCGGCGGGGCACCGGGGCGGCGGGCGGCCTGAGCGGCCGGCGACGGGGGGTCGGGGGAGTCCGGGGGCGGTGGTGGTCGGGGGCGGTGGGGGTCGGCGGTGGGGCGGTGGGCACGGGGGCGGCGTGGGTGAGGTGAGGAAGAGAGAAAGGGGAGAGAGAGAGGGGTGGGGTGCGAGGCCGCGACCGTTTTTTAGTTAGGTTTAATTTCTTTGCCGTCTGCTAGGAGACGACAAAGAACGTAGCTAGTGGGGTGGGGCCGGGGGGAATCAGCCGTTAGGTTGGCTATTCTCTTTGCCGTCTGCTAGCCGATGGCAAAGAAGCTTTGCCTTCTGCTAGCAGACGGCAAAGAAAGTGGCCGTTAGGTGGTTCTCGTTAGTGGGCCACCCTCGCTCTTTGTCTTCTGCTAGCAGACGGCAAAGAGATGGCTGACGGCAAACATGATGTTTGCCGTCAGCTCTTTCTTTGCCGTCAGTTTTCTGTAAGTTGATGGCAAAGACATTCTTTGCCGTCAGCTGGGTGACGGCAAAGAGCTGGCTGACGAAAAAGATCCTGATTCCAGTAGTGAACCCTTCTGTTTCTTAGTACTGTGGTGCATGCTCTGTTGGATTGCAGGGCTGGCCACTTTCACACTAGCAGCATCAGCAGCTGCTTTATCCTTAAATCCTTTGGTTATGAGAGCAATTCTATCACTCCTCATGCAAAGAGTTTCATCAATGATTGGTTTTTCCTTATTTTTGTTACAGGGCTTCTGAATATCAGCAAATTCCTGGCTAGTGATTTCCTCAATGGTGACAGTGTTGGACTGCTGTGGCAGATCTTGGACTGTCTGGATCTGAAGAAAACACCTTTTATTTGAACCATTAGTGCCCATAACATCAACAACATTGCATTTAGCATTGATGATCTTGCTTCCACCAAGTTTGGGGCATTAGTGACCAGGTTGCCCACTAAATCCGAGAGAACAGCAATGTGTTCAGAGAGACCTTCCACTGAGATGTTGCATGTCTGAACAGGCTGAGAGGTATAGGTATATCATTGTAGTTCATATTAGAGTTATTGGGAATGAACACAGGGCTAGTATGTGCAGGTAAAGACTGCTGTGATATCTCCTGATCAAGTGGGATATAATCTGCTCCAAGAGTAGCATGTACCATGGTTTGCTCATGTAGCATAGTTTCATTATGATCAACCTGCATGTTATTAGATTGATCTACCCTAGCAGCCTCATTGATGCTAACCACAGTAACCTCTATCACAGTAGCATCAGGAACAGTATTAGTATCATCTGCATTAATAACATGCTCAATATGCTCAACATTCCCAGCGTTATGATTGGCATTGTCATTATTAACAGCATGTACATCCTCATATGGTGCTCCCAGGTTTTCATTGTGTGGATTGATAACCACTTGATCCATGGGAATATTAGACAGCACCTCATCATGCCAAAAACCCCCATGCACATGAGGCAGGGGATGATGATGGCGACCATCTGGGGGAAGTGGATCCTCATCTCCACCCCGCTATCCAATCAGTTCTCTAGACAGAATATAGGTAGAACAAGTCCATGAGTCTCCATAGCCAACATGATCAAGGTTTCGGAGCACAACAATACTGATGGGGATAGTATCAACATTCATAACTCTGAGCTTCACAACGATTCTAGTTTTATCCCTAGGACCTTTGTTCCAGATCAGAAATCTGCCATAGGGAGAAACCGTGTGACTAACCACCCCAACATCCCAGTATTCTAGTCGATAGTTCATCATTAAGATCCAAACATCATGAGTAAAAGTGATGCTGCGATAGTTCAGATCTCTATCCTGCCTACTGATCCTCAAAACAGAGTCTCCAATCTGAAACGGACTATGACTGACAACAGTATCTCTAGAGCAAGCAGTGGTGAACTGGATCAGAGCCGTACCCATACCGCAGCGTGAAGTGTAGTTGATGCGCCAGCCGTGACCTTCAAGGAAGGTGGTGATCAAAGCAATGGCACCGTGGAACTCCTTAGCAGAAACCTCCGGAACGAGGGTGGCGATAGCCCACTCATCACAAACCATGGTTAGATCTCTTCCGTGTACTACATAGCCACGACGAGCGTGAAGAGGGCCGGGGGGGGGATGATGGTGGTGCCAGGTGGGAGGTGGGGGAGAGGATTGCAGGGGTAGCAAGCCATCTCATGCGGTGTAGCATGAGCGGGCGGAGCAGGGGTTGGTGGGCGAAGGTGAGAAGGCGAGGAGACAACACGGGTAGGAGATATAACACGTTGCGGGCAAGGGGTTTGTTTGACCCGATAAGCAAAACTAGAGATGTTCTTGTTAAAACAGAATCTAGCAATGTGGTTATATCCATAACAAGAACGACACCTAATTTTATTGTTACATTGATTGCGCATGTGATCATATCCAAGGCATTTAGAGCAGAAAAAATTATTAGTAGGAACTTCATCGCTGGCGGGTCGAGACGGTCCGGCTTCCAATCGGTTGGGCTGGTGATGGTTCGTCGGCTCTAGCGGCCCAGGAACATTGGTAGGGTTCGTGCAGCCATTTGAAAAGTGCTTGGGCCCTGGAACGGCCGATCCGCTATGCATGGCAGCCGTTGAGGGTACAACGGACATGCGAATGTCACGATCATGTGCTCGATCTAGCGGAGTGGTGGTAGATATGATCGGAATGGCATTAGCGCCAGTCAAAGCATGATTTGTACACTGAGTGTAGCATATCCAGTGTTCTGAGGTGTGAAATGATCAAGGATTCTGCGGTAAACTTGCTTAACAGATACATTGTCGGAGTAAATGACCACGGGTAGCCTCATCAGCTCCCCTTGGTATTTCAAGACATCGGGGCAGGCTGCGCCCCTCAAACATCAACAACAAAGGACCGCCTTCTTGGGGCCGTCTAGGCCAAGCAGCTAGTTATCAGGAGGCGGCGGAGTCTAGGAGACGGGCGTGAAGCGGGCCGACTCCTAGCAGGCGGCTTCCAGGGAAGCCCGGTCCTGGCGGGCGGCCCCTCGCGCCCTCAAAGTTAGCACCCACATAAACACGACGAGACAGGGCGTGGCTACAGTACAAGCCTGCCACCCCCGAATCTAGGGCAGAATGTGGCCACAGTGCAGCGTACCAAGCGGACATCCCACGCTCGACGCGGCACTGTTGCCATGCTGCTCATGACGTCACCCATGGCAGGGGAAGCCATGCTCCCACGACGGGCTGTCGATACGGCCCGCAGGCAGCGGGCCCTAACGGTCCATGAGAGGCCAGACGGCGGTGAGCCTTGACCAGTCAGCACAGGGGGAGGTCGGCTCCTGGCAGGCGGCCCTCCCCGTTCCTTGAAGTTCGTGCACCATTAACCAGAAGAGACGGGAGGTGGCTACAGCGAAACGCCCGCCGGGTGGCGGGACTGTAGCCACGCTCTCCCCGACCAAGCATGCATCATCAGTGGCATGGTTATAGTGCTACGCAGCCGACAGGACCCGCAAGCGGCGGGCCCGGCTTGTCGACCGAGTATGAAACAGCTAGGGGGACCCACCAGGTGGCGGGCCCCTGCAGTCGGCGGAGAAGCCGGCGACCAGAGACACTGACGGCCGGGTCCTACGCCCGGCCAGATCACCATTGTACCCCTGGGGGGTAAGCCTATATAAACTCCCCGGGTCACCCCATGCAGGGGGTTGGGACGTTGGTGGAGAGGAGAAAGCCTTCTGAGTTCAGCACTCACACACACACACATAGGGAGAGGAGTAGAGCTAGCCTTGCCCTCCTTCCTCCTCTAGCAAAACAGCTCAAGGAGCAAGTTTGTAGCTACTTGTTGAGGTAGTGATCATGCAGAGACCCCGCAGAGCAGGACTAGGGGTGTTATCTCCTAGGAGAGCCCCGAACCTGGGTAAGATTCGCAGGCATATGCGGTCTCGCTCATTCCCGCTTCCAGAGCCCGGCGACGTACTTTTGTCCCCATCCATGATAAGCCACCCTTTGGCATATGTCGCACGATACCCCCGACATTTGGCGCCCACCTTGGGGCTAGGTACACCGTCATCCGGAAGCGCGTTCTGGACGGGAACCCTCTTCCTTCCTGGCGAGCGTAGCCAGCCCAACACGCCTGACGATGTTTGTGCTGACACGCTGCGTGGCACGAAAGTTGCTTGCGCCGCAATCAGCTTCGCTAACCTCATCGGCGGGATCCGCCTCTCCGACGAGTCCGCACTCGTCACGGGCGCGGTCGGCCCCGAAAGCTGCCTCATCGACTCCCTCGGCAAGCTTCACATCGCCAACGAGCCGGTCTCCGACCTGGAGGCCGTTGGCTCCACCGACCCGTCCGGCGACATGGTCATCGACGCCGACGTCGCGCTTTCTGATGCCTTCCCCGGTGACGTGGTGATCTTCAACGACCCGCTCCCTGCTGCAGACAGCAGTGCCAGCACCAGCACCGTCACCGGGGTGCTAGTCGTCAGCCACGATGGAGCCTCCGACCAGGCCGGCCGGGACCCGTTGCAGGCGGCGATGCGGGACCTGTCCACGCCCGTAGCGCCTGGTGCGAACGGCGAAAAGCTGGAGGCGTGCCGTATCGCACTCCTCGATAGCGCCAACATGTTGGCGGCCATGAGACGCCTCACCGAGGCCTACCACCGCGAGATCGACCGTGCCGTCTGTGGCACGCCGGCTGCTGGCGAACCCAACCGTGCGGGCACGGTCCGGCAGCGCGGAGCAGCGATCGCCAACATGTTGGGGGCCGACCGCCTAGTCTACGCTAAGCCGATGGAGAACTTACGCCCCGCCCAGGTGGCGGCGGACGAGCTGGGCCACCTGGAGGGCGATGTGCGTCGCTGCATGACGGGGCGCGTCCAGCAGCTCATCGACGCGGCCGCCGCGCAGCAAGAAGCTGGCCGCCGCGTGGTGGAACCCGGCTTGCAGGCCGGGAACCTTCCCCATCGCCGAGAACATGGCGCGACCTCCCGGACACCGACAGGGGGCGCCCGCGACCAAGAACCAGTTGCTAGCTGCAACCGCACCCGCATCTCCATCGAGCGCGACCAAGACGGCCGCCCGCGAGCAGTGGAACGGCGGGACGGTCGTCCGCCTCCCCGCTGCCTGTTGAGCATCCGACTCTCTGAGGCTGGCTGGGCCCCCGTGAAGGAGTCGGAGAGAACGACGCCCGCCACCGGATCGACCTCTTGGCTCGATCCCTGGCGTTAGAAGAAGAAGACGCGATTGGCCCGCTTTGTTTCGGCCCCCGCATTCGCGACGAGCCCTTCCCCAAAGGGTTCTCGCTTCCTCGGGACACCCCCAAGTACAACGGCTCTGTGAAGTCGGAGGACTGGCTGGTGGACTACTCCACGGCCGTCAGCATAGCGAACGGCAACAAGCCCGTTGCCATAAAGTATGTTCCGCTCATGCTCCAAGGCACGGCCCGAACATGGCTGAACAGCCTCAAGCCCTACAGCGTCAACAGCTGGCTAGACTTCACCGAAGTTTTCATCCGCAACTTCACCAGCACCTACAAGCGACCGCCCAAACCTCGCCATCTCTCTCTATGCATCCAAGGCCCGACTGAGTCTACCCGCGACTACTTGACGCGGTGGGCTGAACTGCGCAACTCTTGCGAAGGGGTGCATGAGGTGCAAGCCATAGAATACTTCACTGCTAGGTGCCGGGAGGGCACCCTACTCAAGCACCGACTCCTCTGCGACGAGCCGGCCACCCTCGACGAGCTGCTAATCATAGCGGACAAGTACGCCACTACTGACTCCTCCATGAAGTCGGAGCTCCGAGTGGACGCATCAGGAAAGATGCTCCCTCCGGCCCCTCAAACGCCGGCTGGTGATTCCAGTCGGCGCCAACAGTCAAATGACAACAAGCGCAAGGCCCAGCCGCCGGCTACCACCAGCCGGCAGGTGGCGACGGTTGAAGACCAGCAGCCAGAAGAGCAACCCGGCCCCAAGCGCCAGAAGGGCGGCAAGCCTGCCTGGCTGCCCGCCTCTCGTTCGAGCAAACCCTTGATGCTCGTTGCAAGTACCAAGTGGCGCGAGGCCATCCAACCACACCACCCGGAAGTGCCATTGGCTCTCCCGCATCTCCAAGGGCGAAGGACTGCCTCCCCCGCCTGCTGGCCCGCCACCTCCGCCTCCCCAGCATCCGGCGGTCCGGCCGGTCGGTGCAATCCAAGATGAGTTTCCCGAAGAGCACGGAGCTTACGTCGTCTGCACCAGCGTGGCTGACGACAGGCATAGTCGATGTCAGGAGCGCTGAGAGGTGAATGCTATCTCCTCTGAAGCCCAAGAGTTCATGCACTGGTCCGAAAAGCCGATCAGTTGGAGCCGAGCTGACCACCCGGAGGTGATGCCTTCTCCGGGTTCCTATGCTCTGGTGTTGGATGCCACCTTTGCAACAGAGAGGCGAGCCGCTCGTTTCTCCCGGATTCTGATAGACAGCGGTAGCAGCATCAACATCCTCTACCGCGACACCATGGAGAAGTTGTGCATCAAAGAGAAACAGCTCCAGCCCAGCCGGACTGTATTCCATGGCATTGTGCCTGGCCTTTCCTGCACACCAATCGGCAAGATCAAGATAGACGTCCTCTTCGGAGACAAGAATCACTTCCGCCGAGAGCCAATCTGGTTCGAGGTGGTTGACCTTGAGAGCCCCTACCATGCGTTGCTTGGCCGGCCTGCCCTGGCCAAGTTCATGGCGGTTCCCCACTACGCCTACCTTAAGATGAAGATGCCGGGTACCAAGAGCATTTTCACTACGGCCGGCGACTACCAGAAGTCGGCCGAATGTGCCGCAGCCAGCAGTCGGCTGGCCGAGTCCCTTGTGATTGCTGCCAAGAAGCGGCTCCTTGACTGAGTTGTGGCCATGGTCGGCAAGCAGCCGGACCTGTCGCCAGATCCCAAGGAGTCAGAAGCTCAGGGCTCTTTCCAGCCGGCCAAAGAAACCAAGAAGATACCCTTGGACCCGGAGCACCCGGAGAAGTTCGCTATCATAGGAGCCTACCTTGACAGCAAATAGGAAAGAGAGCTCGTCGAATTTCTCCGTGAGAATCGGGACATCTTTGCATGGTCTCCAAAGGACATGCCGGATGTTCCGACGGATTTCGCCGAGCACAAGCTACATGTCAGAGCAGATGCAAAACCAGTCAAGCAACCCCTCCGCCGCCTATCAGAGGAGAAGAGAAGAATTGTTGGTGAAGAGATAGCCCGGCTTCTAGCAGTCGGCTTCATTATGGAAGTGTTCTTTCCAGAGTGGCTTGCCAACCCAGTTCTTGTACTGAAGAAGAACAACAAATGGCGCACGTGTGTTGACTACACCAGCCTCAACAAAGCTTGCCCCAAAAATCTGTTTGCCTTGCCTCGGATTGACCAAGTGATAGACTCCACAGCCGGATGTGAGCTGCTGAGTTTCTTGGATGCCTACTCAGGGTACAACCAGATCAAGTTGAGCCCGGCCGACCGCCTGAAGACCGCCTTCATCACACCATTCGGAGCCTTCTGCTACCTGACCATGACATTCAGCTTGAGAAATGCTGGTGCCACGTTCCAGCATTGCATGCAGAAGTGCCTCTTCAAGCAACTCGGCAGAAATGCCCACGTCTATATAGACGATATTGTGGTAAAGACGGAGAAGCGCAGTACCCTCCTGGAAGATCTCAAGGAAACTTTTGATAATCTGCGCCGTTTTCAAATCAAGCTCAACCCAGAGAAGTGTGTCTCTGGAGTACCAGCCGGCAGCTCCTCGGTTTCCTTGTCTCAGAGCGCGGCATAGAGTGCAACCCTGTCAAGATCAAGGCCATCAAGAGGATGGAGAGGCCCACCCGACTGCGAGACATTCAGAGGTTCACCGGCTGCTTGGCATCCGTTAGCCGCTTCATCAGTCAGTTGGGCGAGAAGGCTCTTCCCCTGTACCAATTGATGAAGAAAACCACTCATTTCGAGTGGAACAACAAGGCGGACGAGGCTTTCCTCCAGCTCAATAAGATGTTGACCACGCCGCCCATTCTGGCCGCCTCGGCTGTAAAGGGGCCCATGCTTCTTTACATCGCCGCCACCAGCCGGGTGGTCAGCACAGTCATGGTGGTAGAGTGCCAAGAGGACGGCAAGGCACAGCCGGTCCAGAGGCCCGTGTACTACTTGAGTGAGGTGCTATCAGCCTCCAAGCAGAACTACCCCCACTACCAAAAGATGTGCTACGGCATGCACTTTGCCGCCAAGAAGCTCAGGCCATACTTTCAAGAGCACCCCATCACGGTTGTCTACACTGCCCCGCTTGCGGAGATCATAGGCAGCAGAGACACGTCGGGCCGGGTGGCCAAGTGGGCCATCGAGCTGGCCCCCTACACCATCTTCTACCAGCCTCGCACTGCCATCAAGACCAAAGCGCTGGCCGACTTCCTCATCGACTAGGCCGAGACCCAGTACCTGCCGCCAGCTCCGGACTCCACACATTGGCGGATGCACTTTGATGGCTCAAAGATGCGCACTGGTTTGGGAGCCGGCATCGTCCTCACCTCTCCCAAAGGCAACAAGCTCAGATACATGTTGCAAATCCATTTTGCCGCCTCCAAAAACATGGCCGAGTACGAGGCACTAGTACACAGACTCCGGCTAGCCAAGGAGATTGGCATCCGCCGGATTCTGTACTACGGCGACTCGGACTTGGTGGTCCAACAGTCGTCTGGCAAATGGGACGCCAAGGATGCAAACATGGCGAGCTACCGCTACCTCGTCCAGCAGATCAGTGGATATTTTGACGGGTGCGAGTTCCTTCACGTGCCATGGGCCGACAACGAGCAAGCAGATGCCCTGGCACGGATCGGCTCCACCCGGCAAGCCATACCGGCCGGCGTGTCCCTTCAGTGCCTCCGCAGGCCGTCTATCAAGCCTTCCCCGGAATCAGAATCCATCTTCGTGCTGGCTGCCCTCGAAGCAGTCGGATCCGACTTGGGGGCTGCAGCAGCCGGCCCGGGGATTTCATCAGGTGGCACGGGGACTGCGGCAGTCGCACCCGGCCCAAGGACTTCGCAACCCGGCCCGGTGGCTGCGGCAGCCGTCCCGGGGACTTCACCAAGCGGTTCGGGGACTGCAGCAGTCGCACCCGGCCCGGGGACTCCACAACCCGGCCCGGGGGCTACGGCAGTCGGCCCGGAGGCTTCAACAACACAGCAAGACGCGGCCGACTTCACCCCGCCTCCCAACCCAACCGTCCTAGTTTCAGTGGCCATAATGACAGTGGATGAAGTCAAAGCACCACCATGGGCACAGCCCATCCTCAACTTTCTGGTTAGCGGAGAGCTGCCAGATGATGAGATCTCGGCCCGGTAGGTGCAACGCCGGGCAGGAGCTTACACGATAGTAAACAGAGAGCTTGTCAGGCGCAGAGACATACACCAAGGCGAGTGCGGCCACCACGCGGCCTCCAGATCCCTTGTCGCCAAAGCTTTCCGCCATGGTTTCTTCTGGCTGACTGCTTTGGAGGACGCCAAGGACCTGGTCAAGAAAAGCAAGGGGTGCCAGAAATTCAGCTCCAAGCAACATCTGCCGGCTTCTGCACTCAAGACCATTCCCCTTACCTGGCCTTTTGCCGTTTGTGGGCTGGACATGGTGGACCCATTCAAGACAGCACGCGGCGGCATGGCCCATCTGCTCGTCGCCATCGACAAATTCACCAAGTGGATTGAAGCAAAGCCAATAAAGAAACTGAATGGTCCGACTGCTGTGACCTTCATCGCAGATATCACCGTCCGGTACGGTGTACCACACAGCATCATCACCGACAGTGGCACTAACTTTGCCAAAGGCGCCTTGGCCCGTTTCTGCGCGACGTAGGGCATCTGACTGGACTTATCGTCCGTTGCCCATCCGCAATCAAATGGCCAGGGCGAGCGAGCAAACGGCCTCATCTTATCTGGCATTAAGCCCCGACTAGTCGAGCCACTAGAGCGCTCGGCCGGCTGCTGGATCGACGAGCTGCCGGCCGTCCTCTGGAGCCTCGGCACCACCCCGAACAAATCAACCGGCTACACTCCCTTCTTCCTAGTGTACGGGGCCTAGGCCATCATCCCAACTGACATCGAGTTCGACTCACCTCGCGTCACCATGTACACGGAGGCGGAGGCGAAGGAAGCACGAGAGGACGGCGTCGAGTTGTTGGAAGAGGGCCGGCTGTTAGCACTCAGCCGGTCTGCCATCTACCAGCAGAGCCTGCGCCGCTACCACAGTCGGAAGGTCAAGCACCATCCTTCCACGAGGGAGACCTTGTGCTCCGACTGATCCAGCGAACAGCCGGCTAGCACAAGCTCTCGGCCCCTTGGGAAGGCCCCTTCATCATCAGCAAAGCCTTGGGCAACGACTCCTATTACCTGATCGACGCGCAGAAGCCCAGGGCGCGCAAGAGGGACGATTCCGGCAAGGAAGTAGAGCACCCATGGAACGCAAATCTCCTCCGAAGATTTTACAGTTAATACAGTATGTACCACGCTACCTTTTGTATTAAGCGAAAAAACACCAGGTCCCTCGAAGAGCACTCGGGGGCTACATCTCTCATCTATATGATAAGTTTCATGCCTGTGAATGAGTTTTTTCATTCCTCCGCCTGGCACCGGGTCCGACCAGTTGGCCCGGGGGCTTGCCGCTTTGTACTATGTCAGTGCTACCTGCGGTCGGGCAAGTAGTGTGCCGGCAGCTAAGCCCTCTCTTGCCATAAGCCGCAGCTTGCAGAGCGACTGTCTGGCTGGTAAGAGTCAAAGGCAGGAAATGGCGCCCACATGAAAAATGGCTAAGGATGAAAGCATTCACATAGGCCAAGCCGGCTCCTCGCCTAGCCGTCTGGCTGCTGAGCAGCCAGTCGGCCGGCTTCTCACTTAACTTGCTACGTTTTAAGCGGCCAAAGTACTTGCCTTCCCAAAATGGCAAAGTACCTGACCCAGCCAACAGATCGAAGAGCGGTTGTCTGGCTGGCAAGGTGGCAGCCAAGGGAAGGCGGCAAAGAAAAAAGCCAAAAGAACGGAAAGCAAGACAAGTCGGAGCTCGGCAAAGCACAACTTGTGCGAAAATTAAATTACATATCAAGAGGCCCTCGGCCAGCATTCAACAAAGTTTGAATACACCCCCAGTGGGTGGAACTGCGCGAATTTAACAAGTTTGTTCTAGAGACCACAAAAGCAGGAAAAGATAAGATGAAGCTGGCAGCCTAGGCTAGAGGAGCGGCAGGCGGGTCCGACAGGTTGGTGGAGTCGACGGTGCCGACTGGTGGAGTGGCCGTCTAGCGAGTCTCGGCTTGGTCGCCATCAGCAGCAGTCGGTGCACTCGCACGCGGCTCGTTGCTCGAAGCCCGATCGAGCTGAGGCTGGCCATCCGCTCCGCCCTCCGGTGCGTCGTCTTCACCATCCTCATCTTCATCGTCCTCGCCTTCGTCACTGGAGGCGATTTCTTCCGCCGAGTCCTCGCCGTCATCCGGGTTCAGCCCGAACCAGTCCGGCGGCACCTCGGCACCCTCCTCGTCCAGCTCGGGGAGGAAGACACCGGTCTCGTTGTACTCGGCGATCGCCGCCGCACGTCGAGTGAGCGCAAGCCCCATGGCCACCAACTCTTCCCTGGCCTCCTACCGGAACGTGGCCAACTGGGCTAGGTTCAGCCCAGGATACCATGCCTTGACGAACTCCAGGGTCCTTCGGGCGATTGCCTGAGCGGAGGAGCCGTTCCAAGCCTCGAAGCGGCGAATCGCCACCTCTAACCAGTCGGCGGTCCAACTGGGGGTGCGTGGAGCTTGGATGCCTGGCCAGAGGGCAGAAACCAGCTAGGACCCGGTGCGCTGAAGGCGGCGAAGCAGATGGTGAATCGGCTGCAGGCACGTCCTGACGGCCAAGAGCTGCTCGTTCATGTTTCGAGCCGCGTCGAGCGGGATCTCCACTCCTTCCCTCCTACGCTGGTCACGCCGCGCCTCGATGGCCTGGCTGACGGCGATGGCGTGTCCAGGAAAGAAGTCTATGCGAAGCAAAAACAAAGATCAGAAGTCGGAAGCCGACTCTCGATGCAGTCGGCAGCTATTCCAAAGAAAGAAGATTACCATCGATCATATCCTCAATCTCGCCGTAGCCAGCGGCGAGGATCGCCTCCTTCTCAACCCACTTCAAGCGCTCGGTC
The DNA here is from genome assembly GCA_011799875.1 of Thinopyrum elongatum. NCBI lineage: Eukaryota > Viridiplantae > Streptophyta > Magnoliopsida > Poales > Poaceae > Thinopyrum > Thinopyrum elongatum. Next base: position 537,897,168 of record CM022302.1, read on the forward strand.
CCAAACTCAGCCTGGAGGGTGCCTTCTGCCTCCTTGAGTTTCTGGAGCTCCGCCTTGTGCTGGTCCGCCTGGTCCGCCAACTTCTTTGCCAGACGGTCGCGCTCCTGGGCCGCCTTGATGCGCTCCTCCTCCTTGGCGCACAGCTCGGTCTGGACCTCGCCCAGGCGCTACTGCAGTGTGGCGTTGCTACTGCAAAAATGAGAAAGAGAAGACAATCAACAAAGTTGACCAAAAAGAAAAGTGGTTGCCGGAAGATCCGGCCCGACTGCTCAGCAGTCGGCCCGAATCTCGGGGGCTACACCCAGCGGGTGCGCTGACGCGCCCCCACGAGAAAGAAGATAGAATGCTTACTCTGGCTTTCGGTCAGGTCGGCGGTCCGCTTAGCCAGCTCCTGGACCTGGGAGTTGAAGGCGGCCGCGCGGATGTTGTTGTAGTCCTGCAACAAAGACAAAAGGAGAGAAAACAAGTTAGCACTCAGAACTTACCTTAAAGTTCCGAGCCGCCTGCTCAGCAGCCGGCCCGGAACTCGGGGGCTACACCCAGTGGGTGCGCTGGCGCGCCCCCACGGAAGATCGCAAGAGAAAAAACAAAACAAAGCAAAGAAATGTACCCGGACGGCCGTTCGCGTTGCCAAGAATGTCTTCGTATACTGCTGGAGGGCGGTGCCTTGGGCCTGGAGCTGGGCCTGAATGTCCTGCGCGGCCTTGTTCAGCACGCCCGTCCCGCCCCCAGGCGTCCACTCTGACGGGGCGGCACTGGTGGCCTCTGCATCTGGGGCCGACGAGCTTGCGGCCCCGATCTCCTGCGCTCGTGGCGTCGAGGCCGCTTTCACCGCACGCCGGCGCCCTGGAGGACGGACCACAGGGGTCGCCCCCACCGCCAGCTCGCCTCTGACTGGCGGCACCAGTGGCACGTTAGACCGACTGCCTCGGGCCTCGGTAGTCGGCGCTTGCGGGGGCACCTCCGCCCTCGGGACGATGGCGCCGCCTCCTCTCCTCTCCACAACCAGCTGATCGTGGCCGGCTCCTCCAGTTGGCGCCGGGTTCTCTGGCGCTGGTGGCCGCAGCGTCGGCTTGGGCCTTGGCCGCCGCATCCACGTCCGCCTGCGTCGCCTTGGCCGCCTCCGCCTTTTGCCGCTCCACCTTCTCCCGCTCCTCGCGCGCCTCCCGCGCGTTCCTCTTCGTCGCCTCCCGGAGGTCGGCGAGCAGGTCCACGCGGCGGGTGTTGGTGAAGCCCTCCGCCGCCCCGATCACTAAAGCAGCGGTGGACCGCTCAAGAGAGAGCGGGGCCCTGTCCAAACAATACAGGAGGAAACTCAGAAAGAGTTGCAAGAAAGAAGAAACGAAAACGCAAGAGAAACCAAGCACTTACGCGGACACCATCGGGGGCTGCTTCGTGGCCTTCTGGAACTGGGCCGCCTTCGCAGCGGCCTCCTGCCGCTTGGTCGCGGCGGCCGTGTTCTTGAACTTCTTCAGCCGGCTGCCGAATAGCAACGAGCCGGCTCAGTGCTTCGATGCACCGCCTGGTGCAGTCGGTACGGCTGAAGAGCTCGCGCCTGCTTTGTCAGTACCGTGTATGCGGCGCGGCTCATTCTCCTCCTCGTCGTCATCCGGCCAGGACTCGAGGCCGCCTCCTTCTCCGGAGCCGCCTGCTCCACCGCCGCCACCTGTGGCGTCGTCCTCCTCCATGGCGGCCGCCCCCAAGTCAGGGTTGTCCACGTCGCTCCTCGTTCGGTCTGGCATGTACTGCTGACCTGGATCCAGAGCACCGGCAGCCGACTGGGCCGGGAGGACCTGCACCATGGCCGACTGGTCAGACGACAAAACAAGAACTCGGACCAACAAAAGAGGAAAGGAATTGCAAGACTCACCGCAGGCGGTCGATGTGCGCGGTCAGACGGCCGCTTGCCGAACCGCCAGTCCGTCTCTGATAGCTTGCAGTTGGAGAAGTAATTGACCAGCCGGGCCACCTCCATGTCCGGCAGCTCCCATGTGCTCATCCGGCATGGGTTCCGGTGCCCGCTCATGCAGCTGATGATGTGAGGCCGGGCTTGGAGGGGAAGAACTCGGCGCGTCACGAAAGCGGTCAGCAGATCCGAGCCCTTCAGGCCCTCCGACTCCGTCATCACCTGAAGTAGGGCAAGGGCGGCGGAGAAGGCTACCGATAGGGAGCTCGGCCTATACTGCCAATTGGCGCGCGGCTCGGCAGGCGGGCCGGCTACGTAAGCCGGCAAGTTGACGTAGTTGTAGGAGATATGCCCTAGAGGCAATAATAAATTTTATTATTTATCTCCATGCTCATTATTATGTTTATGTTCCATGCTATAACTGCTGTGGTTCCCGAGCCCGTATATCCATAAAGGCTCTGGGGAAAACCCATGTGCACGTGTGGAATAATAAACGGTAAAATGTATTCCTAGTCATGCCTCTAAGACTAGCTCAAGTGTTGCATGATGATTATGTTTTCCCAATCATGGGCATGTCTATGCCAGCAATTTTGAGGGCACAATGTCAGGAAGGACATTTGTGTTGAATCGACCCGAATTGTTGTTATGCTATGAGATACATTCGTCATGAGTTAATGGTTAATAACACAGAGATAGTTAACGTTTGCATGATTCCTCAGACCATGAGAGTATCGAGTTTCTTCATGCTTGATTCATGAACTTTGGGGTTTGTTAAACGTCATCCGTAAATGGGTGGCTATTACGGCGGCTTACGGGTTCATGGAAAAGTGTGTCAAGTAACTTGATATCTCAAGATTGGGATTTGCTCCTCCGGCGATGGAGAGATATCTCTGGGCCCTCTCGGTGTTACGGTATCCATCATCGTCTGGCCAGACACAGGGTGATTTGATCACAGGGATGCCGGAACACGGTAACGAGAAAAGAGAACAATACCGGTAACGAGGTAACTGGCTTAGTGGACAAGTTGTTGATCCACGGGAATGCCAACATGTCTCACCTCGGGTATTTGTAACATATCGCGAAGCAACAGGAATAGCACACGGCAACTGGAGGTTCACTCGAATATTCATTCGTGTGGGTATAGGGGTCAATATGGGTGTCCACGGCTCCGATGCTGATCATTGATCGGAAAATGTTCCGGTCATGTCTATACTTCACCGAACCTATAGGGTCACACGCTTAAGGGTCATCTATCTGCTGAATACTAGACAAGGAGTCCGAGAGAAAGTCACAGGAAAAGTTTCAGAGACAACGGAAAAGTTCCGGAGAGAACACCGAAAAAGTTTTGGTAAAACCGAAAAGTTATTTCGGATAAAACCATTGATCCAAAAAAGGTTTCGGCAAGCACCGGGAATGTTTTGGAGGTTGCCAGATTGGTCTGGTAATTTCTGGAATTTTTCTGGAGAAAAAACCGAAAAAAGTTTTCGGAGCTGCCGGAATTGTTTACCGGGTAAACGAAGATGGTTTTAAATTAAACCACCATACTGGAAATGTTCCGGAGCGCGTCCGGATAATTTTAGAGGGTGCCGGAAATGTTCTGGGACCTTCGGGAATTTTTCTGGAAATTAGACGCGGGAAAACATCTTGTCCCAGCCAGGGGGGGCAAGATCCCACGTTTCGTGGGGGCTGTTTTTGGGCTGTTTTTGGGGGGGCCCCCCTAGGGGGCAGCCCCCTTGTTGGTGGACAAGGTGTTGGGGGGGGCCCCCCCATGGTGGGGGGCAGCCCCCACATATTATGGGATATGTTGGGAGGAGGTGGCAGCCCCTCATGGGGGCGCCATGGGGCAAAGGGGGGGCCCCCATGAGACAACTCCCCACCTTTGGTGGGAGCTTGTTTTGTGGGGGGGCCCCACATGTTTTGTGGCTGAAATTTTCAGCCACCCCACCCCCTCCTTCCCCTATAAAAGGAGGTGGAGAGGAGCTCTCCATACTCACTCCAACTCTCTCACACAAGCCATGCATGATCTAGCATTCTCTCTCCCTCCCACGAAATAGTTTCGTAGTGCCGAAAGGCTGTCGGGGTTCCGGTGGGAACTAGTTCTGGACGGCGAAGCCCTGCCGGATAGGTGACACCGTATGTGTGCAACTCTGTAGAGAGGTCGTAGTTTCGATCTTAGTGCCCGAGGGGCTGTTTGAGAGTGCCTCCCGAATGGCTGTCCAAGTGACGGTCTGAGTTCTGTGAGTCCTCCCGGAGGGCTGTCCGAGTGACCGTCCGAGTTTTGGAGGTCCTCCCGAAGGGCTGTCCGCGACACCGTCCGGGGGACTGTTCGACCGCCTCCCGGAGGGCTGTCTGAGGGGCAGATGAGGGAGTACATCCTCGCGGTTGGGAGGTTGTAAATCCTAGCTGCGGGGATCTGCACCGCCGATCGTCATCGACTCTACTTCCGCTGCGCTACGAGTCGGTAACGAAAATGATCAAACCTTGTATGCAGTCTCCATAGTGGTCCTGGGCTGGTGCGTAGGTCGGAAAATTTTGTTTTCTGGTGCGTTACCCTACAGTGGCATCATGAGCCGTGCTATGCGTAGATGCAGGTTGCGATCTAGAATACATGGAGATGTATGGGTGTTGCACAATATAATTAGGTAGTAGATGAGTTCTATTACTGAAAATTATTTGTGCGGGTAGCAGATGAAATCTGTTACCCGATGTTCTTGTTGCTTCCCTAGAATTTGCGTAGTCCTGATCTTGACAGCATTGTGGAATCTGACAAAGTTCTGGCAATCCGCGATCCTTTCATGCTGCTCCTGAGTATGCTGATTGACAGATCAACGAAGTGCTAACAGTTCTTTGGGTTCCACTTTAGTCAATGAAAGATGGATGTTTCGCAAACAAAAGGGCAATGCAGATATGATCTGCACGGGGGTCATGCGTATGACGAAGTTCAGTATGGGGCTCGAGATTTTATTATCTCGTGTTTCATACACCCCGCGTTGTTAATCTAGCAACTTGGATTATCATACTTGATGATGGACGTTGGTAGCTTCGGTTTGTTTCGAAACCTTAGAAGCCACGAAAAATAATTTTTTGCATGAACCGATTAGAGACGTCTAACTTGGTTTTGCAGGAGGGTTTGCATGTGCATGTGATGTGGTATAGCAGTACTCAAATTAATTTGATTATGTATGAGATGTCTATATGATGTAAATTGATTAACATGACCTGCGTGTCATGATTTGGCATGATGGCTGGAGCCATATGATTGCACTTTAAATGACCTGCGTGTCAACCTTGTGTAATGCATTATTTTATTAGCTATAGAGATAGCAATATTATCTGGTGCATCGACAAGGTGGTGGCAATCTTCGCGAAGGTGAACACCGACGCGAATGCCGAAGACGAAGAAATACAAGACTTCTCCGTCAGAAAGGGCTATACCATATCATGCTATTATGAATTGCCTGAGATGTTTATCCCTTATGATGCACCCTTCTTGATTGCGCGGTAGTCGCTTTTTATTAGGGTGATCTCTCACAAAAATATCATAAGTTGATAGTGTTCTCCCAAGTGTAGCACCGTCACGGCACCTAACTTTTCGGGGTGCGCCATGACTAACATGGGTATGAACGATTAGGGATGTGTGAGGCGGGTGAGTTCAGACCTCGGAGCGAGATCACTTGGTTGTCTTTGACGTTCAGGCATGACAGTCATGAGCTCGGAACACGCCCATCGAAAGATGAACAAGAGTCGCATAGAGATGTGATTGGCAGGTTGGCCTACCGGTTGAGATTTTCGTCATCAGTGGTGACTAACATCAATGATGAATAATCAAAACACGGGTCTTGAATCACTCACAATCAATTATGAGAGATATTGATTTGAGTGGGAGCGCGCTGTAGAATTAATTCTTTTAATTCTCGGTGCAATTAATTTTGAACATTGTCTAAGTGTGATTTGCTTAATAGTTGTAGAATAATGGCTCGCGTTTCCACCTTCCCTGTTAAAATTGAATAGCTGTTAAATATCTGGTTAATACTTTACGGTTGGTAACGTAATGTGAGGATTGTCCTCAAGAGTGCCAAGAAGGACTTTGTCCTATCGCATACTTTCGGTATTCTCTCTCTTATGCTATGGATCATGTGACTCTCGTCCTTCGATCCAAAAGCTAGAATTCCGTTTCAGTCAAGTGCAATATGTTTGCTTCCATGAGACCCGAACTTCAAAATTTTGGATAGTTATGTGATATTCATGGAATCTGAAAATCATTTTCAGAGACAGACATAGGCTAAAAGATATGAGATATCCAAAGCAATGTTTGTTTGCAAACTATTAGTAAAGGAGTTTACTATGCATTAGACTGATAAGAGAGGGATCCAGAAGAACGCCTGTCATATGATGGACGGTGAATAAAACAACAACTTAAAGAGAAAGGAAGTGTCCGAAGGGTGTTAGTAAGACTTTCACGCCTAGGAAGACCGGGGCTAACGCCACTCTTAAGTTGGGTGCTTCTTCTGAGAGTAGGAGAAATACTAAAAGTTAAACTGTTAGAAGTATAAAGGCAGAAAGAAAGAAGACTGGAATATCCAGCTCATGTATGAATGTCATACAAGTTTTTGATGTATAGAAGACTGGTCAAAGATATGGTTCTTGGGAATTATGGTTAAACATGTTAATCACTAATTCTTGGGTATTGTGAGTTAATCACAAAGATACCCGCTCGATTGCATTCTGTTGCAACTCGATGTAAGAACTAATATGGCCTGAAAGACTAGCCAGGAATGAGGTTGAGATACACACATGGAACATAGTAAATGTTACTATACCTTCCATCGGTGTATTACCTATGTATTTACTTTCATAATTCATTTTAGAGTTTCACACTCTAGGCCTTTGCATAAGGTATCTTGCAAGAAGGTTGTTCATAAGAGAACTTTTTATGTTCGATGTTATGAATAACATAAGGGCCATACTTTCATTGAGAATGAGATGTATGTTATGAATAATGATATTAATATATTACCTCTGGATTTACTTTCATAATTCATTTTAGGGTTTTACACACTCTAGCCCATTGCACAATGTTTGTTGCAAAAGAGTTGTTCATAAAAGAACAATTGTTATTCAGTATTATGAATAACATAAACGGCCATGCTTCCATCCGAGATTGGACGTATGTTATGAATATTGATGGTAATATGATACATTTATAACACTGACGCTAAATGTCGCAAGACTAAAAGAATACCACACAAGTGTGGCACTGCATTTGGTCACATTGGAGAAACCCGCATGGAAACCTCCATTATGATGGATTTTGAAGTCGTTTGATTTTGAATCATCTGACACTTGCAAATTTCCTCCGAAAAGTGAAGTGACTGAAATACCATTCACAGGCCATAAGGAATGAGCAACAAACTTATTGGTGATCATACATTTTGATGTGTGTAGTTCAATAAATGTTGTTGCAAGTAGTGGATTTATCTATCTTCAGAAATGACTCAAGTAGATATGTGGATATTTACTTGATGAGACGTAAGTCTGGATCTTTTGAAATCATTCGAAAGGTTTTCAAAAATGAAGTAGAAGTTATTGTAACAAGAAAATTATGTTTCTACAATTCGATTGCAGAAAAGAATATTTGAGTTACAAGTTTAGCGAATGTCTGATGAGTTGTGAAACGGGTTTCATAACTTGCACCTCCCGGAACACCACTGCAAGTGGCAAGTCCGTGAAGATGTAATCGAACCATTTATGACATGGTACGATCAAAGATGACATAAATCAATTTGCCATTATCCCTTTTAAAGAGTGATGCTTTAGAGACTATGGCTTTTACACTGAAAAGAGCTCCATCGGGTCTGTTGAAATGACGCCATGGTATGGTACGCCCAACCATGATATATCTTTTCTTAACATTTGGAATATGGGGCTTGTGTAAAAGGTTACAAACCTATTCCAAATCAGACAAGTGCTACTTTGTAGGTTATCCCAAGTCATTGGGTATTCCCCCACCACTATACTGAGGCAAATAGGTTTGCCACAAAGAACGGTATGATTTTTGAAGAAAATAGTTCTTTCAAAAAGGTGAGTGGGAGAACAATGCAACTCGATGGGATAAACAGTATCTTCGTCATCAGTTCAAAGGAAAGAGACCTTGGAAGTGATTCCAGAGTTTCCTACTGCGACTGATACGGAAGTCTGTACAATAAAATGTATGGACTTCGGTCGAACTTGCAGCTGAACCACGTAGGCAAGGCTCGTGCAAACCTCTCAGGTGCGCAAACGAGATATTGTTGTTAAACAACAGTATACCTATGATACACAAGGAAGCGTTGATGGGCCCTGACTCCAGAATTGGCTAAATGCCAATACAATCCGAGTTAGTTTCCATATAAGTGATTCAAGATTAAAACCTTGATACACCCTTCGGAAGACTTAGAGTCTAACGAATATTTATGGAACTTAAAACTGATACGGATAAAAATGTTTTATCCATAAAGCTCGACTTGTTGCAATAACAAGTTCAAGGAGTTGACTACGATGAGATTGTCTCACCGTAGCGATGCTTAAAGTCGGTTCGGGTTGAACTAGCAAATAAGACATATTTCAATCATGAGATATGAAACATGGATGACAAAAGGATTTCCATCTGATGGAAATAAAACCTAGGACTTGTATGTGATACAGTCCAAAGTAATTTGTCGATCCAGAGGATGCTAGTAGGTATGCAAACTTCAGAGTTCCAGCGATGGACAGAAGAGAGCAAAATGGAGTTAGAATCTTCGTGTTTTGATGAAATGGTCAAAAAGGGTTTTGACTTCATCAATGGGTAACGAAGATGCTTGTAATTCAAGAAAGTAAGTGGGAGCGTAATAATATTTCTAAAAACCTTGTGTGCTTGACACATTGGTAATTGGAAATAAATTTCTTGACACGAATTAGAACTTCATTTGAAAATAGTTTTTTCAATGAAGTGCTTGGGCTAAATAGCCTTGATATTAGGCATGATAATCTATGGAGATAGATTTACCTAATGGGGCTAAACAATGAATACATATTGACAAGATGCTAAAATCTTTTAGCATTAAAAGGCCAAGGAGTGATTCTTGCCGAAGTCACATGGAAAGAGTTTTTGCAAGACTCGGTGTCCCAAAACACTGATGAGCAAAATACATGATGGAGATTCCACACACTCTTGTGTTTGGATTAATCATGTATTCCATGGTATGTAAAACAACCAGATATGTCCGATACTCCCAAGGTGTTGCGAGTATAGATACCAAAGTGATCAAAAGTACTGATCATAGGACAACAGTGAAAAGTGTCATTGAGTGCAAGAGTAGCTCTGATGACATGTTTTCTCGCAAGCGGAAATCATGAAGAGTTCGTTGTGATATGTTACATCGATACAGTCTTCACCGTTTCTCCGTGCGATTTTCAATTTCAATTGAGGGTTTTGTGTAACACACAATGTGGTGGCACAGTTAGTTGGAAAATGTTCCAAACAAGTTACTGTGGCGAATTCTATAACAGGGGTGAAGTATGTTGCCGCTTTTAAAGCGACAAAGAAGATGTTGAATCATATAGTTCATTCATGAACTTAGTATGGTTCCAAGATGGCTTTTGTCAATGGGACACTACTGCATGTAGTTGCTCCATAACTCAGTCTGAGGAATCCATGTTCGACCTGTGATTCACATACATACAAAGCCAAGTCAACACAAAATATGGATTTTGTGAAAGCGTGAAGACGCGAGGATATGCAAAGATACACACGGAGCTGAAGTCGTCAGATCCGTTGGACATCAGGCTATACCACAAGCGAAGCATATTTACACCGGTGTGCCACAGGTGTAAAGTGCATTAGCATCAACTAGATTATTGACTCTAGTGCAAGTGGGAGTCTGTAGGAGATATGCCCTAGAGGCAATAATAAATGTTATTATTTATCTCCATGCTCATTATTATGTTTATGTTCCATGCTATAACTGCTATGGTTCCCGAGCCCGTATATCCATAAAGGCTCTAGGGAAAACCCATGTGCACGTGTGGAATAATAAACGGTAAAATGTATTCCTAGTCATGCCTCTAAGACTAGCTCAAGTGTTGCATGATGATTATGTTTTCCCAATCATGGGCATGTCTATGCCAGCAATTTTGAGGGCACAATGTCAGGAAGGACATTTGTGTTGAATCGACCCGAATTGATGTTATGCTATGAGATACATTCGTCATGAGTTAATGGTTAATAACACAGAGATAGTTAACGTTTGCATGATTCCTCAGACCATGAGAGTATCGAGTTTCTTCATGCTTGATTCATGAACTTTGGGGTTTGTTAAACGTCATCCGTAAATGGGTGGCTATTACGGCGGCTTACGGGTTCATGGAAAAGTGTGTCAAGTAACTTGATATCTCAAGATTGGGATTTGCTCCTCCGGCGATGGAGAGATATCTCTGGGCCCTCTCGGTGTTACGGTATCCATCATCGTCTGGCCAGACACAGGGTGATTTGATCACAGGGATGCCGGAACACGGTAACGAGAAAAGACAACAATACCGGTAACGAGGTAACTGGCTTAGTGGACAAGTTGTTGATCCACGGGAATGCCAACATGTCTCACCTCGGGTATTTGTAACATATCGCGAAGCAACAGGAATAGCACACGGCAACTGGAGGTTCACTCGAATATTCATTCGTGTGGGTATAGGGGTCAATATGGGTGTCCACGGCTCCGATGCTGATCATTGATCGGAAAATGTTCCGGTCATGTCTATACTTCACCGAACCTATAGGGTCACACGCTTAAGGGTCATCTATCTGCTGAATACTAGACAAGGAGTCCGAGAGAAAGTCACTGGAAAAGTTTCAGAGACAACGGAAAAGTTCCGGAGAGAACACCGAAAAAGTTTTGGTAAAACCGAAAAGTTATTTTGGATAAAACCATTGATCCAAAAAGGTTTCGGCAAGCACCGGGAATGTTTTGGAGGTTGCCAGATTGGTCTGGTAATTTCTGGAATTTTTCTGGAGAAAAAACCGAAAAAAGTTTTCGGAGCTGCCGGAATTGTTTACCGGGTAAACGAAGATGGTTTTAAATTAAACCACCATACTGGAAATGTTCCGGAGCGCGTCCGGATAATTTTAGAGGGTGCCGGAAATGTTCTGGGACCTTCGGGAATTTTTCTGGAAATTACACGCGGGAAAACATCTTGTCCCAGCGAGGGGGGGCAAGATCCCACGTTTCGTGGGGGCTGTTTTTGGGCTGTTTTTTGGGGGGGCCCCCCTAGGGGGCAGCCCCCTTGTTGGTGGACAAGGTGTTGGGGGGGGGGCCCCCCATGGTGGGGGGCAGCCCCCACATATTATGGGATATGTTGGGAGGAGGTGGCAGCCCCTCATGGGGGCGCCATGGGGCAAAGGGGGGGCCCCCATGAGACAACTCCCCACCTTTGGTGGGAGCTTGTTTTGTGGGGGGGCCCCACATGTTTTGTGGCTGAAATTTTCAGCCACCCCACCCCCTCCTTCCCCTATAAAAGGAGGTGGAGAGGAGCTCTCCATACTCACTCCAACTCTCTCACACAAGCCATGCATGATCTGGCATTCTCTCTCCCTCCCACGAAATAGTTTCGTAGTGCCGAAAGGCTGTCGGGGTTCCGGTGGGAACTAGTTCTGGACGGCGAAGCCCTGCCGGATAGGTGACACCGTATGTGTGCAACTCTGTAGAGAGGTCGTAGTTTCGATCTTAGTGCCCGAGGGGCTGTTTGAGAGTGCCTCCCGAAGGGCTGTCCAAGTGACGGTCTGAGTTCTGTGAGTCCTCCCGAAGGGCTGTCCGAGTGACCGTCCGAGTTTTGGAGGTCCTCCCGAAGGGCTGTCCGCGACACCGTCCGGGGGACTGTTCGACCGCCTCCCGGAGGGCTGTCTGAGGGGCAGATGAGGGAGTACATCCTCGCGGTTGGGAGGTTGTAATACCTAGCTGCGGGGATCTGCACCGCCGATTGTCATCTACTCTACTTCCGCTGCGCTACGAGTCGGTAACGAAAATGATCAAACCTTGTATGCAGTCTCCATAGTGGTCCTGGGCTGGTGCGTAGGTCGGAAAATTTTTGTTTTCTGCTGCGTTACCCTACAGTAGTCACACGTCGGGTGGATGTTCTTGACGTAGAAATAAGATTTCTGCCACAGCTTAGCCGACTGCAGCAGGGAGATGGGCGGGAAGCGGTTCCCGGTGCCCGGACGCCGCACCGCCACACAGGCTCCGCATTGAGCCGCCTGGCCCTTGGTGGCGGTGCCGAGTTTGAGATAAAAGCACTCCCCCCAGAGCTCAAGGGTGGGGAGAGTGCCGAGGTACCCTTCGCACATAGTGACGAAGGCGGCCATCAGCACCACCGTATTCGGCGTGAGGTGGTGCGGCTGGACTCGGTAGAAGTCAAGAAAGGAGCGGAGGAAGCCGCTCGCGGGAAGGCCGAAGCCGCGAAGAAAATGGGACCGGAAGACGACGCGCTCATCGCCTTCCGGCACCGGCGAGATTTCTGCCTCGGGGGGGACACGTATCCGCACGTTCGTCTCCCGGGGCAGCCGCCATGTTTGACGAAGAAAGGAGTGGTGATCCTCATGGACGTTGGAACCGTCCCAGTCACCGGCCCGTGAGTGCGCCATGGGCGAAGGAACTAGTCGTAGGCGCGGCGCGGTGGCGAGCGGGCGAAGCCGCGGCGGAGCGAGGAAGCCGCGGCGAGAAGAAGCTCGGCAACGATGGGGCTTCGGCAACGCTTCGGCAAGGGGGAGAGGCGCTGCGGCGGCAGCAAGAAAGAAGAATGGCGAAGGGAGAAGAGGGCGCGCGTGCGTCTGCCACCCCCCTCTTCCCCCTACTTATAGCCCTAGGCGGCGGAGCCGAGGAAGCGTGAGCGTGGGGGATCATGGGATTAACTGCGCCCACTCCCCCACGATCCCATGATTGCGGCGCCAGTAAAGGCGCATATTAAATGCCGCAGAAGCCCAACCGTCTACCTCGGCCGCAGCGGATCCGCGCGTGTGCCGAGGCACTGTAGTGGCGCGCCTCGGCCTACGGCGACGTCCCGTCGCGCGCGTGGGCAGGCAGGCCGGCTTGGCCTGCTGATGCCACGTGGCCGGCATGCACGGGTGGCGAGCCTGGCGTCCGGCTGCCATGACGCCTGGTCCCCACCAGGGCGTTACGAAATCGCCAGGCGGCCAGCCTGGTCACGGCCGACATGTACCAGTCGGCACTTCGGAAGACAGATGAAGCAGGACACCAGACAACCCGAAGTAAGAAGCTGCTGGGGCTTCTCGCCCTTTCGGCCGCAGCGCCACACCAGCTTCGGGGACTACTGTCGGATTAAATGACCACGGGTAGCCTCATCAGCTCCCCTTGGTATTTCAAGACATGGGGGCAGGCTGCGCCCCTCAAACATCAACAACAAAGGACTGCCTTCTTGGGGCCGGCTGGTCCAAGCAGCCGGTTGTCAGGAGGCGGCGCAGTCCAGGAGACGGCCGTGAAGCGGGCCGACTCCTAGCAGGCGGCTTCCAAGGAAGCCGGGTCCTGGTGAGCGGCCCCTCACGCCCTCAAAGTTAGCACCCACATAAACATGACGAGACAGGGCGTGGCTACAGTACAAGCCTGCCACCCCCGAATCCAGGGCAGAACGTGGCCACAGTGCAGCGTACCAAGCGGACATCCCACGCCCGACGCGGCACTGTTGCCATGCTGCTCATGACGTCACCCATGGCAGGGGAAGCCATGCTCCCACGACGGGCTGTCGGTACGGCCCGCAGGCAGCGGGCCCTACCGGTCCATGAGCGGCCAGAAGGCGGCGAGCCCTGACCAGTCGGCTCAGGGGGAAGTCGGCTCCTGGCAGGCGGCCCTCCCCCTTCCTTGAAGTTTGTGCGCCATTAACCAGAAGAGACGGGAGGTGGCTACAGCGAAACGCCCGTCGGGCGGCGGGACTGTAGCCACGATCTCCCCGACCAAGCATGCATCATCAATGGCACGGTTATAGTGCTACGCAGCCGACGGGACCCGCAAGCGGCGGGCCCGGCTTGTCGGCCGAGTACGAAACAGTCAGGGGGACCCACCAGGCGGCGGGCCCCTGCAGTCAGCGGAGAACCCGGCGACCAGAGACACTGACGGCCGGGTCCTATGCCCAACCGGATCACCATTGTACCCCTGGGGGGTAAGCCTATATAAACCCCCCGGGTCACCCCATGCAGGGGGTTGGGACCTTGGTGGAGAGAAGAAAGCCTTCTGAGTTCAGCACTCACACACACACATAGGGAGAGGAGTAGAGCTAGCCTTGCCCTCCTTCCTCCTCTAGCAAAACAGCTCAAGGAGCAAGATTGTAGCTACTTGTTGAGGTAGTGATTATGCGGAGACCCCGCAGAGCAGGACTAGGGGTGTTATCTCCTAGGAGAGCCCCGAACCTGGGTAAGATTCGCAGGCATATGCGGTCTCACTCATTCCCGCTTCCAGAGCCCGGTGACATACTTTTGTCCCCATCCATGATAAGCCACCCTTTGGCATATGTCGCACGATACCCCCGACATACATTGCGAGATGACATACCTTTGCGTCATGTAGGAATCGTAGTCCACTCCGCATCTTGTTCAGAATACCATTTCTTTTCTTCATGTAACCAGTTTGGACCATCACCACTCCAAAGGTGGAAACAACACTTGAATAGATCGCATGTGAACTAGATCTTGCGTACCAGAAAAAAAACCCACAGATTTGGAGCAAACTTTGAACCGATAAACATTGCCCGTAATGTGAGAAACCTCAGATGATTGGTAGTCCCCACCAGTGCAAGCAGATAATACCAGGCTGACGTTGAGAGGATTCGAGCGAAAAGAAAATCTTGCGAAGGAGATCACCATAGTGAAGCCATGAGAGGAAGAGACCAGGTTCACCGAAGATTGAAAGAACTTACGTATTTCACCTCTGAAATGATGACCAAATGAAAAATCCAGTTGATGAGCAATAGAGTTGGGGTCTACGAAGGGATCCATCGGGTTGAAAAGGCTTTTGGTTGGAGGAATCTAGCCGGATCAAGGCCGGAGCCATGGTCTCCGGGTGGGAGGAGGGAGAGTGGGAGGTGGGTGGGAGTGAGCCATCTGAAATAACTCCGGCTCTTCGATATCATGGGGTTTGGATGCACCGGCGAAGTTTGCACCACAAACTCAAGGTGAGAAGGGGCAATACACGGTACCGAAGAGGCTAGCAAAATGCGGAAAGGTGAGAGTGCGTATAATCCATGGACTCAACATTAGTCATAAGGAACTCACATACTTATAGCAAAAGTTTATTAGTCCTCGAAGCAAAGTACTACTACGCATGCTCCTAGGGGGATAGATTAGTAGGAAAAAACCATCGCTCATCCCCGACCACCACTCATAAGGAAGACAATCAATAATAAATCATGCTCCAATTTCATCGCATAACGAGAGACCAACGTGCATGCTTCGGGAATCACAAACCTTAACACAAATAGTATTACTAAACAGCATGATTTTAATATCACCATCTTTATATCTCAAAACAATTACAAGGAATCAAACTTGTCATATATTCAATGATCTTCATGAACGTTTTTATTATATCCCTCTTGAATACCGATCATATTAGGACTAAATTCATAACCCAAGCAAATTGCCATACTATTTATAAGACTCTCAAAATAATATAAGTGAAGCGTGAGATTTCATCAGTTTTTTTAAAATATAACCACCGCCGTGCTCTAAAAGATATAAGTGAAGTACTAGAGCAACTGCCTAGCCCAAAAGATATATAAGTGAATCTCAAAGAGTATTCATAAATTCATGAATAATGTGTGTCCCTCTCAACAAGGTGTGTCTAGTAAGGATGATTATGGTAAACTAAAAAGCAAATAAAGTAAAGACTCATATAATATACGACGCTCCAAGAAAAACACATATCATGTAGTGAATAAAAATATAGCCCCAAGTAATTTACCGATGGATTGTAGACAAAAGAGGGGATATCATCTGGGGTATCCCCAAGCTTAGACGCTTGGTTCTCCTTGAATATTACCTTGGGGTGCCTTGGGCATCCCCAAGCTTAGGCTCTTGCCACTCCTTATTCCTCAGTCCATCGAAACTTCACCGAAAACATGAAAATTTACAAAAAAAAATTCAACAGAAAACTCGTGAGATCCATCTATTATATTATTAAAACGATAGAAAAAGAACGGCTAAGATTCGTCATTATGAAATTGAGATATTGAACGGTTGTGATCTGTCAAATATAGAACACGTGTTGGCTAATTTTATTTTAATCGGCTTCGGACGGGAATCATAAGGAAACCAATACGCATGATTTAATTTACGGCAGACGAAGACCTAGGCTGACACGGCAGAAGAAGACCTAGGCAATTCTTTTTTTTGAAATCAGACCTAGGCAATTCTAAAAGTAAAGACCTTGGCAGACACGGAATTGGTTGGCACGTACGCATGTGCCAAATACTATTTTATTTGCAATAATGGTACGTACGACTCCACAAGATTATCCAAGAGGAACACATATAAATTGCTCTCCCAAGCCTTTCTTGAAAAGGCACAGGTATACAGGAATAAAAAAAATAAGCATGTACAGAACCAAGTCACGTTATATAAGGACATGTCTTTAACCTGTAATAATCTCTTCGGCCAGATTACATGTACGTGGCAACTAAGAAAAAAAATTACATGTAGGCGGACGTTCCTGAAAAAAGCATGTAGGCGGACGTTCTGAAGGACTCGGACGCAACACACACACGAAACCATGGCTTGCCACGGGAGAAGGGACTACATGTATCAGATTTACGAGTATGACAGAGAGCCCCGAAGCAGCTAACTTATGATGGATGTGGATGTAGGCGTCGAAGAAGCAGCAGCGGTAGAGGCGTCAACAACGACGAGGTACCCTATGGTTGTCGCATTGGAATCATATCCACAACGTTGAGCACAGTGGCAGCACTAGCAATTGAAGCATGTGATGTCGAAACTCAGTTATATTGTATCATGTAGACATATGCACTTACAAAAGCATAGATTTTTTGCAAACCAAATTCCTCTGATGTAGCTCGACACCACAGTCTGCACAAACCTTTGCCAGCCATGGTGATTACAGTGATGATGTAGCGCGGGACGAGCTATTAGTTTTCATTGTTATCTCACTGTAGTCAACCTCAGGTCACAACTGAGTGTGCATGTGTCGAGCGATATTATCTGATGATGCTTGCCTAATGTCTTTATCTAATAGCCCATGAAAGTGAACATGAAACATCAATTCAAATAAACTACAACTCAGTTTCCAGTTGGTTAGAATATAAGTTGATTCAAAATAACATGGATGAGAAAAAAGGAACCTATGAAAAATGTTAAGCGAGATAAAATGTTTGGTACCACTTTAATGAGTACTATATGACAAGAATTATGTAGCCTTAATTTGTCAAGGCACATTGAGTAGCTTTTATTGTCTCTGGAAGCATATAGACAGAGCATCGAGAGGTGTTCTGTTGTACTGTCTAGAAAATATGTGTGCAATACAGCGAGTGGTGAGGCACAAAGTATAGGTACAAGCTATCAAGGCTTAGGTCTAATTGTTTTTTAGATGTTTCTCAGCAAACAATATGTGGAAATATTGATAACAATGCACAAGACGAGTAATAGAGGAAAATACGACAAAAGTTATCTCGCTTTGCGTGGAAGTACGCTCCCAGATCCTCCGTGCTATTAGTCACATGTTATTCCACCGCAGTTTGATCATGTTCATCATGATGCACATTTTAGCGAGCTTAAACAACATTTTGGATATGGGGGAAAATAGCAATAATGCAGAGGTGTAGAAGGTAAGAATAATGGACCAACCATTGCTACTGTGCGATGTCTATGAGTTAAAGAATCATGAAAATGATGTAACATAGTCTCATGCCAGTAAATATAAGAGTTGGGAGCACAAATATGTCAAGTATGTGATAATCTTCTTACTGTGCAAAATAATACAACTTGACGCAAATACCATGCATGGACATCATCATAAAATATAATAATATGTGTGGAGACTTGTCGAGTTTTAACTATTTGCAAAAAAAATTATGGGTGTGCCCTGATAAAAGCATTATGTTAGATGCACGTGCCATAGCACATATTTTATGTGTACATCATTACATGGAACGAATAATATTGTAAATGTAATATTGCACATGTGATGAGGCTGGTGAGGAAGAAAAATATATATTTAGATTATATCTGTTGTTCTAAATTACCTTGAGGATATTTAAGAAGTATTATAATTAAGGTGTCTTTGTGTCCAGTTAGACATCGATATTGAATCATAGAAGTATATATTGAGAAGAATGTGTGCACTCAAACTTTACCAACATAGGGAATTATAGTATATTAGAAAATATTAGTCAACCAAAAATAATATTTCAATTTTTCATGTATTATTTCTGTAGTTTTATCAATTTATAAATTTGTATAAACATTCATATAGCAAATAATGGTCAGAGTTACGGTCCAGATATGCTGAAAATCAAAGGCGACATATATAATAGTGTGTAAGCCGAGGAAACGTGCATGACACCAACAGTAAGAAAAATGTCTAGAACTATGTCTCTCTATAGATAGATGACTTTGTCCAATAATACATGTAACCAAGGTGCAGACATTTATATCTTACATAAATAAGAAGTATAATTTTGTCCATCACAAATCTCGTAGTACTACAATGATTTTGTATTCTACAAAAGTGCTACAATAATAGTGACAAAAGCTATGTAGAAGAGACTGTGTCCAAATCTGAAATGACAAATATGAGAATACTTAATAAATCTAGCCGCGCAAATGCGCGGGTCACTCTGCTAGTTAGTATAATAAAACAAATCACCACTTTAGATACTGTTGTAAACTCATTCCAATTTCATATTAGCATTATATCTACTGTATTCCAACTTCATCATGGTTAATACCCCTCGATATTACCCATAGATTCATCAAAACAAGAGAACAACTCAATGAAAACAGAATCTGTAAAAAACAGAATAGTCCGTGATAACCTGAATATTGCTCATACTCTGTAACCCTAAAAATTCTGAAAAATTAGGAAGACATGGGAACTTTGTATACCCGTCTTGTGAAAACAATTCAGAGCAAGAACACACTTATGTGAATTTACAAAATTCACGAACTGGGCGCAAAAGTTTCTGTTTTTTCACATAATCAAATCAACTATCTTCCAAATCATCCCAAAGGTCTTACTTGACACAAACACTAATTAAAACAAAAAAACTCAATCATAATAGTAGCATAATTGTGTAATTGTAGAAAAACATAAGAAAAACAAAAATAACATTGACTTGCCTCCCAACAAGCGCTATTGTTTTACGCCCTTAGCTAGGCATATTGCATAGATATAGGTCACTAATAGAAAAACGACATTACATTCGCATCATTAGTCCCGGTTCGATTACGGCCCGGGACTAATGTGACCATTAGTCCCGGTTCCAACGGCTAGGGCGCGGGCATCATTAGTCCCGGTTCGTGGCGTACCTATAGTCCCGGTTTGTGTCACAAACCGGGACTAAAGGGGTGGTGGCAGGCTGGTGTCAGGCTGGGGCCCACACGAGCATATTTAGTCCCGGTTTGTATCACAAACCGGGACTAGAGGTATACCTTTAGTCCCGGATTGTATAACCAACCGGGACTAATGATGTCACTATATAAACCCTTTGTCCAGCCCGAGCCCATTCTCTCTGTTTTCCCCTTTCATTCCTCTTCTCTGTTCTTCCCCTTTGCTCGAGCTCATCCTCAATTTTTGCCAAAATTTGTCAAGATTTGAAGGCACCCCACCCATCCAAGTGTTCATAAAGGTTAGCAACATTGTCCTTTCATCTCTCATTCCTAGATTAGCTCGTGCAATGCTCTATAAGTATATTGATTTGTGGGTTTTAGTTTGGGAGTAATTATATGTGGGAGTTTATTTGATTTATATGCAATTTGAGCTCAAATTAACTTCTTAGTTTGCATATACAGGTGTGGTTTACTTAGTGCCTTCCCGTCCCCGTCCTAACAATCGTCGATCGCCCGCACCGTCCCGTCGCCGGCACCACCTTCGTGAGCCTCTCGTTCTTATCCTTTTTACAAAAAAATCATGTTTGTATGATTTAGATAGTTACTTGTATAATTTTCTTACCTGTATGGTTGTTTGTTATACATAGTGGCATGGTTTTGATATCCAACCCCGTCGGCCCTCGCCCGGTTTATGATTCGGATGTGGTATATATATTCTCTTTTATGACTATTTGTTGCATTTCGTGTTTATGACAATTATGCCCATCAAGTTGACATAGATATTTTTATCTAGGAGGTATGTGAACCGAAAATTGCAACCGACCCTCTTGTCGAGAAGTTAAATTTAGTTGAAAAAGAAAATGAGTATTTGAAAGAAAAATTAAAAAGAATTGATGAAGAAAAGATGAAACTGGAGTTGTATGTTGCCGATGTCGTCGATGATCACACGATCAAGATGGATGAAATGCGCTTGAAGATTAGATAGATTAGAAAATATGCCGTTAATCAAGAGGCTTGGTATCACTATGTTGTTGGATCAATTGTTATCTTAGTTGCGATCTTGATCGCATTTGTTGTTGCATTTAAATTCTTTAGCTAGAGAGTTTGTATGTTGTTTTATGAGAATAAGTGTGTATGAACTTGTTTTAATTTGGTCTTTTCGGTGTTGTGTAATGAAAATAAGCCGGCAATGTATGTACGATGACCGATGTTCTCCCCAGTTCATTAAAGGCGTGCATACTTTTCTGGTTGCAGCTAAGGCAAACAAGCAGCGGATGGTTTTATGTGTTGTCCATATGCTGTGTGTAAGAATGATCATAATTACTCTAATACAAGAACCATTCACGTCCACCTGTTTACGTCCAGTTTCATGTCCGGCTATAACTGTTGGACCAAGCATAGAGAAACAGGGGTTCTAATGGAAGAGAATGAAAAAGAAGAGGATGATGACAGCTATCCTGGCCATGGGATCCCTGAATACGATGGTACTACAATGCGGGGAGAAGCTGAAGAAGAGGCATCAGATGAGCCCGCTGATGATCTTGGTCGGGCCATTGCTGATGCAAAGAGAAACTGCGCAAGTGAAAAGGAGAAGCTGAAGTTGCAGCGCATGTTAGAGTATCACAAGAAATTGTTGTACCCAAATTGCGAAGATGACAAGAAAAAGCTGGGTACCACACTGGAATTGCTGCAATGGAAGGCAGAGAATGGTGTATCTGACAAGGGATTTGAAAAGTTGCTAATAATGTTAAAGAAGATGCTTCCAAAGGACAACGAATTGCCCAACAGTACGTACGAAGCAAAGAAGGTTCTCTGCCCTCTAGGATTAGAGGTGCAGAAGAAACATGCATGCCCTAATAAATGCATCCTCTACCGTGGTGAGTACGAGGATGTGAATGCATGCCCGGTATGCGGTGGATTACGCTATAAGATCGGCCACGATGACCCTGGTGATGTTGAGGGCGAGCGCCCCAGGAAGAGGATTCCTGCCAAGGTGATGTGGTATGCTCCTATAATACCAAGGTTGAAATGTTTGTTCCAAAAGAAAGAGCATGCCAAGTTGATGCGATGGCACAAAGAAGACCGTAAGAAAGACGGGAAGTTGAGAGTACCCACTAACGGGTCGCAGTGGAGAAAAATCGACAGAAAGTGGGAGGAATTTGCAGATGGCGCTAGGAACGTATGGTTTGGTTTAAGTGTAGATGGCATTAATCTTTTTGGGGAGCAGAGCAGCAATCATAGCACCTGGCCTGTGACTCTCTGTATCTATAACCTTCCTCCTTGGTTGTGTATGAAGCGGAAGTTCATTATGATGCCAGTGCTCATCCAAGGCCCTAAGCAACCCGGCAACGACATTGATGTGTACCTAAGGCCATTAGTTGAAGAACTTTTACAGCTGTGGGACAAAAATGGTGTACGTGTGTGGGATGAGCATAGACAGCAAGAATTTGACCTACGAGCGTTGCTGTTTGTAACCATCAATGATTGGCCTGCTCTTAGTAACCTCTCAGGATAGACAAACAAGGGATACCACGCATGCACGCACTATTTAGATGACACCCAAAGTATATATTTGGATAAATGTTAGAAGAATGTGTACTTGGGACATCGTCGATTTCTTTCGATCAATCATCTCTTAAGAAAGAAAGGCAAGCATTTCAAAGGTGAGGCAGATCACCGGAAAAAGCCTCGCCACCATACTGGTCATGATATACTTGATATGGTCAAGGATTTAAAAGTAATCTTTGGAAAGGGTCCTGGCGGATAATCTGTTCCGAATGACGCTGACGGACATGCACCCATCTAGAAGAAGAAATCTATATTTTGGGACCTACCCTATTGGAAAGAACTAGAGGTCCGCTCTGCAACCGACGTGATGCATGTGATGAAGAATCTTTGCGTGAACCTGCTAGGCTTCTTGGGCGTGTATGGGAAGACAAAAGATACACCGGGGGCACGGGAGGACCAACAACGTATGCACGAAAAAGACGGCATGCATCCAAAGCAGTATCAGGGTCATGCCAGCTACGCTCTTACCAAAGAAGAGAAGGAAATCTTCTTTCAATGCCTGCTCGGTATGAATGTGCCATCTGACTTCTCGTCGAATATAAAGGGAATAATAAATATGGCAGAGAAAAAGTTCCAGAACCTAAAGTCCCATGACTGCCACGTGATTATGACGCAACTGCTTCCGGTTGCACTGAGGGGGCTTCTACTGGACAACGTTCGATTAGCCATTGTGAAGCTATGTGCATTCCTCAATGCAATCTCTTAGAAGGTAATTGATCCAGAAATCCTACCAAGGTTACAGAATGATTTGGTGCAATGTCTAGTCAGTTTCGAGTTGGTGTTCCCACCATCCTTCTTCAATATCATGACGCACGTCCTAGTTCACCTAGTCGAAGAGATTGCCACTCTGGGTCATGTATTTCTTGAGAGGTTCATGGGACTCTTAAATAAATATGTTCATAACCGTGCTAGGCCAGAAGGAAGCACCTCCATGGCCATGAAACAGAGGAGGTCATTGAGTTTTGTGTTGACTTTATTCATGACCTTAAGCCGATTGGTGTTCCCGGATCGCGGCATGAGGGCAGACTTGGTGGAAAAGGCATGCTAGGAAAGGACCAAGTAATATGTATGGACGGGCATTCTTGGGTGCAAGCACACTACACAGTTCTACAAAGTTCCAGCTTGGTGGCTCCGTATATCGACGAACACAAGAATATTATACGCTCCAAACACCCGGAGCCGTCTGACGACTGTATTACACATGAACACACGAGGACTTTCGGCGGTTGGTTGCAGACACGTCTCATGCATGACGACACTGTTGCAGATGAGTTGTACTTGCTGGCCAAGTTACCATCTTCGACTATATTGACTTTCAAAGGATACGAGATAAATGGGAATACATTTTACACGATCGCCCAAGATAAAAAGAGCACCAACCAAAACAGTGGTGTCCGCTTTAATGCAGCAAACACCAATAGGCCAAAGGACACATATTATAGTTACATAGAGGAGATATGGGAACTTGACTATGGAAGTGATTTGAAGGTCCCTTTGTTTCAGTGCAAATGGGTCAATCTGACAGGAGGCGGCGTAAAGGAAGACCCGCGGTACGGAATGACGATAGTGGATCTCAACAATCTTGGGTACACAGACGAACCATTCGTCCTAGCCAATGATGTGGCGCAGGTTTTCTATGTGAAGGACATGTCTACCATGCCGAGAAAAAGAAAATATAAGAAAGCAAATACATCATACGATGAGCCAAAACGCCACATAGTTCTTTCAGGGAAAAGAAACATCGTGTGAGTGGAGGACAAGACAGACATGTCAGAAGATTATGAAAAGTTTCATGAAATTGCTCCCTTCACAGTGAAGATTGTCCCAAGCATCGTGTTAAATGATGAAGATTGTCCATGGTTACGACGCAAAGGGACACACGCGAAGAAATTTTTTTAAACCCCAAGATCCCACTCTGGGATGTGACCGGCTTCACCGTCATCACTTTCTTCTCTAGTGAGTTTTCGGACTTATCTCGAAAGTCCCACTTCGGACAAACCGGAGGGATTCTTTGTAATAGTTAGGGTATATATGTGTTATGGCATTTGAAACGCGAAGAAATATTATGTCCAAACAAATATTTCATGCATTATCTAGGACTTCATTTGCTATTTTTTTTAGCTTAATGACCCTGAAATTGAAAAGCACTACAAATGAACTCTGAAAAGGTTGAAACTTGGCATGGTATCATCATTTCACGCACATAGCATATGCTAAAAAGTTGACAGGGTTACGGCAAAAACTCGATGCACTTCGTGTACAAACTGGACAATCTCTTTCGAAGTATCAGGGTTTCGGACGAAAACTCATCTGTTACAAAGGCATTTCATTTTTCTAAACTTATTTCAACTCCAGATTTTTGTGCATTCAACTTGCACCATTCAGAGCCACATCATCAATTTTCAGCCCTTTCTCACTTCATTCGCTATTTTTCAAGCATTTAATGAATTTTTTAAGCTGTAAAACTAAAAGAGCTAAACAAAATCTGTTTTTGATTAAAACACCCATTTAAAATAACCTAAAAATTATCAAATTGAATATAATGATAAAATACACTATTATTAAATAGCAGGAAAAAGAATCACTCAAAAATCCATTTTTAAAGTAAAGTTATTCACAAACTAGTGATTCACACAAATTTCAAAGAATTCAAATTTAAACTATTCAAATTTGAAAACTACTGGCACTATTGGAAGGTTTATAATTTTTGTGACTTAAATAAAAAAGATTCACTCAAAACCTCTAAATATTTGGCTGTAAGTAGAAACAAAAGAAAATAAATAAAGCAAGAAACAAAAAAAAGGAAAATAAATAAATTAAAAAAATGCCCGCCTACTGGGCCGCCACGGCCTGCATACGACTAGAAACCTAACTACTATTTGGGCCAGGATGCAGGCCCACAGGGCAAGTAGGCTCCACAGGGCAGTGACAGATTCGTTAGGCCCAGACAGGCCTGCTTTAGAGAGGAGCTCGACAGGGAAGCCGTGGTGGGGTTTATAAACTGGTCCGAGCACCCTTCGCTTGGTGAGGTGGGACTGAACTTCGATGCACCTCGCCTGCCAGCACAAGACCTTTAGTCCCGGTTGCACCAACCGGGACTAAAGAGGTATCGTACATAAGCAACACTTACAAATTCCCCCCCCCCCCACCCTCTCCATTCTCTCGACGCCGAACCTGCAGAGGATGCCGCTAGGCTGCTGCGCGCCGGAGATCGCCGTCGCCTCCCCCGACACCGGAGATTGTCGCCGCCCCCGACGCCGGCCGCCCGCACTTCCTCCCCGAGCCCCGACGTCGAACCGCTCGTCGCCGTCCCCGATTCCGGCGAGCTTGCAGCTCCTAAGCTATCACCGGGCCCTCTTGCGCCTCCCAGGTGAGCTCCGGCGTCGCCCTTCCCTTCTTCTTCCTCTCCTTGCCGCCGTTTTTGCCATGGCCGTGCAGCTCGGGCGCGCTGGCCACGTCCAGAGCACGCACACAATGTGCTCGACCGAATGCCAGGTCATGCTAGCTTGCTCCATTGGGGCTGGAAATTTGTAGGATGGTGTATCCTTAGATGATAAAGATGGTGGTGGGGCTAGTTTGACAGAAAGAAAAACTTGCAAGTGCAAGTTTTACCAGAATTCAGTTCTGGACAGAAAGTACAAGAAATTATTTGGTGAACTTTAGTTATGCTAATGGAGTTAGTCTTCTTGAGTTAAGGGATTCATTAGAAGGACTATAAGTGGGAAAAGTTTCAGAATGTTTTGAGCAAGGAATATTAGGGTTGTAGTTATAATCTTGGAATGGGACATAATTGAAAAGAGGATATTTTGCTCAAATTTTTCAAAAGACCTAGTTGGGTTCTTGCATAAAAATAATCTATATGCATCACATGACCCCTCATAATTTCTTGTGGAATTTTAAAAGAATTATTTAAAATATTTGTAGTGTAACAGAAGCATTTAAAAGATTGCAAATGCTATTTAAAATAGTTTCAGAATTTTTGAGCAAGGAATATTAGGGTTGTTCAAGTGATGGATCAATGGCTATAAAATGTTGTTCAAATTTGCCCATCTACTATATAGCTATAAAAGTTTATTAAATATGAGAAGCATAATTAAATGACATTGCATATAGGAATTTGGTTTCATAAGAATTTGTTCTCGACATCGACGATGCCCGGCCTGCATCCACGCGACCTGCTTCAGAGGCGCCATGTCCGGGAGTGGGCTCCACCGGGCTGGCACTGGGAGGTGCTACCTTCCGGGGCATGTAGCTTGGTGAGGAACTGGGCTCCCGTTGTCGACCCAGAGCTTCTTTGGTGGCAGTCGCGTGGGCCACTTTCGGTGCGGAGGCAGCCGGCCCCCGTGGAGATGGTACGTCGCCGTGTCAGGGAGGAGGACGAGCACGTCCGTCGCTACATGGTTGCGTTGGACGCCAGGTTCTCCAATACCTGGCAGGTTCTTCAGGGATCTCACCCGAGCTATGATCCTGTGATGGTTCCTTCTCTTTGGGTGTCCACCGCCCGCGCCTCACGAACCGCGAGTAAACTAGATTCTTTATTAATATTCGATCTGTATTAGCTAGTGATGTTATATATATGATAATATTCGAGATGTATTAGTGATAATACTCAAGATGTATTCGAGATTATATTCAATGATGCATTAACTGGATTAATCGAGATGTATTAGTGATAATATTTGAGATTTTCGAGATTATATTCGATAATATTCGATGATGCATGCATGTATTAGTGATATTATTCGAGATGCATTCTAATTTGAATACTAAATTGTTTTATCTTTCTTCTGGATTAGTTAAGCTATGGACGCTAGCGGCAGAGGCGACGATGATCAAAACGAGATCTTGTTCGACGTGATCCGAACCTAGCCAAGGGTGAACCTGAATTTGAAGATGACGGCTCTCAATATCTGAACAATTCTGGTGAGGGAATATTACAGGAAGAACAAACAGAGGAAGGCCACACAAACAATGATGGCGAAGGAAATGATCTTCAATTAACAAAGACCGGCGAGGTATATATAAGGCCTCTGGTGATCATTACATGTATTAATTGATTTGTATATATATATTAACGACTCGATCTTTCTTCTTTTAGCCCTCCGGATAGAGCAAATCTTCTACAAGCAGGGCAGTACGAGGCCCGGCCAAAAGTTTGCCGGCTGGCATAAAGTACAACATCGATTCGATCAAACAATCTTGCGAACCGCTTTCTCCTGAAAAGAATGCAGACAAATCTAACCGTCAGTGCAGAGTTATTGTCAAGGACCAAATCCCGATCTCCCTTCAAGAATGGAATAAGCTAGCAAAGGGAGATCGAGGAGTTACTTTTGTCTTCGAAAGAGCAAAAGATCTGCTTTCGGGATCGCTCATGTCACATTTTACCCTACCAAATCATTTGACAGATGCAGAACGGAAGAAAGTCAAGAAGAGTGCTCTTAAGAAGATGGCCGCAGCATTCTGCAACCACAAGAAAAGAATATGGGCCGGGTACGTCGAATCAGGAAAGCAAACTCTAGAATTCAAGGGATCACTGCTGAAGACAAAAGATCACTGGGACTCTTTCGTGAAGTTCAAGGAATCGGAGGCAGCTCAGGAACGGTCGAGAATAAACAAGATTAATGCTGCGAAAAAAAAGTGGTACCATACTCTGGGGCCAGGTGGCTACCAGGTCGGCCGGCCTAAGTGGGATCAAGCTGCGGAATAGATGATTGCTGCAGGGGTCACTCCAGTTACATTGAGTTGGCCCGACAGGTGGAGGACTTCATTTTATGCGCATGGGGGAAAGTTGGACCCAAAGACAGGGCTGGTTATGGAGCGGGCATGTCTTAAAGAAGCCTCCGACGCTTTACTTGTTGCAATAGAAGACTCTCGAACGGGGGCCGGCATTCAAGCCCGAGAGAGAGAACAACGAGCTTACGCACGCCCTGAAGAATCCTGAACACCCGGGATGAACACGAGGTAAAGGTGTTGTTCCGTGGTTTGAGGGGTTTGCGGATTGGAACCCCACTTACATAAGCCGTGCGAGAAAGAAGAAGCAGGAGGAGGAGCAGAGGAAGCTGGACGAGGAGCAGAGGAAGCAAGAAGGAGACTGCCTTCAATAGGTAGAATCAAAGCACGTGGAGTTGGAACGCGCTTTCAGGCGGCATCAGGAGCAGATCGGCTCACTTAACAAGGAAAGGGCGTCTCAGCGGCAGCAGCAAGCAGATCCAACATTGGATAGCACCGTCCCATCGATGCCGAAAAGCAGCATGGGTTCCACCCCGGCCGATGATGCACTGCTGGCTAGATACCCCGTGGATGATATCCAAGGTACGACACCTTGTGAGCTACACATGAAAGTGAAGAACATATCCATGAAGGTGGTGGATGGCTATGCTTTACCAAATCCCCCTGAAGCAACCTTCCATGGCAATCCAATTCCATCTGGCTATGCTCGTGTCGGGGTGGATGAAGTGATGTCGGGATATAACGAGCTAGAGCTTGACATTCCTGGAGGTGAGGAGGAGCGCACACTGGGAGACGCCATACATCATATGGTTCTATGGAGAAAGTATTGCATCGTCTTTCCAAGGCCACCGACTCCTCCTCCAATTCTGCCGTGTCAGCCGACTCCTGCTCCTCCAAGTCCGCCACCCCGTCAGTCGACTCCTCCTCCATGTCCGCCACTGCGTCAGCCGACTCCAACCCTGCCCGAGATCGAGCGCGGCGCTAGTCTACCATCGTGTCAGCCGACTCCACCACCCCACCCCGAGATGGAGCCCATCAGCGTGAGTCCGCCATATCGATCTCGGGCGTGTCAGCCTTCTCCAAAGCGGAAGAGAGCACCAAGCAAGAAAGCCTCTCCTCCTGCCAAAAAGAAGTTGGCTTACGAGATGACTATCAAGGAAAACAACGCCGAAGTGGCTGCCCAAGGGAAGGCCCATTTTGGACTGAAACCGCCCCCGCCGCCAAAGGAGAAAATACCTGTGGAAGTGATACAACACTTTATCGATAATGGTCAACCGACTGTGAAGAGAACTGACTCAGACTATGAGCGCTCTATTAAGAAGTCATATCATGCACAAAAAGATAAGGAACGCGAGTGGAGCTCGAGCCAAGCAGGTAGTAAGAAAAGCGGGAAAACTATTCCCCAGCTGGGAGAATAGGCAGTGCAATCGATCCCCCGCGCATTGTACAATCAGATGTGAGTACCGTGGATAGGCCAAAAATAATCGATGCACATAGACGGATGGCTAAAGAGGCCGGTGTCATTGTTGCACAACTTCTAGAGATCGATGTTCTCCCCGGGTTTGAAGAGGAGGAACTAGCATGGAAATATGTCCCCGTCCAACCTCTGGTCAGGCCTGAGGAGGTCCAGAATCTATCAATGAAAATGCGCAGATTGCATGACTGGTACCTAAGAGAAATCAAGAACGGGCGACAAGCCCTCATGGTGAAAGTCAAGGAAGAGCATTACTTCCATGGAAAAGATTTGTGGATTGAATTTGAAGAGATGTTTCAGTTATTCAATCAAGAAGCACTTGACAAATCTCTCATCAGTTGCTATTGTCTGTAAGTGATTTCTTTCTGTAATTTAACTCTCTAGTTGGGCTCATTCATTGCCTGTAATTATCCTCACTATATTCTTTTATGTGGTATTATGCAGAATGAAGATTTATGAAATGAAAAGAGCTGGACACTATGGCATTGGGTTCATTCACCCAAATACCATTAATGAAGAGGTGTGGTCACGTCACAAAAAAGACACAGAGAAGAGCTCGCTAGAGTTTTTGAAGCAACTAAATACCCAACCAGAAATAGTTTTTCCTTACAACTTCGGGTGAGTGTTACTGTCTTGTACTACAAATTCTATTTTGCTTACTAGATGTTAATAAGTGTAGTTGATGAGTTATGCACATGCCCGCTTAATTATACAAACGTGTGCGCATGCAGTTTCCACTGGATCCTGCTAATCATTGAAGTTGACGAGGGAAAAGTTAAAGTACTGGACTCACTACTTAAAGAAACTAAAGATTACTTAATCGTGAAGGGGATGCTCGACAGATAATTTCAATCATTATCGCACTATGTCAGCCTCTTTAGTTCATTTCCTGATATCAACTAATTAATAACTCCTTTATTTATTTTCTTTGCAGAGCAGGGTTTGGCAAAGGTTCATCAATGAGGTTACCGGCCCATGGAAACAAGAGCTGACATGGTGCGACCCAGGGTACGTAATTAAGTAGTACTAGCTACGTCTGCGCATCTCTTTAATTCTAGTTTCAATACCATTATCATGCTTGATTAATTATTATCTGATTGAATTCTATTCTCGTAAAATGCATGAGCCAGGCGCCGGGGAATAATTTATGTGCATACTAAGTTTGCGAGAAAATCCGCATTATGACGTCCAAAAGGAGCACATCTGCAAGACAACTTTTGGTACGTTTGCCAGAACACTATCCACAAATTTTTTATCATGATCTAACATACATACATACAACTAATATATTCATATTGATCTCCTTCTTTAAAGATGATGGAGATGCGGGATAAGCTCCTACCAACGGACCGCATACGAGCACTTCAAGAGGAAATTGCGGCATTTTTGGTTGACCAGGTCATACATCCCAAAGGAGAATACCATTACACCTAATGCCTACATGTAATGATCTGCAAATTGTAGGAGAAATTGTATGTACCAAATTGTATATATATATGTACGCGCATATGGTCGTACAAGAAATTCTATGATATATATATGATTGGTTCTACGAGAAATTCTATTTATATATGCATGACGTTTACAGTATGTACTAGCGTAAAATATGTTTGGAATGAAAAATAATTAAATGGAAAACATAAAATTAAAAGGAAAAATAAAACATAAACCCCTAAACCCCTATACCTTTTAGTCCCTATTGGTATCACCAACCGGGACTAAAGTACCCCCCGCCCCCGACGTGGGCTCGTGCCACGTGGTGGGCCTTTGGTCCCGGGTAGTGGCAAACCGGGACTAAAGCGGGGGGGGGGGGGTCCTTTAGTCCCGACCCTTTAGTCCTGGGTAGTGGCAAACCGGGACTAAACGCCCTTACTAACCGGGACTAATGGCCAATTCTGCACGAGTGGGTGTTGTCATCTTTGATACTCAATCCATAAGTGGCTCTCATAATAGATTCATATGGTAACTTAACTTTCTTTCTTGGGAAATTGAAATATAATGTTTCCTTCTTTCATATCAATAATTGCACCAATCGTTCCAAGGAAAGGTCTACCAAGAATTATAGGGCATGTAGTATTGCAATCAATATCAAGCACAATGAAATCTACGGGCACATAACTCCTATTTGCAACAATAAAAACATCATTAATTCTTCCCATAGGTTTCTTAATAGAAGAATCCGCTAAGTGCAAATTTAAAGAACAATCATCAAGTTTATGGAAACCTAGCACATCACATAAAGGTTTTGGAATTGTAGAAACGCTAGCACCCAAATCACATAAAGCATAGCACTCATAATCTTTAATCTTAATTTTAATAGTAGGTTCCCATTCATCATATAACTTCCTAGGGATTGAAACTTCCAACTCAAGTTTTTCTTCAAAAGATTTCATCATAGCATCAACGATATGTTTAGTAAAAGCCTTATTTTGATTATAAGCATGAGGTGAATTAAGCATGGATTGCAACAAGGAAATACACTCAATCAAAGAACAATTGTCATAATTAAAGTCCTTCAAATCCAAAAGAGTGGGATCATCACTAGTAAAAGTTTTGACCTCGCCAAACCCACTTTTATCAATATTTTTCATTAACATCATCACCCTCCAAATTATTGTGACCCCTTCTAGCTAAAGATGACTCTTCTCCAGTCCCTTCTTTATCAAGTTTTATATTAGCAAACAAATATTCAATAGGAGTCACACCAATCACTTTAAGATCTTCCTCATGATTCAAAGATTTAGGTTTAGCAGCCTTCTTATTCACTAACGTAGTTCACTTATCGGAAATTTGGCCTACTAAGCTTTCAATATGCACAAGTTGAGATCGAAGACCAATAACTTCTTTATTATCATCATCAAGCTATTTATTGAGGTATTCTATCATAGAAGATTGTTCTTTAAGTTCGTTCCTAAAGAAATTATTATGCTCAAACTGCAAAGACATGAAGCTCTTAGTATTATTTTTTATATTTTCCAACTTGCTACGGTAAAGATCAAGGTTTTTAAATTGAGACATGATGACAAAGCAAGCAATCTAACACACAAGCAAACAAGAAACAAACGAAAAAAGGAAAATAAAAGGCAAATATTTTTGTATTTTTCTAAAAACATTTTAGAAGTGGGGGAGAGGAAAACGAGAGGCAAATGGTAAATAGAGTAAGTGCAAGAGATGAGAGTTTATGTAGGTACTTGGTAGGCTTGATGTAAATCCTCCTCGGCAACAGCGCCAGAAATTCTTCCTGCTACTTCTTGAGCTTGCGTTGGTTTTTACCTTGAAGAGGAAAGGGTGATGCAGCATAGTAGAGATAAGTATTTTCCTCAGTTAAGAACGAAGGTATAAATCCAGTAGGAGGAACACACAAGTCTCCAATGATAGCACCTACACAAACAAACAAATACTTGCACCCAACGCGAAAAAGGGGTTGTCAATCCCTTCACAGTTACTTGCAAGGATGAGACCTGATAGTCATAGATATAAAAGATAAGTAAAAGTGCAAAATTAGGTAAAAGTAAATAAATTGCAGAAAGTCATTTTTGGGCTTTTGATTTTATAGAAATGAAAACAATATTATAAAAGATAGATCCTGGGGCCATAGTTTTCACTAGAGGCTTCTCTCTTGAAAGAAAGCATACTGTGGGTAAACAAATTACTGTTGAGCAATTGATAGAAAAGAGAGTAATTATGAAGATATCCAAGGCAATGATCATGTATGTAGGCATCACGTCCAAGACAAGTAGAACGACTCCTGTTTGCATCTACTCTATTACTTCACACATCGACTGCTCTCTAGCATGCATCTAGTGTATTGAGTTAACAAGAACGGAGTAACGCCTTAAGCAAGATGACATGATGTAGAGGGATAGATCCAATCAATATTAATAAACCCCATCTTTTCATCCTTAATGGCAACAATACAAATACGTGTCATGTCCCCTTCTGTCACTAGGATTGAGCACCACAAGATTGAACCCATTACAAAGCACCTCTCCCATTGCAAGAAAAATCAATCTAGTTGGCCAAACCAAATCAATAGATCGGAGAGAAATACATAGCAATATAAATCATGCATAAAAGAGTTTAGAGAAGACTCAAATAATATTCATAGATAATCTGAACATAAACCTACATTTCATCGGATCTCAACAAACGGACCGCAAAAGAAGATTACATCGAATAGCTCTCTAAGAACATCTAGGAGAACATTGTATTGAAGATCAAAGAGAGAGAAGAAGCCATCTAGCTACTTGCTATGGACCCGTAGGTGTGGTAAACTACTCACACATCATCGGAAGGGCAGGAAGGTTGATGTAGAAGCCCTTCATGATTGAATCCCCCTCCGGCAGAGTGCCAGAAAAGGCCCCAAGATGGGATCTCATGAGAACAGAAGTTTGGTGTGCATTATGGTCTTCGAGGAATGTTTGGGTATTTATAGAAGAAAAAATAGTGTTGGGAGTGCCACGAGGGGCCCACAAGCTTGGGGGCGCCCCCCTAGGGCACGCCCTCCAAGCTTGTGGCCATCTCGTGGCTCTTCTTGCCTCCTCCCGAAACTTCCTGGGTGTCTTGTTGTCCAAGAAAAATCATCAAAAAGTTTCATTCCATTTGGACTCCGTTTGGTATTGATTTTCTGCAAAGGCAAAAACAAGGAAAAAACAACAACTGGCTATGGACACTAGGTTAATAGGTTTGTCCCAAAAAATAATATAAAATAGCATAATAATGCATATAAAATAGCATAATAAAAAAATTAGATACGTTGGAGACGTATCAGAACCAAATGTTGCTATGGTTAAGGATCTCTTGGTCGATAATGTTGAAGGGCATGTTCTATACTTTTGTGATGAAGCTACTGGAATTGCTAAACCTGATACTAAAGACAAGAATTAACCTGTTGTTGGCATGCCCGTTGCCTCAGTTAAAATAGGAAATCATTGTTATAATGGCTTATGTGATTTGGGTGCTAGTGTGAGTGCTATTCCGTTTACTTTATATATCAAGAAATTATGAATGGTATTGCACCTGCTGAAATTGAAGACATTGATGTTACTATTAAACTTGCGAATAGAGATACTATTGCACCGCTTGGGATTGTTAGAGATGTTGAAGTCTTGTGTGGAAAAATAAAA
Organism: Thinopyrum elongatum; assembly: GCA_011799875.1. NCBI lineage: Eukaryota > Viridiplantae > Streptophyta > Magnoliopsida > Poales > Poaceae > Thinopyrum > Thinopyrum elongatum. Next base: position 537,931,547 of record CM022302.1, read on the forward strand.
TACCTGACTGATTTCTAGTTCTTGGTTCTCCACAAGATGATTTTTGTCCCATTATTTTAGGTAGACTTTTCTTGAACATTGTTAATGCTAAGATTGATTGCGCCAAAGAAACTGTCAGTGTTAACTTTGGTGAGATATATCATGAGTTTAATTTCTCTAAGATTCGTAGACAACCTCATGGTAAAGACTTGCCTAGTAAAGATGAAATCATTGGTCTTACTTCTATTGCCGTAACTCCTACTGATCTGTTAGAACAATATTTGTTAAACCATGAAAATGATATGCACATGAATGAAAGAAATGAAATAGATAAGATGTTCTTTGATCAACCACCTATCCTGAAACAAAATTTTCCAGTTGAAACTCTTGGAGGTCCTCCTCCACCTAAGGGTGACCCTGTGTTCTAATTAAAACATTTGCCTGATACATTGAAATATGTGTATCTTGATGAAAAGAAGATATATCCTGTTATTATTAGTGCTAACCTTACAGTGCATGAAGAAAAGAGATTACAAAAAATTCTGAGGTAGCACCGTGCCGCTATTGGATATACTCTTGATGATCTTAAGGGCATTAGTCCCACTCTATGTCAGCACAAGATTAATATGGAGCCTGAAGCTAAACCAGTCGTTGATCACCAAGGACGATTAGATCCTAAGATGAAGGAGGTGGTAAGAACTGAAATATTAGAACTTTTGGAAGCAGGTATAATCTATCCCAAAGTTAATAGTAGATGGGTAAGTCATGTTCATTGTGTCCCTAAGAATGGGGGCATTACCGATGTTCCTAATGATAAAAATGAGCTTATTCCATAATGAATTGTAACTGGGTATAGGATGGTAACCGATTTTAGCAAATTAAACAAATATACTAAAAAGATCATTACCCCTTGCCTTTTATTAATCAAATGTTAGAAAGACTATCTAAGCACACACACTTTTGCATTCTTGATGGATATTCTGGTTTCTCTCAAATACCTGTATCACAAGCCAATCAAGAGAAAACCACTTTTACTAGTCCTTTTGGAACTTATACTTATAGACGTATGCCTTTTGGTTTATGCAATGCACCTGCTACCTTTCAAAGATGTATGATTGCTATATTCTCTGAATTTTGTGAAAAGATTGTTGAGGTTTTCATGTATGATTTTTCCGTTTACAGAACTTCTTTTGATGATTGCTTAAACAACGTTGATCGAGTTTTGCAGAGATGTGAACAAACTAATCTTGTCTTGAATTGGGAGAAGTGCCACTTTATGGTGAATGAAGGTATTGCCTTGGGGCATAAAATTTCTGAACGAGGTATTGAAGTTGACAAAGCCAAAGTTGATGCAATTGAGAAAATGCCATGTCCTAAAGATATTAAAGGTATAGGAAGTTTCCTTGGTCATGCTGGTTTCTATAGGAGGTTTATCAAAGACTTCTTTAAGATTTCTAGGCCTCTTACTAATCTCTTGCAAATAGATGTTCCATTTGTTTTTTATGATGACTGTGTAGAAGCCTTTGAAACACTTAAGAAAGCCTTAACTTCTGCACCTATTGTTCAACCACCTGATTGGAACTTGCCATTTGAAATTATGTGTGATGCTAGAGATTATTCTGTTGGTGCTGTTTTAGGACAAAGAGTTGATAAGAAATTAAATGTTATCCATTATGCTAGTAAAACTCTAGACAGTGCTCAAAGAAATTATGCTACCACTGAGAAGGAATTTCTAGCAGTTGTGTTTGCATGTGATAAATTCAGATCTTACATAGTTGATTCTAAAGTAATTATTCACACTGATCATGCTGCTATTAAATATCTTATGGAAAAGAAAGATGCTAAACCTAGACTCATTAGGTGGGTTCTATTGCTACAAGAATTTGACTTGCATATTACTGATAGAAGGGAGCTGAGAATCCCGTAGCTAAAAACCTGTCAAGGTTGGAAAATATTCTTGATGACCCACTACATATTGATGATAGTTTTCCTGACGAGCAACTACCTTTCATAAATGCTTCTCGTAATACTCCTTGGTATGCAGACTATGCCAATTACATCATTGCTAAATTTATACCACCTAGTTTTACATACCAACAAATGAAAAGATTCTTCTTTGATTTAAGACATTACATTTGGGATGACCCACATCTCTATAAAAAAGGAGTAGATGGTATTATTAGACGTTGTATACCTGAGCATGAATACGAACAAATCCTATGGAACTGTCATTCCGAGGCTTACGGAGGATACCATGCAGGGGATAGAACTGCACACAAGGTATTACAATATTGTTTTTATTGGCCTACTATTTTCAAGGTTGCTCGTAAGTTTGTATTATCTTATGATGAATGTCAAAGCATTGGTAACATGGGTAGACGTCAGGAAATGCCTATGAATTATTCACTTTATTGAACCATTTGATGTTTGGGGATTTGATTATCTGGGACCTTTTCCATCCTCTAATGGATATACACATATTTTAGTTGCTGTTGATTACGTTAGTAACTGGATGGAAACTATTCCGACTAGTAGTGCTGATCATAACACTTCTATTAAAATGCTTAAAGAAGTTATTTTCCCGACGTTTGGAGTCCCTTGATATTTAATGACTGGCGGTGGTTCACATTTTATTCATAGTGCATTCCGTAAACTGCTTGCTAAATATGATGTCAACCATAGAATTGCATCTACCTATCAGCCTCAGTCTAGTGGCTAAGTTGAATTGAGCAATAGAGAAATAAAGTTAATTTTGCAAAAGAGCGTCAATAGATCTAGAAAGAATTGGTCTAAGAAATTAGATGATGCATTATGGGCTTATAGAACTGCTATAAAAATCCTATGGGTATGTCTCCTTATAAAATGGTTTATGGAAAAGCATGTCATTTACCTCTTGAGTTAGAACATAAAGCATATTAGGCAATCAAAGAATGTAACTATGATTTTAAACTTGCCGGTGAAAAGAGGTTATTTGATATTAGCTCGCTAGATGAATGGAGAACCCAAGCTTATGAAAATGCCAAATTATTTAAAGAAAAAGTTAAAAGATGGCATGATAAGAGAATCCAAAATCGGGAATTCAAAGTAGGTGAGTATGTTCTATTGTACAATTCTCATTTTAGATTTTTTGCAGGAAAACTTCTCTCTAAATGGGAAGGACCATATATCATCAAGGAAGGTTATCGTTCTGGAGCCATTAAGATCAATAACACCGAAGGCACTAATCCGAAGGTGGTCAATGGTCAAAGAATTAAGCATTATATCTTAGGAACACCTATTAATGTTGAAACTAACATTATTCAAACTATGACACCGGAGGAATACAAAAAAGAGACCTTCCAGAACACTCCAGAGACCTTCCAGGTACGTGATACAGTAAGTAAATCGACTCAAAAAATTCCATAGAAATATTTTCTGTCAGTTTTGGAATACTAGAAAAATACAAAATGAAGAAACACCGGACCGGGCCACCCAGGTGCCCATGGTGGCTTGTGGGCCCCTCGTGAGCCTTCCCGACTCCATTTTCTTCTGGAATACTTGTTTTAAGAGATAAAAATTCTTCATATATACTCCCGGACGTTTTGACCACTGTATCACAGAAATATCCTTTGTTCTTGTTTCGTGCTATTTTCCTGACAGATCTAAAAGTATGTCGTCCCAAGATTCGGATGGAGAAAGCTATGTTTCCCACTATGTTGCAAACCCAAGGAGTTATGGAGACATAGACCCCTATTATTGGTCTACTTAAAAGGAGCAAGATGTTGATTTGAGGGGGACATGAGACATGAGCTCGGAAGAAGATGAGGCCCCTCTACCTCAACTAGAGGATATGCATGTGGAATTCAAGAAGTCAAGCCTCCCGAACACAGCAAACGAATCTAAGCCACAATTTATCCCTTTTCGTCTCCTACAAGAAAACAAGCAGGGATTATGCGAGAGCGTATTGGAGCTTGAACGAGAAGTTAGCAAGCTAAAGGAGGAGAACAATGTCCTCAAGATGAAGCTAAAGGACAAGTCCACCACTTCATCACCACCATCATCACCGACAAAAGAAACTTTAGTACACGTGTATGGGCACTCCCTTTGGCTGTTGCCAAGCTTGGGGGACGTGCCCCAGTATCGTATGAACATCACCTTTATTATCTCTACTTATTTTTAGTTTGATCCTTAGATATATAATGATTTAGTTGAATAAATGTATACTATGATCTATTTTTGAGTGCTAGTTTTGTGATCTATCTATCTATGTAATTGAGTTGAGAGTTATATAATAAAGAGTAGTTTGAACTTTTGCTTCTTTACTTTTATGTTTCAACCTTAGTAATGAAAATAATGTAAAAGATCATATGCTAAACTTCTGAAAAGTAAGTACATTACATAAAGAAAAGTATAAGTGGTAAAATTATATGAAAGTTGACAAACATAGCATTGGTCAATGATGCAATTCATGAAAAAAATTATAAGGGAAGAGAACATTCACATGCAAATATACTATCTTGGACATCTTTTATGCCAAACTGTTGACGTTGCAAAAGGAAGACAACGTAGTGAATTATGTTTTCTTATATTCACATAGAGGTAATATTGTCATAGATCCTCCAACATGTGGTGCTTGCCCGATATCTTTACTAGCCAAAAATCCGCACGAAGTAGAGATAATACTTGTGCATCCAAAAGCCCTTAAACCCAGTTTCATGTCATAAGAGTCCACTATACCTACCTATGGATTGAATAAGATCCTTCAAGTATGTTGTCATCGGTGCATAAGGCAATAAAAATTGCTTCTAAAAATGTATGATATTTTATTGTAAGGGAAAATAAGCATTCACTACTAGGGAAAAGCCTAGCAGTAGCACGGGTCAAATGCCTAGCAGTAGCGCGGGTAGCCGCGCTACTCCTACGGCGCTACAACTAACTTTTAGCAGTAGCGCGTGTTGGCTCGTGCTACTGCTATCTATGGGTAGCAGTAGTGTTTGTTACAGAAACGTGCTGCTGCTAACAGCTGTAGAGCCCTAGTTGAAAAAGCGCTAATGCTAAGAGCTTGCTGCTGCTAAAGTCATACCCCGCGCTACTGTTATTAGTTTCTGAATTTTTTGCTGCTGCATATTTTCCTTTGCATTTGTACACGTTTTATACAATAGTCTCTAGCATATCATACACATACAAATCTAATCATATTATACACATACAAATAGTCTCATCAAATCGATCATGTCATCATCGTAATCATCATCCAACACAAAATGATGTGTCTCGTCATCATCTCGAAATAGCGATACAAGTTATGACATGTCTCGAATACTTGAAACTACATTGTCATCCATCTAAACAATTATGTAGAAAGGTGTGCTCGCGTGATTCCTCTCTTGTGCTCGCGTGAACCTCAAGTAACTAGCTTCTGCTTCTTGTCTGCTATCTAACCCTTTATGGCTGGCGCCCGAGAACTGCTCCACTTGAGCCTGACACTCGGGCCACTCGCCATACACTTCCGGAACCTTTCCTATGTACACGACATAGCACTTCTTTGCCATCAAGGATCTATGTACCTGTTAGAGATGCACCTTCATCAAGGGAATCAACAAAAATATGTTAACATAATATAATTAAGCAAAAAGATGCAACATATAGTAAACATAATTAATCAACGTAGGTCCATCGTACCCAAACTAATTAACTAGAGGTACGCAAGTTCGGCAGGGACCGCTGACATCACAAAGTTTCAACGCTACATAAAGTACTAGTTCAACCGACACATCATCATCCGCACCGTCAATCATTACAAGAAGTTCCATCCATCCAGATCATCGAGGATGCACCCAAGCTTCTTGAACGGCATCAGGTCCTGATGTTGTAGTCCTATGCGAGTTCGAACGTCAGCTCGTGATATAGGGCCGTGGTGGAACAACCCCTTCTCTTTGATGACTCCTTTCATGATGATCATTGCAATGTCCCTCTGGATGCGAAAGAAGTCATCTCTGAGTTTATAATCCGGGTCTTCACCTAAGGATTCTGCCCATTTGCGGATATGATCATCGTTTCTGGTTTTCATGCGAAGCTGTTGGTGATCCCTTCTGAACTCCATCATGAGATGGATGAGGTAGTATCCATCGTTCTTGCTTGATGTCGGTTGATGCACGCAGCAGAAGGTAGTTTTATGCGAAAAACCCGGTTTGTTCTTCCTTTGTTTCCTGATCTCGCGGTGGCCACCCCTCGTGCTGAAGCCGTGGAGAGCATCATCCAGAATATCCATTATGTGTGTGTAGTCCTTCTTCTCCTAGCTTTTGGACGCGTCGAAATAGACAGCATGGGAGACTCGCGAGTAAAGTATGATAAGGACGGCACGCCCGTTGCTGCGGGAAAAAGAAAACACCTCAAATTATTCTCCATATGTGCGAGAAGGAATGATTGAAATGTTCAAAATGGTTATGCGGCAATGACTTACATTGGATGATAAGGAAGGAGAACCGTTTCCTTGTCCTTATTCATTATCAAGAAGTATTTGATATACTCCCTAGCAGTCTTACGCTCAAAGTCGCCGAGACTCAAGAAGGACTCGTGCATGTAGTATGGATCCGCCACAAATATTTGCGAGATTTGTTCTCTCCCGATGGCTATGCTCATATGTAGCACAAAAAGGCGGACGATTGTAAAATCGAGTCACCTTGTGAGAAACATCTCAAAGATATAATCAAACCGTAGGAATTAGAACAAATCCCCGGGTAGTGTGTCAACGTAGCACTTCCACAGAGGAACACAAATCACGTATAGTGGATATCCTGGATCCTGCGAGGCGAGAAGGCTTATCTTAGTCGAGAGCACATGGTCATGCAGTCTCCTCAGATCCCCTGATATGCCCTTCAGTGGACCCGGCAGTAGCATCAGCTCGCCCGCGACATGGTACATCGCCACACCTTTGACCCGTACACGGTCTGCAAAATCGGTCGGTAGAGCTAACTTGCTGCTAGAAGCTTTGGCCAGTTTGTAGGCAGCAATGCCTCTCTTCGGCGGTCTCTTCCTCTCCTTTTTCTTGGGCTGACCTTCCAGACCCTTCCTTAACCCCACCACTAGTGTCTTCGGGCTAAGCACTGTATGACCCTCAGCTAGTTGACCATGCGTTGAGGCGGCATCTTCAGGCGTGTCCTCTGAGGATTGCATGAAGAGAGACTTCTTGCAATCAACCCTAGGACGTTCCTGCCCGAGCACATCGTCATCCATCTCCTCACCCGCATGTTGGTAGCCCGAGTCATCATATGGCTGACTCATCATTTCTACGTCCTCATAGGCGCCTGTATTGAGGAACCGAAGAGTGTCCTCCTCGTCCATCTCATCATCCATTCTTTGTTGTACAGGGGCGATTACGGCATCCACTATTGGACCCCCTTCCTTGCATCGTCCGCCGCTCTCACCCGGCACTACAGGCGCTGGTAATTGCGCAGGCAGGGTGGTTGTGTTCATACCTGCTTGCTGATGTGTGGTTATTGGTGTGCTCTCGGCCACCTCTGGACGAAGAAGATTCTTTGGCTACAGCAACGTCCAACCCTTGGAGTCTCCAAGCTGCATTGGGGTCTCGTTCTCCTCTCCCACGAGCCGTACTGGACGAGGCAAATCCTCGTGGCCCGATTTCACAATCAACAAGTTAACCCTGAAGTTGCCAATGGGGATCGGCTGGCCGTGGAACATGAGTTCCAAGGGCTTCGTTATCACTGCCTTTCCCACATCCACCTTCTGGCCTTTGATGACGTAGACTACAGTGCACGGGGTTTCGTCAGCCTGCAAAGACATGTCTGCGGCGTAAAACATCCAAAAGGCAATGAAAACGGAATATTCTAGATATATGTTGGTGCGACGTGTAATTACCGTGAGGGCGTCGAGCTCAGCCAAAGACGAAGGCCCGCCTAGCACGCCAGAGATAGAGGACGGGCTGCTATGAGCTGGTGCGGGTGCGGGAGCAGGTGCGGTTGTGAGAGCAGGTGATGGTGCGGGAGCAGGTGCGGTTGCGATAGCAGGTGATGGTGCGGTTGTGATGTTCACCGAGTTGCTCCCGACAAAGCTGGGCTTGGGAAAATCATGTGACGTCTTGTCTGGATTTTCCTTCGCCCAGTTGATGATAGCCAGGATCAAGTGAGTAGCAAAATCATTTCTGCAGGCAGCTAAAGCTGCAGCGATTGCTTGCTGGACCAACTCATTTTTCTCCCGAGCTGCTTTTTTCGCTTCTTCAGTTGCTTTTTTGTCGAACGCAAGCTTCACCTTCTCGTCGATGTCTGCCTGACTGAACTTATTTTTTTGCTTCTTGGCCTCCGGGCCCTCGTTGTAATAGACCTTCCAAATGGCGCCATCTTCGACGCCATGCACACATCCATATTCCGGCCGCTGGTCCAAATGGAGTACCTTTAGTTCGTTCAAGGCCTAGTTGAGTGAAGACTCGCTTTCGGCTACAAGCCTGTGTTGCTTCTCCTGCAAAAGGAACATGAACCATTTAGAAATGTGTAGTCGACTTGATCAGAAGCTAAATGTAAGGTGGTAAAAGAATATATTGTAATCAATTTCCTCGTGATCGGGTCCATGTAAAAAATCTTCTTTTCCTTTTCCCACTTGTACCTGGCCCTGATGAAGTCATGCTACAATGGGCCGGTGAACTTTGCGAAGGGGTCTAGGATCCCCGCGGCTTCACATTCCACGTCCTCCTTATCCCATATGGTCCTTTTGCCAAGGTAGCCACTGCTTTCGAGGTGTTGGTTCCCCGTGTTCCTTTGCTGAAGCCCCTTGAATTTCTCAGCCTTAGCCTTGGCTGCGTCGGTAGCGCAAGTGTCCTTAAACTTTTGGAACTCCTCTTCCATAAGTGTCGGATTTTCCTCCAGAATCTTGGACAGGGGTTCATTAGCATCATTAGCTCATTTCACCCTCCCTTTCCAGGAGGCCAAATCATTTCCAAACAAGCCCATTGAGTGATTGTTGATCTTTTTCATGGCAGGATCATTCCACGGCTCTTCTATGCGGTCATTCCAGTCGGGGAACTGGAATCTCTTGTGCAGCTTCGTTAGGAGCAAGTGCTTCAAATTTTCTTTACCCCTTAAGTCATTGTCATTGATGCTCGCGGTTTCCCATAGGATGCATCCGACTTGGTTCCTGTAGCACTTGCAAGGTTCATCCGGCTCTAATGGCTCAAACTTGGCAGGGTCCATCTTTGTGATCAGCAGTCGTCCGATGCCAAGTTTGTTCTGTTTTCGTGTCCTCTGCTTCTTCTTTTCATTAGCGCCTTCGGCATCGGTACCTTCCCCGCTAGTCTCAGCAGCACCATCGGTGTCGGTGCTTTCGGTGTCGATGTCGGCGTCAGTACCATCATCAAGGGCGCCCTGCAAACCTTGACTGTGCTTACTAGACAAAAAGTCGAGGTAGTCATGTTCACGGTCATATTGTATCTCGTCTGCACCGTGGTCAGAAGGCCTGGTTTCTTCGTTGTTCGACATGTTTCCTACAATTAAGTCTCCTCGCTTAATTCTTAAACTATAATAAAGAGTAATGACATAAAAAAGGTCTATCGTTTGCCGGAATGCCGTTCCATTCCCGTTGCAGCAAATCCCGGCACTCGATATGCCTACTTTCTAGCACAAGTCATGAAGAAATTCATGGGAAATTTCGGCATGACCTTTGGTAAAAAGTGGACATATCGAGTGCCTGAAATTCACCGGAACGGAAATGAATCAACATTCCGGCCAAACATAGGCCACTCGGATCATTTACCCTGCACATAACCATCATTTTCCAAATATCACATGCCCAAATCACATGTCCACATATCACATGTCCACTTCAAATTTGCATAAAACAGGAACAAAAATGTAGAACTTGAAGAAAAATGTAAGCTAGCTAGTGGGGGGGTTGTTCCACCACGGCCCTATATTGCACTTGTCAAAGTTCATATAGGGTTCATGTAGCAACAATAGCTTTAACTAAAAAAATTCAAATAGTAACAATTCTGTTTTTTGTTTAAATAGCAATAAAAATTCCTAGAATAATATTTTTGTCCTAATTTGATACCTAGCTAAATACCAATAAAAATTCGTAGAATAATATTTCTGTCCCAATTTGATACCTAGCTAAATACCAATAAAAATTCCTAGCATAATATTTCTGTCCTAATTTGATACCTAGCTAAATTCATGTTTATCAAAATAGCTACCTAGGGTTTATACCAAAACCTAGCTACCTAGGGTTCATAGTAAAACCTAGGGTTCATACTTAAACATAGGGTTCATACCTAAATTCACCTAAGTAAATTAACCTACTGCCCTCTTGCAAAGTATTCACCTACTATACCACTACTACTAGCAGTACTGCTTAAACCTAGGGTTAATAACTAAGTTCGCCTAAGTAAATTAACGAAGGCAGAGAGAGAGGAGGGGTGGGGGGCTTACAGAGAGGGTGCTCGGGGGAGACGATAGTGGGGAGGAGGTGCTCGGGGGAGACAGTGGCGGGGAGGGCGTCGAGGGTGGCTCCGGTGGCGTCTACGGCGCACCGGTGACGGCAAGGGAGGCAGGGGCGTCGAGGGAGGCAGGGGCGGCGAGGAGCGGACGACGGTGTCTCCGGGGGCATCGAGGGCGCGCGGCTCCGGTGGCGGCGCCGGTGACGGCGACAAAGGCAGGGGCGGTGAGGGAGAGGCAGGAGACGGCGAGAAGAATGGGGAATTGAGGTAAGGAGGGACGCCCGCGCCGGGGTAAGTCAAACTTAGCGGTAGCGTGGTTTCTGAAACCATGCTATAGCTAACTTAGCTATAGCGCAGGTTTGGAACCAACTCTACTGCTATAGCTAAAGTAGCTATAGCGTGGTTCTTTAACCAGCACTACTGCTATTGCTTTCATTTTTTTCTTTTTCTTTTCTTTTCCATTTCTTTTTTTTATTTCCTTTTTTTTCTGTTCTTCTCCTTTTCTTTTCCTTTTTTTCTTCTATTTTCTTTCCTTTTTTTCTTTTATTTCCTTTTCCTTTTTTTTTCTTTTCTTTTCTTCTCCTTTTCTTTTCTGAAAGCCGGAACGAAGGGAAGGGGATACAATGTATATAACTAAGGCGATATATATTGCATCAGTTAACCCATAACAGTTAAGCGCGTATACAAAATAGGAACATATATATTACATCATTTGATCGATAATGGTTTCTCAGCGTTGACCTTTTCGTCTTTTAGTGAGCTTCTTTCCCTGCTTGTTCGTCGTCGATTAATTAAGCCCCTCGTTGTGACTTTTCCTTTTCCATGGAGTACGATCTTTCTTAGGTAATGTAGTATTGATTCTTCTTTTGATGTAGGCTTCATCGTCATCGTCATCGTCATCTTCCCTCATCGGGATACTGTACTGGTCGTAGTCTTCCTCGTTGTCGTCTCCAACCATTCCGATGATGTTCCTTTTGCCTCTCCTCATGACAACACGGCTAGGATTGCTCGGGTCGGTTATGAAGAAGCATTGTTTTACGTGCTTAGCATGTACCCATGGCTTGTTTTTTGCGATGGCGTTCACGAAAGCGTTCTTGGCATCGGGTATAGACATGGTAGTGAAATACCGGTTTTCTCTTTCGACATTCTTAGCCTATCTGACACGGAACATCATCGCACTGTGCAGTCCAGAGTAGTCAAGCTCCTAGATCTCCTTGACCCTTCTGTAGAATCTTTCAGTTGCAGCATTGTCGCCGGTCATGCATTCCATCGTCATCCCTGAGTTCTGAAAATCATTGTTTATATCTTTGGCCTCCGTGTAGAACGTGTATCCGTTGATATAGTATGCCTGACAGATCGCGAGGTTGTCCGCGGGGCCATGTGCTCAGGCGTATATGAGCAATCCATCCGTAGAGCCCTCTTCCGGGGGATTAGCAAGAATATGCTCTTTGAACAAATGCAGGAAAGTGGAGTTGTGCTCTGTAATAACTTCGGCGTTCGTCCTGCATAGCCCCCGGTCACAATACTTCTTTGCCATGGTTTCTTTGTGCAGTGTCACGAAAGGATCTACCACGTCTAGGTGATGTAGCACTACTAAGTTTGCTATGTCAAAGTCGTTGCGTCGATCCGAGTAACCAACATGCAGTTCCCTGCGGCCGTTGGAGTGACCTTCTCCTTCAAGCCTCCCAAGGTGCTTCTTAATGGGCAAACCAATAACAGGCCGTTCTCCGCCATATAGATAATTCTCGCAAAAACAGATGCACTCTTGTGTCAGATAGCCCTAGACGATGCTTCCATTCGGACGGGACATGTTACACACAAATCCCTTGATGACCCCATTCATCCTCTCGAATGGCATCATGCTGTGCACGAATGTCAGCCCTAGTTCTATTATGTCGTCCACAATGTGGACACACATATGCACCATGACGTCAAAGAATGCGGGCGGGAAGTATATCTCAAGCTCATTTAGTATCACAATGATCTCTTCTTGTAGCCTTCGCAGCTGCTTCACACTGATTAACTTTCAAGAGATAACGTCGAAAAAGTTGCAGAGAACAATAAGCGTGTCACGGATGTGCTTGTCCATTATCCCTCTAAGGGCAATAGGTAGTATCTGTGTCATCATCACATGACAGTCATGAGACTTCATCCCGCTGAACCTTTTCTTCTTCGTGTCTAGAAATCCGCTTATCTTCCCATAGTAACCAGAACTAACTTTGATTCTGATAAGCCACTTGAAGAGTTGATCGATCTCCTTCCGACTTAATGTGAAGCAAGAAGGGGGGAAATAATTCTCTTCCTTCTATTTGACTTTTTACCCCTGTCCCCCACCTTCGTCTCCTCCGACTTTTTACGGGGCGGCATGTGGAGATCTGCCCTAATTTTAAAATCATCCAAGTCTCTTCTTGCCTTCGGCCCATCCTTGGTCTTATCCGGCATGTTCATCAGTGTTGCAAGCAACTCTCAAGGACATTCTTCGTGATATGCATTTGATCAAGGAAATGAGGCGTGTCGAGTGTGGGCCAGTGATACGTCCATTTTGCATCTTGTTTTCCTACTGTTATTTATAATGTTTTTATGCATAATAACACTTTATGGAGTAATTCTAATGCCTTTTCTCTCATAATATGCAAGGTTTACACAAAGAGGGAGAATGCCGGCAGATGGAATTCTGGACCTGAAAAAGCTATGTCAGAGATACCTATTCTGCACATCTCCAAATGAGCTGAAATTTTAGGAGAATTATTTTGGAATATATAATAAATATTGGAGAAAATAACTACCAGACGGGGGCTGCCAGGTGCCCACAAGATACCAGGGCGCGCCCTGGTGTGTGATGGGCAACCCAGCCCACCTCTGGTACCCATCTTCTGGTATATAAGGTATTTTGACCTACAAAAAATAAGGAGAGGACTTTTGGGATGGAGCGCCGCCGTCTCGAGGTGGAACTTGGGCAGGAGCGCTTTTGCCTTTCGGCGGAGCGATTCCGCAGGGGGAAATTCCCTCTCGGAGGGGGAAATCGAAGCCATCGTCATCACCAACAACCCTCTCATCTTTCGGAGGCCAATCTTCATCAACATCTCCAACAACACCATCTCCTCTAAAAACCCTAGTTCATCTCTCGTCTTCAATCTTTGTACCGGAACCTCAGATTGGTACCTGTGGGTGTCTAGTAGTGTTGATTACATCTTCTAGTTGATTGCTATATCGTTTATTTGGTGGAAGATTATATGTTCAGTTCCATTATGCTATTTAATACCCCTCTGACCTTGAACATTAATATCATTTGTGAGTAGTTACTTTTGTTCTTGAGGCCACGGGAGAAGTCATGTTGGAAGTAATCATGTGAATTTGGTATTCATTCGATATTTTGATGGTATGTATGTTATGATTCCCTTAGTGGTGTTATGTGAACGTCGACTACATGACACTTCACCATCTTTGGGCCTAAGGGAATGCATTGTGGAGTAGTTATTAGATGATGGGTTGCTAGAGTTACAGAAGCTTAAACCCTAGTTTATGCGCTATTTCGTAAGGAACTGATTTGGATCCATATGTTTAATGCTATGGTTAGATTTTATCTTAATAATTTTCTCGTAGTTGTGGATGCTTGTGAGGGGGTTAATCCTAAGTGGGAGGCTTGTTCAAGTAAGAACAGCACCAAAGTACCGGTCCACCCACATACCATATTATCAAAGTAGCGAACGCGAATCAAACCAACATGATGAAAGTGACTAGATGAAATTCCCATGTGTCCTCAAGAACGCTTTGCTTATTATAAGAGATCGTTTTGGCCTGTCCTTTGGCACAAAAGGATTGGGCTACCTTGCTGCACTTTTGTTACTGTTACCATTACTTGCTCGTTACAAATTATCTTGCTATCAAACTATATGTTACCTACAATTTCAGTGCTTGCAGAAATACCTTGCTGAAAATTGCTTGTCATTTCCTTCTGCTCCTCGTTGGGTTCGACACTCTTACTTATCAAAAGGACTACTATTGATCCCCTATACTTGGGTCATCAAGAATCTTTTCTGGCACCATTGCCGGGGAGTGAAGCGCTCTTGGTAAGTGGAAATCGCTAGGGAAAAATTTATATTACGTGCTGAAATTTATTGTCACTTGTCACTATGGAAAACAATCCTTTGAGGGCCTTGTTCGGGTTATCTTCACCTCGACCGGAAACACAAAGAGTTGCTCCTGAACCTACTACACCTACTGAAAATATTAGTTATGAAATTCCTTTAGGTATGATAGAGAAACTGCTAGCTAATCCTTATGCAGGAGATGGAACGAAACATCCCGACTTGCACCTTATATATGTGGATGAAATTTGTGGATTGTTTAAGCTTGTAAGTTTACCCGGAGATGAAGTTAAGAAGTAGGTTTTCCCTTTATCTTTGGGGGGGGGGGGGAAAGCATTGACATGGTAAGAACAGCACCCAAGCACCGGTCCACCCGCATATCAAATTATCAAAGTAGCGAACGCGAGTCAAACAAACATGATGAAAGTGACTAGATGAAATTCCCGTGTGTCCTCAAGAACGCTTTGCTTATTAATAGAAACTGTTCTGGCCTATCCTTTGCTACAACAAGGATTGGGATATCTTGCTGCACCTTTGTTACCGTTACTATTATTTGCTCGTTACAAATTATATGGATATCAAACTATCTGTTAGCGACAATTTCAGTGCCTGCAGAAAGTACCTTGCTGAAAACCGCTTGTCATTTTCTTCTACTCCTAATTGGGTTCTACACTCTTACTTATCAAAAGGACTATGACTGATCCCCTATACTTTTCGGTCATCAGTAGATAGGAGCTAAGGTAATGTTCTTACTTGAAAGAACCAACTTATGATTATACCCACTATTGTAGGATGCTGCTAACGCGACACTACGATCAGAGACCCTTCGACGAAACTGTGTGCGATGCAATAATCACAAACGGTGATGTAAAAAAACCATCAAAAAAGGTGCAAAACATTTGCGATGGCGGATACATCAAACACGGTTTAGATTTTAGTTACGTGTGCGATGCTAGGCATACAGTTGAGTTCAATGAACTGTTTGCGATGAGGCAGAACAACAGAAATGGGTAGCCAGATGAAGGCATGTGCGATATACGGCATACAGTTCACTCGGATGAACTATTTGTGATTAGGCAACACAAAAGAAACGGTCAGCCATATCAAGGTGTGTGCGATATACGGCATACGGTTCACTCAGATGAACTGTTTGCTTTGAGCCAATAGAACAGAAACGGTTCAATTTAACAAGATGTGTGTGATACGCGGCAAATAGGTCTGTAATCAGAAATGTGTGCGAAGACCGATAATAATACAGACAATTGCTCCTAATAAGCCGTGTGTATTGTGGGCAAATGCTTGGTGGTATATAATTGTCAGCGGTTGATGAAATCATCACCGACGGGTTCCCTAGTATGGTCCGTGTGCGATGTCATTGCACACAGAACAACAACATATGTACTTATAACTTATAAGGACTTGATTCCATAAACAGATTGAACATCCAATTACATAGGTGGCTAGTAGACACATGACCTTTGCACACACAAATGTATGTTCCAAAATGCCTAGAAAACTCAAATAATGTATAAAAAGGCAAAATGAACCCTGAATATTTTCATATTTTTAGGACGACGCTCCTATAGTTGCATGTTGCCTCTATAAAATAAATCAAGGCGGGAAGAGACAGCGTATGTCATTTCGCACACATAGGTGACAAGTTCCCTCTCGGAACCATGAGCCTTTTTGAGAGAAGCTCTGGTTTGTAAGAAGTTTGTACCAAAACTAGTTCCAAATTGGACTAATTTTTTACCACAGCATGTTGGTGCTATGTCATAACACCATGCCCAGTTTCATGATTTTGAGGCGAGTTTTGGATTTACAGTAATTTTAAAACCAGGTTTCTCAATGTTTACTGTCGAGTCGGCAGTGCCCTATATAGGCATTTCGTCGTGGGTCCCAAATGACAAATCCAAATCTGTCACTACCATGCAGCTTTTCTTATTAGGAATTACAGCCCATTTGGTGTGCTAGCTGAAAATAAGTTTGTGGGTGCTGGTGGGCACTAAAAACTTGCGGTTCTATAATGAACAAAGATCTCAAGGATCCCGCGAGAGTGATGTTCTTTCCCTATGTTGTGAATGCTTATAATATTTATGTCTTAATTAAAGAAATGGCAAGCCATTGTCCCAGTATGAAAGAAAATATGTGTCAAAGCCGAGTTGAAAAGGGCAACAATATCTAACTCCAGCTTACAAACAGTATAAAAGCACGAGGATTAATTGCTCATCAGGTTTAGACAAAATCCAGATTGAATAGGACAATGGCATCTAATTCAACCAAAGTTTTCGGCAGTCACAATCAAATGGATCAGTCTGATCCATAAAATTAAGATCCCGGGCCAGAAATTCTACTGGTCCATGATGACAAGCTGTTGTAAATAGAAGCCGAGCACAATCAGAAGCCCTTTGGTCCACCTGAAACTTCTTTTTATGTTGTTCAACACTTGCAGCCGTAAGAAATTTCTTGTCGAAAAACTTAATCCTAACGGACAATAGTGCCCTCGCATTCAACATGAAAAATGTGACAAAGCTAGTGTTTGTATTGTTGGATGCATATCCTTCCAGCGTTACTGTCTTCAAACGAATGTCATGAGATCTGAGAAAATCCCGGTGCTTCTTGAACCATCGATTGGTTATACTTTTTTCTCCATGTGTTAGTGCCTAAATAGAGATGAAGATTGAAAACACTTAATGTCTAAAAATGATTATGTTGAAAGAGTGATAGCTGAACGATTAATTATAGTACATTATATATGGGCTTTCAATGTGCGTGAATGCATCACCTTTATATACAGATTCTCTAGACATGGAAAGCATTGCAGCAAGCCAATAATCGTGTTCAGATCAAAATACCACATACTGATATGTAAGGTCTTGATAGAATCCACCACCACTAATAGGATGGACAAGCTCTTCATTGAGCATAGAACTTAATATTAGTACCAAAAGTGTACTCCAAGATGATACTTAACTTATGCGTACAAATGAAAAAAACAGATTACAAAAGTTTACGTGAATAACATACAGTACCTCAATAGGTGTGGAGCCAAACACCATCTTGAACCATCTAAAAGATCATGAATTACACCCAAGGTGTCCAGTTTAGGTGCAGAGACTACAGTTATGTGCGAAGGTACTATAGTAGAATCAAGGAGCAACCTTTGAAGTGAAGGGGCATCTTTGATGATGAGATCATGTCCAATAAAACAAATTCCCATGATTACAAGGTGGTGCGACTTTATTTTGAGACAACGGATACGAATTTCTATTCCAAAAACAAGCAGCAAGCACTCTTGGGAAGGGCAGCTGGAGTGGATGATGCTTTGCAGTGCGGCCTCCCACAGATCAACCACCACAAGCACAAGTTTTTTTAGGAGTGGGAGTCGAAGCATTTGTACCAGATTGTCTGCTAGATGGCACTGGGCGAAGGTGGCGGTGTGGAGAGAGGAGGAAAACCATGAGATAGACATCGGTGGTGAGGGCACAGATACATCGGTTCGTGGTATGTTACATACATAGTCATGGTAGAACTCAAGCTGCTGGAGTTTATCGAACTGACAGGATGTCAGCCAGGCGGCCACCGTGCAGGGTATGTCTAGCAGGTAGCATGCCGGGATTTAGATGCGTTGAACGGAGCCCTGGTGGGAGGAGATGATGGCTCCGGGGGGTTGAGAATCATCATCGACAGATAGCTGACGATGGTCGATATTAAGAGGTGCGGCGCGCCACTGAATGCACCATCGAGATGCGAGGACTTGTGTCTGGCAGCCATCCTTGGCGAGGAGAAGGGAGATGATCTCCCCAAGGATGCCATCCGGGAGATCGCTGATGCGGTCCACTGGAGATTCTACTCGTTCCTCAGGTCCAGGGGGGCATGGTCGCTTCTGGCCGCGCAGCCGGGTCCAAGATCTACATCCGGCGGCGGCGCTGGCCGGAGCCTCATCTGTGTACATACCAATCTGAAAGAAAAAAAGGGCAGAAACATACATGTAGGACATTCAAAATCAATTCTCAAGATCTGAAAGAAAAAATGCACAAACATATATGTAGGACATTCAAAATCAATTCTCAAGATCTGGCCACGAATTATTAGTAGGCAAGCTAACCCTAGTCGGATTATTAGCAAAACTCATTTGTACAGAACAAACAATGAATCACTAACTCTATACGGATAACATTCAAACAATCAATACACTACGTGCATCTAACGGATCGTAATTACTCTGATTTCAAGGACTGAGAGAACATAACCATAGGATTTGTATTCCAAAAAAATTAGAGAGGGGGGGAGTAACCAGAGAAAACACATGATATGTTTGCCGCACAAATGGGTATATAGATGACTAACCGGTTTTCAGTCGGAGTCGTAGTCATTGCCGGAGTTGCTATTGACCTCCAGCTATGGCTGGGGGGCACGACGGCACCGGCAAAGTCAGGGTTGTGCTGCTGCCCAGGCGAGACCTCATCAGCAGCGACGGCAACCTGTGTGCCCAGCTTCACAAGTTGCGCGGGTGCTTCACCAGCCCCGGCGTCGCCACTCCCTCCAATGGTGCACTTCGGCAGCATCCTCATACACTCCAGAGTCCAGACGTTGGTGACCACTATGGACCGGGGGTGTGACCACCTATTATGGCCGGTGGCTCGGGCGCACAATTAATACGGACCAGTGGGAGCGAGGCGGGCGGCGGTCAAAGGCTGTCTCGCCTCCCGGTGAGCCTGCGCGGCGGACTTCTGCCATTCCTACCATCATTTCACACAGCTACTCGCATGCCTCCCGGTGACACTGCGCAGCGAAAACGCCTCCTGTCAATACGCACACCTGCACGCATGCCTCCCGGTCTGCCTGCGCGGCGGACTGCTCGCATGCGTCCAGTCAACTCATGCCTGCTCACACAGCACATGGGGTGCGTGGCAACACGTATATATTTTGGTTTATTGATGATTCATTCTGCCGCTTAACTGCTTAACTGAAACATGGCACGGTCTAATGCACACGGTCCGAATAAATAATCCGTATGAGATATTGGTTGCCAGTTAATAACAATCTCCCGTTTGTAAGAAGATTATATCAAAACGTGTCTCAAATTTGACGAAAAAATACAATATCATAGTCTACTGGTGTCCATTTATGACACCACGATAAGTTTCATGAATTTCAACTAAGTTTTGGATTTACTGAATTTTAAAAATCTATATTCTCAATGTTTTGAAATCTCTTGCATGGTGAAACATGCACCCAGGGACACATATGATTTTGCAATCCATTTTGGTGCACATGTAGCTCAAATTTGATTTTTGCACATTAAATCCCTAGGAAATCAATCAATGTATAAAAATGGTCGAATGATGTCTGTTTTTTTTTTATTTTAACACGACACTCCTTTGGTCACATGTTCACTGCAGAAAAAGTTTGACATGCCTCAGAGTGGCTGTGGTGGTGCGGGATGTGTGTGTCTGTGTGTGGGGTGGTGGGGGGAGGGGTCCGGCAGTACACTACGAGTCGTGAACCTCTGTGTGGGATTATTGATCATTTTGTGAGTCATATAAGCCACATCAAAGTCATGAATTGGTTATTTAAAGCATTACACAACCCTTTCATACATACATGTTTGGGCCACATGCATGCATTGGTGGTCCTCTTGGACACTCTCCCTCGTGCGGTTATCAGCGACGTGCCCATTCATTAGCCCGCAAAGGTTTTCAGTTTCCACCGACAACGAGAGGCATTTGACCAGGAGGTGGATTCATCTTGGCATGTGTGTGGTGTGGATCATGGTGAGATTCCATATCAAAGTTCGAGCACGTGCGTACACACCCTCCCACTGGCTTGAAGTGAGGGGGCTACGCATCGTGGTGTAGTGCGTTTCCGGTTTGCGAAGCATGTGCCACGTCAAAGTTGTGCATTGGCTATTCAAACATCACATAACACACGGGCACATGCACGTGGTGGTTTTGTCCTATGACACTCACTCGCGTGTGACTCTCTCTGTGGGCCGACGAGGTTGTCATCGACCAGTTGAACGTACAATGAGAGAGAGGTTAATTTGACCAACAAGGATGGTTGTTTTTGGTTTGTGTTACGTATATGCATGGTAGGAGTATGTACTTGTCAAAGAGCGGGCAACATGAATACTCTATATATATGCGTTTCATAACCTCGCTCCATGTGGGGACTTTCCGGTTCCTGAGGCAGGTGCCACATCAAAGTTGTACAGTATATTGGTATTCAAACATCACCCAATACCATGCAGGCGGTGGTTGCCCTATAGGAACTCACTCGCGTGTGGCGCTTCCATCCGTGGGCATGCGAGGTTGTCCTCCATCACTTTGACCCAACGAGAGAGAGGTTAATTTGACCATCAAGGAATTATTCTTTTTTGGTTTGTGCTATAAAGTAGAAGTACATATATACCACGCGTCGAATTGGGGCATACATATAGCACATACCACGCATCATGAACCTCGCGCTCTCTGTGGGTACTTTTTGGTTTCCTATATATGTGGTGCCACATCAAAGTTGTGCATTGCATATTCAAACATCACACAAACACCTCTTTGGGCCACATACAGACGGTGGTACATAGTCCTAGATAGGATGATCACTCATGTGTGACGTACGCTTCGCTTCTGTGCTGGGCCCGCGAGTTCTTCGTCCATCACTTTGACCCAGTGAGAGAGAGGTACGTTTGACGAACAAGGAGGATTAATTCTTTAGGGCTGTGTTACTAGGTGTATAGTACGTGTCGAAGGGGGGGTGACCAACATATATATATACTAGGTGTCACATGAACCTCACTCTGTGTGCGGACTTTGCGGTTTTTGAGACAAATGCCACATCAAAGTTGTGCATTAGTATTCAAAACATCACAACCATACACCTCTCCATATATATGTTCTGGCACACGTGCAAGGGCGATGGTTGTTGTCCTATATATGGCACTCACTCACGCGGTTATCGGCGATGCTTCCATCACTTTCACCGACAGCGAGAGAGGTTAACTAATTTGACTTGGGAGGGGATTAATTTTGTGTTTCTCTCATGATATAGATCATGATGTGAGATTACATATATATAATAGCGCATGTGTACACATGAATCCATCCCGCTGGATCGAGGGGGGGGGGGGCGAGCACACGACACGTCATGAACGACCTCTTGCTCTGTGTGGGGACCTCTGTGATTTTCAACGCATGCACCACATCAATATTATGCATTCGGTCGGGTATTCAACACATATGCATGCATCACACACCTCCATAAATATGTTCGGGACACACGCATGCAATGGTTGTCTTTGGACACACTCTCACTCGCTTGGTTATGGGCAGCAAGCCTATATATATTCGTGGGCCCGCGTGGACGTCCATCATTTCGACCAACGACGAGAAAGGTTACCAGGGTGGATTCTTCTTCTTTGCTTCGAGTTACCGTATAGTAGGTCGACCATTCCAAGCCTAATTAAGTTTGAGCGCATGCTACGTGTCGTGAACCCTTGCTTAGTTGCGGATTTTACTGTTCCAAAGCATGGTGCCACATCAAATTTGCGCATTGGGTATTCAAACACCACACACACCACTTCCATATACATACTTGGGACACATGCACAGATTGGGTTTGTCTTCATATAGTACTCCCTCGCGTGGTTATCGGCGACAAGCTAGACCATTTTGCAGGGCCATGTGGACGTCCATCACTTTGACCAACAATGAGCGGGAGAGGTTGTATGACCAAGTTGGATTCTGCTTGGTCCGTGTTACAGTATCTCTTGGTGAGATGCCCTCCCCCCAACGTGTGTGTGGGGGGGGGGGCTACTTCGCACTACCTGCAACCTCCGTGGGGTCAGGGAAGTCCGGTTAATTTGCGAGGCACACGTGCCACATCAAAGTTGTGAATGGTAGTTAAATATCACACCACACCCTTTTCATACATATAGTAGGGCCACCCGCATGTGGTTTGTATGTGGTCTCACCCATCTCGCGCCACAAGCACACATTTGTGGGTCGGCACACGGTCCATCTTTGTTGGGAAGCGATAGGGGAAGTTTGACCATATATATATGATGGACTCCTATAGGTTTTGTGTTACGGTAGGGTGAGATTTCAGACCTAGCTATTTGGGGGCATGCATTCGTAACTAGGATTCCCTTACCGCCGACATGAAGTGGGGTTCGTAGGGGGTGGCTGACTAGCAATACTATCCTTTTGTGCGACAGGTGCCACATCAAAGTTGTGCATTGGGTATTCGAACATCAAACCACCCTTTTCATACATATATTTGGTCCACATGCAAGTGTGTTCGTGCTCTGACCCTCTCACGTGTTATTCTTTTTGCCAAATTTATAAACAGCACACGAGTTGGATGTAGAAACCGTCTGTGATTGGGTCCGCAACAGACACGGTTCGGTCAGACTACCCGTGTGCCACGCTCGTGCCCTGCAGTCACTCACATTAGCACAGTAGATTGGGCTCCATGAGGCTTGCCTCCTGGTCTCGAAAATATCTACTACCTAATAATCTTGAAAATATCTACCGCCTGGAAGGTTTTAATGTTTGATAGCACATGATTAGTATGTGCAGACCGTGTGCGATTTCTGTTACTCCCGCTCTGTTTCAATCCCTTGATTCAAATTTTCAGTAGCCCCGGCATTTTACTTCTGCCTCTGCATCCCTCGCAATCTAAAAAATATCTCCTCGCCATTGATTCAAATTTTCAGTAGCCCCGCCTTGTTACTCCCGCCTCTGCATCCCTCGCAATCTCAAAAATATCTGCTTGCCCTTGATTCAAATTTTCAGTTGCACCGGCATTTTACTCCCGCCTCTGCATCCCTCGCAATCTCAAAAATATAAGCGCGCCCTTGATCCAAATTTTCAGTAGCCCGACATTTTACTCCTGCCTAGTAAAATTTTCAGTTGCCGCGGTATTTCCTCAAACACCACCTTGCCCCCCCCTCCACACACACCACACACTCCCCAAAACCTCCGCTCACACAGACACACACCACGCCTCCCTCGCTCGAAACCATTGGTAGGTCGCCGCCATCGCCGCTGCCGCCTCCATCCTCAACCTCTGCCTGTGTGCCGGGGAGCTCGAGGAGCCAATGGCCAAAAAAGAGGTTTATCGTGGCCTCTTCGCCCGACGCCGGTGAGGTGGCCGCCGAGGTGTCCCCGTCGTGCTCCGCGGGATCTTTATCGATCCGCCGTCGCTGGTCGCCTGATCCGCCCGCCGCCGCGCCCCTACGCCGGTTCGAGGACTTCCCCGTCCTCCCTCGGGCCCGGCCGTCGACGAGGTCCTACCTCAGGGTCCGGTAGCAGTGGTGGGGGACGTGGGTCAACGAGATTACGGATCGGGAGACCCACACCCGCCGGTGGCTCGGTAGCTTCCACACGGCCGAGCTCGCAGCCATGGAGTACGACTGCTGGCAGGTCCGCTACCACGGCGCGGCGGCTAGGCTCAATTTCTCCTTCGGCACACGTCCGGTCGACCTCATTCCACTGGAGCCAGGGGTGGTGAGCTCGGCTATGGCGCGGGAGGACCTCGAGGCGTGGGAGCGCCTCGAGGCCGAGGCCGCAGACAAGGCCTACATGCAAGAGCTCCGCCGGCAGCACCCGGAGCTCGCGGAGGCAGAGCGGGTGATCTTTTCCAGCGTGGAGGGCAGCGAGGTTATCGTGCTCTCCTCCGTTGACGAGGTCGAAGGTGGCGAGGACGGCGGTGCGGAGGGCATCGAGGTGGGCGGCGAGGACGAGGAGATCGATGTAGATGAGTGGAGGAGTGTCTTCCCAATGACCCCGACGACGGCACCGGCCCGGACCCGGCTCGCGGCACACCGTACCTGATGAGGAAGGATTGGCTCGACCTCCACTTCGACCAAAAGTAGTTTAGCTTAGTTTAAATTTATGTTTTATGTTCGGTTATGCAAAACTATCTATGTTTATGTTTGAATGCATGCTACTTTCGGTTGAACCTGCTTTGAACTTGATCAAATTGAAGTTTACAACGTTAAGTTTAGGGGATCGACTAGAAACGGCCATAAATTGCTGGAGTATATATATATCCACAAAGAGTTTTAGTCCGGTAACTTTTAAAGGATCGGCTAGAGGTGGTCTTATTCCTTGTTTATTTCAGTTCTTCACAATGTGATGCTCTGTATGTGCAACTATTTGTTGTGCAGTTCAATTTCATCAATAACAGTTTCAACAATACCACTATGAATTACGATATCTGGTTGCTGTTAAGGATGTTGCAGTTAACATGCATTTTCATTTTTTTTTAACAATAACTAGTGTACTTTAGACCTGCACAATACCAGTTTGACTGACTATTTGCTTGTTTTTAAATGTTATGCCTGCTGCTGTTAACACACCTTTCCACTTCTTGTTTTGCTTAACTAGCATGCTTAAACCTGCACACTGAAGCTATCATTTGTAGATTATGTTGTCTACCATGGATATATTTGGTTGATGTTTAGCCTGTTGTGCTTAACATGCCTTTATATGTACTCATACATGACAATATTGAGAACAATGATGTTTTCCATCGAGGTTAGTTTCATCGCATTGCTTATATGTACTCACTTTCAGGATATCGGTAGTTGGTACCATATAGCCTTGGGGCAGATAAGGGATTAATCGTCGAATCAGACATTTCACTGAATATATCTGTAACCCATTTATCAGTAGGTTAACTAGGGCCATATTTAATATATCTGAGGCTACATAGCAACATGCATTTTACTGAATGACTAAATATGCAATCCCAAGCTACATAGCAACAAGGAAGAGTGTTACCTTAATGTTCTGATGATGTCTAGATATACATGTAATAAAATCTTATATAATGGGATGGAGGGAGTGTTGTGCTACATCATTTTGCAATTGTTGTTCAGATTCTAATATTAACTTGGTGCTTTTAGGTACATATGTCATTGCCAAAGATCCACACTTCGACCCTTTCTGCGTATGGGGCAATGAGATATTCATGAACCAGCATAAAGTGAGGAAACTGATAAAGATTGTTATTAAAATGGGTCAAAAGATGTCAATCGAACTATTTTTTTGCACTTTATGCAAGACAACAATGAACTGCAGGATGGTAAGTAAGAACTCTGTAGCCTTCTTTTTACTGCCCGTAATGAGTTGTGTTAGATGACAATATCTGAATCTTTTTTCCTTTGCAGTGGATCCTGAAGCAGTTTACTCAAGATTACCTCTCAAACTACATGATTGGCGGCCGACCATCACAAGTGGTTGGACTAGAGTCGTGCGTTCCTTCTACATCCAAGAGAGCACAATAGGGTCATTCCGCTTCACCTTGTTCAGCAACCAGAATGTCTGTCGCCTCTTTCTTTACCATCTGTAATAGTACAAGTATAGAACCCTGGATCATCATTCTTTATTTGGTGCTTATGTAATTCTTGAACATATGTACCAGTGAATCGAATAATGCATTGGTTGTTTGAACCTGATGGATATGAATAAAGCTATAGCCTACTTTCAAGTTCAAATTAGGTACAATTTTAAATAGCAGCAATTAAATTAGGGTAAAATTACAGTCTGCAGGTCATTACGGCGCACACGGTCTATAAAGCACAGCGTGTGCGATATACATCATAATCTGACATGGTTCACGGAGGGGAAACATGTGTAATAATGCACACAGTTGCCGTTTGGAAAGCGTGTGTGATGTCAGACACTATCACAAACGGTGTGGGAAAACTAAATGTGTGTAATTATCTACCTATCATACACGGTTTACAATCATGAACTATTTGTGATGTGCCAGGCATCATAAACATAGAGCCAGTTTGGTACGTGCCTGGAAAACTCTCGTGCCTGGAATGTGCCTGGTTTTAGGTAAAACCACAAAACTCTGACTGTGATGGCAATGCGAGCACAAACGAGTAGTAAGGATGAAGCGTTTGGGATATTCGAGATATCAGAAACGGTTTTATAGGGACAACTGTATGCATCAAGGCTCCCTATCCCCGACGGTTTCTGAGTCATGTGGGAAGGACCCCCCTATCGCAGTCACTCACTAGGCGACGATTCAGAACACCATCGCGGAAAGGGGTTAAAAATCGTTTGTATAGCACCTCGCTGTACCAGTGACCGTTCATGTAAGCATCCGCAATTACAAGAGAAATAATTAAGATAAATCTAACCATAGCATTAAACATGTTGAGCCGAAACAGCCCCTCATAGAAAAATTCATAAACTAAGTGATACGTCTCCAACGTATCTATATTTTTTTATTGTTCCATGCTGTTATATTATCAATCTTGGATGTCTTATATTCATTTTATAGCAACTTTATATCATTTTTCGGGACTAACCTATTGACATAGTGCCCAGTGCCAGTTGCTGCTTTTTGCTTGTTTTTTACTTCGCAGAATATTAGTACCAAACGAAGTCCAAATGCCATGTAACTTTTTGGTGATTTTTTTTCTGGATAGAAGACAACTTGGGAGCCAAGGAAGTGCCCAAGGGGAGACCCATGGGGCCCATAAGGCACCCGGGCGCGCCAGAGGCCCTTGGCGGGCCCTGGTGAGTAGTTTCCTTGGTCATGCTGGTTTCTATAGGAGGTTCATTAAAGACTTCCCTAAATTTTCTTGGCCTCTTACTAATCTTTTGCAAAAGAATGTTCCATTTGTTTTTTATGATGATTGTGTAGAAGCGTTTGAATCACTTAAGCCAACCTTAACTTCCGCACCTATTGTTCAACCACGTGATTGGAACTTGCCTTTTGAAATTATGTGTGATGCTAGTGATTAGCTGTCGGTGCTATTCTAGGACAAAGAGTTGATAATAAATTAAATGTTATCCATTAAGCTAGCAAAACTCTAGACAGTGCCCGCTACTACTGAGAAAGAATATTTAGCAGTTGTGTTTGCTTGTGATAAATTCAGATCTTATATAGTTGATTCAAAAGTAATTGCTCACACCGATCATGCTGATATAAAATATCTTATGGAAAAGAAAGATGCTAAACCTAGACTCATTAGTTGGGTTCTTTTGCTACAAGAATTTGACTTACATATTACTGATAGGAAAGGAGCTGAGAACCCCATAGTTGATAACTTGTCTAGGTCAGAAAATATTCTTGATGACCCACTACCTATTGATGATAGTTTTCCTGATGAACAACTAGCTGTAATGAATGCTTCTCATAATACTTCTTGGTATGCTGACTATGCTAATTCTATCATTGCTAAATTTATACCACCTAGTTTCACATATGAACAAAAGAAAAAATTCTTCTATGACTTAAGTCATTACTTTTGGGAGGACCCACATCTTTATAAGGAAGGAGTAGATGGTATTATTAGACATTGTGTACCTGAGCATGAACAGGAACAAATCCTACGGAAATGTCAATCCGAGGCCTATCGAGGACATCATGCGGGAGATAGAACTGCGCATAAGGTTTTACAATCTGGTTTTTACTGGCCTACTCTCTTCAAGGATGCCCGTAAGTTTGCCTTGTCTTGTGATGAATGTCAAAGAATTGGTAATATCGGTAAGCGTCAGGAAATGCCTATGAATTATTCACTTGTTGTTGAACCATTTGATGTTTGGGGTTTTGATTATATGGGACCTTTTCCTTCCTCTAATGGGTATACACATATTTTGGTTGTTGTTGATTATGTCACTAAGTGGGTAGAAGCTATTCCAACCAGCAATGCTGATCATAACACATCCATTAAAATGCTTAAAGAAATTATCTTCCCGAGGTTTGGAGTCCCTAGATATTTAATGACTGATGGTGGTTCACACTTTATTCATGATGCTTTCCGTAAAATGCTTGCTAAATATGATGTTAACCATAGAATTGCATCACCCTATCATCCTCAATCTAGTTGTCAAGTTGAACTTATCAATAGAGAACCCAAGCTTATGAAAATGGCAAACTATTCAAAGCAAAATTAAAAGATGGCATGACAAAAGAATCCAAAAGCGGGAATTCAAAGTAGGTGAACATGTTCTATTGTACAACTCTTGTTTTAGATTTTTTGCACGAGAAATTCTTTCCAAATGGGAAGGGCCATATATCATCGAAGAAGTTTATTGCTCTGGCGCTATTAAGATTAATAATGCCGAAGGTACTAACCCGAAGGTGGTGAATGGACAAAGAATTGAACACTATATCTCAGGTACGCCCATTAATGTTGAAACTAATATTATTCAAACCATGACACCGGAGGAACACATAAAAGAGACCTTCCAGAACACTCTATACCCCTGAAAAGGAAGAGGTACGTGATACGGTAAGTAAACGGACTCCGAAAAATCCGCAAAAATATTTTTTGTTAGTTGTGGAATATTGGAAAAAATAGGAAAATAAGAAATAACCGGGAAGGCAACCCAGGTGCCCACAAGACACCAGGGCGCGGCTGCCCCACCTGGCGCACCCTGGTGAGCGGTGGGCCCCTCGGGCACCTTCCCAACTCCGTTTTCCTTCCAGATGCATGTTTCCCAAGATAAAAAAATCTTTATATATACCCCATGTTCTTGTTTCGTGCTGTTTTTTGACAGATCTAGATCGCCATGGCCGCACCAAGCTCCTCCAAGGACAAGTTGTTCGAGAGAGTAATCAACCCCTACTTGTCGGAGGTGATGAAGTACCCTCAAGCTATTGAGATGCTTGAGGGGGTGCTCCACATCCGGTATGTTCCAGGGCCCAAGAAGACGGGAACCATGGAGGCCAGGC
This sequence comes from Thinopyrum elongatum, assembly GCA_011799875.1. NCBI lineage: Eukaryota > Viridiplantae > Streptophyta > Magnoliopsida > Poales > Poaceae > Thinopyrum > Thinopyrum elongatum. The sequence continues at coordinate 537,960,743 of CM022302.1, forward strand.
TCGAGGCGGTGGAACAGTAGATCTTCAAGTGCCAAGGGATGGTGGAGCGTGGCCTTAGTGCCAATCACCTCATGATTATGGAATTCACCCGTGATCACAAGGTGGACTGCCAGTCCATGAAGGATATCGTCTTCACCTTCAACGAGCAAATCAATTTTCTGCAAAGCCAAATCTATGATCTTCAAAACCATGTTTTTGTGTATGAGGCAAGATTTAAAGGTATGAGTTTAGCTGTCAGTTGCAGGACTCAGGAGACTCGTGCTTTCTCTTGGCTCGTGCACGGGTATGGGCACTCCCCTTGGCTCGTGCCAAGCTTGGGGGAGATGCCCCGGTATCGTATCACCATCACTTTTATTACCTTTACCTATCTTAGTTCGATCCTTAGTTATTTCATGATTTAGTTGAATAAAAGTTTAGTATGGTCTATTTTCGAGTGCTAGTTTGATGATCTATCTATCTATGTAATCGAGTGAGAGCTATATAATAAAGTTTAGTTTGTGTTTTTGCTTCTTTACTTTTTTGTTTCAATCAAAATAAAAAGAAATAATCAAAAAGATCATATGCCAATCTTATGGTAAGTAATGACACCACATAAGGAAAAGTATAATTGGTAAAATTTATTGAAGGATGACAAACATAGTATTGGTCAATGATGCAACTCATGAAAGAATTAATAAGGGAAGAGAAGATTCACACACAAATACACTATCTTGGACATCTTTTATGATTGTGAGCCCCCATTAAATATTATATGCCAAAACTGTTGATGTTGGACAAGGAAGACAATGTAATGATTTATGTTTGTTCATATTCACATAGAAGTTATATTGTCATGGATCCTTCAACATGTGGTGCTTGCCCAATATCTTTGCTAGCCAAAAATCCGCACTAAGTAGAGATACTACTTGTGCATCCAAAAACCTTAAACCCAAACTCATGTTTTGAGAATCCACCATACCTACCTATGGATTGAGTAAGATCCTAAATGTGTTGGATACATTAGTGTAAGGAAAAATAAGCGTTGTACGAACTTGTGATGGCAAAGTAGTAAAAGTGACGGACTATGTAATAAAGGTTGCTATCATAAGGGGCAATATAACATGATGTTCTTTTGCATTAAGAGATTGTGCATACAAAACCAAAAAGCGCATGACAATCTCTGCTTCCCTCTGCGAAGGGCCTATCTTTTATTTTTATGTATTTACTTTTATGCAAGGGTCAAAGTATTTTCCTCTATTCCTTTTTATTTTCTCTTTGGAAAGCATCATGTGGTGGGGAAATATCTAGGCACATATATCCAATTGAAAGTGAGTGATCATGAGTTATTATTGTTGACATCACCCTTGAGGTGAATAATTTGGGAGGTGAAACTATAAGCCCCTATCTTTCTATGTATCCGGTTGAAACTTTTTGCTCATATGTATGCTGTGAGTGTTAGCGATCATAGAAGATTAAATGATGGTTGAGTATCTGGACTTGCCAAAAAGCTCCGATACGAGACACTTCCTGAAAATATGATGAGTTGTAGTTGCAAAGTTGACTGAGAACATAGTTTGTTAGATTTCAATAAAGTTTATGCTTTTTACTTCGATGTTGTGATGAATTGATACTTGTTCATGAGAAGTTATATGATAAAGTTTGTTGCTGTTATAATAATAAGCATGATGCTACTATGTCCGTATTTTGTTTTTATCGACACCTCTCTCTCTAGACATGTGGACATGATTTTCGATATCTGCTTTCGCTTGAGGACAAGCGAGGTCTTAGCTTGGCGGAGTTGATACGTCCATTTTGCATCATGTTTTCTTACTGTTATTTATAATGTTTTTATGCATAATAACACTTTATGGAGTAATTCTAATGCCTTTTTCTCTCATAATATGCAAGGTTTACACAAAAAGGGAGAATGCCGGCAGATGGAATTCTGGACATGAAAAAGCTATGTCAAAGATAACTATTCTGCACATCTCCAAATGAGCTGAAATTTTACGGAGAGTTATTTTGGAATATATAATAAATATTGGAGAAAATAACTACCAGAGGGGGGCTACCAGGTGCCCACAAGACACCATGGTGCGCCAGACCCCAGGCGCGCCTTGGTGGGTGGTGGGCAGCCCAGCCCACCTCTGGTGCCCATCTTCTGGTATATAAGGTCTTTTGACCTAGAAAAAATAAGGGGAGGACTTTCGGGACAGAGCGCCGCCGTCTCGAGGCGGAACTTGGGAAGGAGCACTTTTGCCCTTCGGCGGAGCGATTCCGCCGGGGGAACTTCCCTCCTGGAGGGGGAAATCGAAGCCATCATCATCACCAACAACCCTCTCATCTTTGGGAGGCCAATCTTCATCAACATCTTCAACAACACCATCTCATCTCAAAACCCTAGTTCATCTCTTGTGTTCAATCTTTGTAACAGAACCTCAGATTGGTACAGGTGGGTGACTAGTAGTGTTGATTACATCTTGTAGTTTATTGCTATATGGTTTATTTGGTGGAAGATTATATGTTCAGATCCATTATGCTATTTAATACCCCTCTGATCTTGAACACGAATATCATTTGTGAGTAGTTACTTTTGTTCTTGAGGCCACGGGAGAAGTCATGTTGCAAGTAATAATGTGAATTTGTCATTTGTTTGATATTTTGATGGTATGTATGTTTTGATTCCCTTACTAGTGTTATGTGAACATCGACTACATGACACTTCACCATCTTTGGGTCTAAGGGAAGGCATTGTGGAGTAGTTATTAGATGATGGGTTGCTAGAGTGACAGAAGGTTAAACCCTTCTTTATGTGCTATTTCATAAGGGACTGATTTGGATTCATATGTTTAATGATGTAGTTAGATTTTTATCTTAATACTTTTCTCATAGTTGCGGATGCTGGCGAGGGGATTAATCGTAAGTGGGAGGCTTGTTCAAGTAAGAACAGCACCCAAGCACCGGTCCACCCACATACCATATTATCAAAGTAGCGAACGCGGATCAAACCAACATGATGAAAGTGACTGATACATCTCCAACGTATCTATAATTTATGAAGTATTCATGCCATGTTTGCAACAATTTTATATGGTTTTGGTATGATTTGGATGGAACTAACCTAGACTAACGCTGTTTTTAGCAGAACTACTGTGGTGTTGTTTTTTGTGCAGAAATAAAAGTTCTCCAAATGCAACGAAAATTTTGACGATATTTTTGGAAAAAAAGAGGCACTAGAAGCTTCGTGGGAGGGCAAGAAGGGCCACGAAAAGGGCACAAGACACCTGGGCGCGCCAGGGGGCCTAGGCGCGCCCAGGTGGGTTGTGCTCACCTCGAGGCCCATCTTCGCGTGATTCCAACACTGAAAAATCCTATAAATAGAGAAACCATCAGAAATAACCCGAGATCAGAAGTTTCGCCGCTGCAAGCTCTGTAACCACGAAAAACCAATCTAGAACCCGTTCCAGCACCCTGCCGGAGGGGGAAATCATCACCGGACGCCATCTTCATCATCCCGACGGCCTCCATGATGAGGAGGGAGTAGTCCACCCTCGGGGCTGAGGGTTTGTACCAGTAGCTATGTGTTTAATCTCTTTCTCCCGTGTTCTTGAGATGTCACGATCTTGATGTATCGCAGGCTTTGTTAATATAGTTGGATTATATGGTGTTTTCCCCTCTCTATCTTGTTGTGATGAATTGAGTTTTCCCTTTGAGATTTTGTTTTATCGGATTGAATACTTTTATGGGTTTGAGAGCAATTGATCTATGTCTTGGCACTCAACTCGCGGATTCCCGAGGTGACATTGGGGTAATCTATGCATAGGGTTTGATGCACATTTTTGTCCTTGTTTCTCCGGTAGAAATCTTGGGGCACTCTTTGAGGTTCTTTGTGTTTGATTGAGGATTATGAATCTGAAATTGTTTGATGCATATCGTATAATCAACTCACGGATACTCGCGGTGACATTGGAGTATCTAGGTGACATTAGATTTGGTTGATGTGTATCATATGGTGTTATTTTAGTATGAACTCCTGGATAGATCGATCAGAAAGGATAACTTGGTGTTATTTTAGTATGAACTCTTAGATAGATCGATTGGAATGGATAACTTTGAGGTGGTTTCGTACCGTACAAACAATTTCTTCTTATGTTCTCCGCTAGATAGGAACTTTGGAGTGATTCTTCATCGCACGTTGAAGGATGGTTATATGATCCAATTATATTAGCATTGTTGAGAGATTGCACTAGCGAAAGTACGAACCGTAGGCCTCATTTTCAAGCATTGCAATACCGTTTGTGCTCCATTTTATCAATTGCTACCTTGCTGTTTTTTATTATTACTATTACAAAAATCAATATCTACTATCATTACTACACTTGTATCACCATCTCTTCACCGAACTAGTGCACCTATACAATTTACATTGTATTTGGTGTGTTGGGGACACAAGAGACTTTTTATTATTTGGTTGCAGGGTTGTTTGAGAGAGACCATCTTCATCCTACGCCTCCCACGGATTGATAAACCTTAGGTCATCCACTTGAGGGAAATTTGCTACTGTCCTACAAAACTCTGCGCTTGGAGGCCCAACACGAGTCTACAAGAACAAGTTGTGTAGTAGACATCAAGCTCTTTTCTGGCGCCGTTGCCGGGGAGGTGAGTGCTTGAAGGTATATCGTTAGATCTTGCAATCGAATCTTTTAGTTTCTTGTTTATCACTAGTTTGGTTTATAAAAAGAAAATTACAAAAAAATGGAATTGAGGTGGTCTCATATTGTTCATCTTTATAATGTCTTTCTTGAAAATGATGGAAAGGAAAATTGTGCTCAGTTGATAGAAGAAGAATTCAATAAAATGTTTGACATAAAATCTTTGAATGATGAGCATGATTGCAATGTTGTTTGTATGAACTCTTTGAATATCCATGATGCTAATGATACGCAAAGCTATAAGCTTGGGGATTCTATATTTGATGAAGATGATATTTTTAGTCCCCAAAGTTTTGATGAGAATATTTACTATGATGAAAGCATACCTCCTATTTATGATGATTATATTGATGAAAGTAGATTTGGAGAGGTCATGACTTTATTTAATGATGATTCCACTATTTTGGAAGAGGTTTCAATTAACTATGATAAAAAGGTTGCTAACTATGATGATTATTGTGATGACATGTATGCTATAAAAAATAATGATAACCATGAAACTTGTCATCATGATTTTAATTATCGACTGGATTATGCCAATCAAGTATCTCATGATAGTTATTTTGTTGAGTTTGCTCCTACTACTATTCATGAGAATAATTTTTCTTATGTGGAGAGTAATAAAATTTCTATGCTTATGCATGATGAAAAGAGTGCTTTATGTGATAGTTATATAGTTGAATTCATTCATGATTCTCCTGAAAATTATTATGAGAGAGGAACTTATGCTTTTACATATTGCAACAATAACAAATTTTCTCTCTATGTGTTGAAAGTTTTGAAGTTATGCTTGTTTTGCCTTCCCATGCTAGTTCATTCTTGCCATGTGATTCATGATACCTATAAATTGTTTGCTCACAAAATACCTATTCATAGGAAGTAAGTTAGGCTTAAAGGTGCTTGCCATGTGATTCATGATGCTCTTTTTCAAGTTTCAATTACTATTCTTATGTGAGCATCATTGAAATCATCATGCCTGGCTAAAAAGGCACTAAAGAAGAATGCTTGCTGGGAGACAACCCAACACTTTTACCTACTGTTTTTGTGTGTTCACATGATTAGTCTACTATAGTAATCATGTTTTATAGATTTTGTTTCAATAAATTGCCAAGTAAAGCCTTTGGGATAGTGTGGATGATAGTTGAATTTGGCAAACGCTGTGCGGCCGAGGATGGCATGGTAGCCACTGCAAAAGGGTGCGATATCGAAGATCAAGTCCTCGCTTCGGAAGTTGTCCGGAGATCCGAACACTACTTCAAGCGTCACGGTGCCCGTGCAGCGGGCCTCCACTCCCGAAATGACCCCCTTGAAGGTGGTATTACTGGGTTTAATCCTTGATGGATTGATCGCCATTTTCTTCACTGTATCTTCGTATATCAGATTGAGGCTGAAGGAAATATGCCCTAGAGGCAATAATAAAGTTGTTATTTTATATTTCCTTATTCATGAAAAATGTTTATTATTCATGCTAGAATTGTATTGATCGGAAACCTAAATACATGTGTGAATACATAGACAAACATTGTGTCCCTAGTGAGCCTCTACTTGACTAGCTCGTTGATCAAAGATGGTTAAGGTTTCCTAACCATGGACATGAGTTGTCACTTGATAACGGGATCACATCATTAGGAGAATGATGTGATGGACAAGACCCATCCGTTAGCTTAGCATAATGATCGTTCAGTTTTATAGCTACTGCTTTCTTCATGTCAAATACATATTCCTTCGACTATGAGATTATGCAACTCCCGGATACCGGAGGAATGCCTTGTGTGCTATCAAATGTCACAACATAACTAGGTGATTATAAAGATGCTCTACAGGTATCTCCAAAGGTGTCTGTTGGGTTGGCATAGATCGAGATTAGGATTTGTCACTCCGAGTATCGGAGAGGTATCTCTGGGCTCTCTCGGTAATGCACATCATAAGAAGCCTTGCAAGCAAAGTGACTTAGTCACAGGATGATGTATTACGGAACGAGTAAAGAGACTTGCCGGTAACGAGATTGAACTAGGTATAAAGATACCGACGATCGAATCTCGGGCAAGTAACATACCGATGGACAAAGGGAATAACATATGTTGTCATAACGGTTCGACCGATAAAGATCTTCGTAGAATATGTGGGAGCCAATATGAGCATCCAGGTTCTGCTATTGGTTATTGACCGAAGAAGTGTCTCGGTTATGTCTACATAGTTCTCGAACCCGTAGGGTCCGCACGCTTAACATTCAATGATGATTTAGTTATGTGATTTGGTGACCGAATGTTGTTCGGAGTCCCGGATGAGATCACGGAAATGACGAGGAGTCTTGTAATGGTCGAGAGGTAAAGATTGATATATAGGACGATATTATTCGGACACCGGAAGTGTTCCGGAGGGTACCGGGTACATATCGGGTCACCGGAAGCGGTTCCGGGCACCCCCGACAAAAGATATGGGCCTAATGGGCCAAGAGGGGAAACGCAGCAGCCAGCAGGGGCTGTTGCGCCCTCCATATGGGCCGCACCAGAGGAGAAGGAAAGAGGGGAAGAGAGAAGGAAGGGGAGGGATTCGGCCTCCCCCTTCCTTCCCTCCTCCCTCCTCTTTCCTTCCCACTCCGGTAAATAAGGAACGGGGTGCCGAATTGGGATAGGACCCCAAGTAGGATTCCTCCTACTTGGGGCACCCCATGGCTGCTCCCCTCCCCCTCCAACCTATATATACATGGGTAGGGGGCGCCTAGAACACACACCAACAACTGTTATCCGTGTGCGGTGCCCCCCTCCATAGATTACACCCTGGGTCATATTCTCGCGGTGCTTAGGCGAACCCCTGCGCGGATCACTTCACCATCACTGTCACCACGCCGTTGTGCTGACGGAACTCATCTACTTCCTCGACACTTTGCTGGATCAAGAGTTCGACAGACGTCATCGAGCTAAACGTGTGCAGAACTCGGAGGTGTCGTACGTTCGGTGCTTGATCGGTCGAAACGAGAAGAAGTTCGACTACATCAACCGCGTTGTCAAACGCTTCCGCTTTCGGTCTATGAGGGTACGTAGACACACTCCCCCCCTCTCATTGCTAAGCATCTCCTAGATAGATCTTGCGTGAGCATAGGAATTTTTTGAAACTGCATGCTACGTTCCCCAACAGTGGTATCCGAGCCAGGTTTATGCGTAGATGATATGCACGAGTAGAATACAAAGAGTTGTTGGCGGTGATTGTCATACTGCTTACCACCAATGTCTTATTTTGATTCGGCGGTATTGTTGGATGAAGCGGCCCGGACCAACCTTACGTGACCAAGTTAATGAGACCGGTTCCACCGACAGACATGCAACTAGTTTTGCATAAAGGTGGCTGGCGGGTGTCTGTTTCTCCTACTTTAGTTGAATCGAATTTGACTGCGGCCGGTCCTTGTTGTAGGTTAAAACAGCAAACTTGATAAATCACCGTTGTGGTTTTGATGCGTAGGTAAGAACGGTTCTTGCTAGAAGCCCGTAGCAGCCACGTAACACTTGCAAACAACAAAGTAGAGGACGTCTAACTTGTTTTTGCAGGGCATGTTGTGATGTGATATGGTCAAGACATGATGTGATATACATTGTTGTATGAGATGATCTTGTTTAGTAAAAGTTATCGGCAACTGGCAGGAGCCTTATGGTTGTCACTTTATTGTATGAAATGCAAATTCCATGTAATTGCTTTACTTTATCACTATGCGTTAGCGATAGTTGTAGAAGCAATAGTTGCCGAGACGACCACGTCGCAACAATGGAGATCAAGGTGTCGAGCCAGTGATGATGGAGATCATGACGATGCTTTGGAGATGGAGATCAAAAGAACGAGATGATGATGGCCATATCATATCACATATTTTGATTGCATGTGATGTTTATCTTTTATGCATCTTATTTTGCTTAGTACGGCGGTAGCATTATTAGATGATCCCTTCACTAAATTTCAAGATATAAGTGTTCTCCCTGAGTGTGCACCGCTGCGACAGTTCGTCATGTTGAGACACCCCGTGATGATCGGGTGTGATAGACTCTACGTTCAAATACAACGGGTGCAAGACAGTTTTGCACATGCGGAATACTTGGGTTAAACTTGACGAGCCTAGCATGTACAGACATGGCCTCGGAACACTGGAGACCGAAAGGTCGAATGTGAATCATATAGTAGATATGATCAACATAGAGATGTTCACCATTGATGACTAATCCATCTTACGTGATGATCGGACATGGTTTAGTGGATTTGGATCACATATCATTTAGATGACTTGAGGGATGTCTATCTAAGTGGGAGTTCTTTAATAATTTGATTAATTGAACTTAATTTATCATGAACTTAGTCCTGATAGTATTTGCATATCTATGTTGTAGATTAATGGCCCGTGCTACCGTTCCCTTGAATTTTAATGCGTTCCTAGAGAAAGCTAAGTTGAAAGATGATGGTAGCAACTACACGGACTGGGTCCGTAACTTGAGGATTATCCTCATTGCTGCACAGAAGAATTATGTCCTTGATGCACCGCTAGGTGAAAGGCCTGTTGCAGGAGCAGATGCTGATGTTATGAATGTCTGGCAAGCTCGATTTGATGACTACTCGATAGTTTAGTGTGCCATGCTTTACGGCTTAGAATCGGGACTTCAAAGACGTTTTGAACGTCATGGAGCATATGAGATGTTCCAAGAGTTAAAGTTAATATTTCAAGCAAATGCCCGAGTTGAGAGATATGAAGTCTCCAACAAGTTCTATAGCTGCAAGATGGAGGAGAACAGTTCTGTCAGTGAACACATACTCAGAATGTCTGGATATCATAATCACTTGACTCAGCTGGGAGTTAATCTTCTAGATGATAGTGTTATTGACAGAGTTCTTCAATCACTACCACCAAGGTACAAAGGCTTTGTGATGAACCATAATATGCAAGGGATGGAGAAGACAATTCCCGAGCTCTTCGCAATGCTCAAAGCTGCGGAGGTAGAAATCAAGAAGGAGCATCAAGTGTTGATGGTTAACAAGACCACTAGTTTCAAGAAAAAGGGCAAGGGAAAGAAGGGGAACTTCGAGAAGAATGGCAAACAAGTTGCCATTCCCGGGAAGAAGCCCAAAGCTGGACCCAAGCCTGAAACTGAGTGCTTCTACTGCAAAGGGACTGGTCACTGGAAGCACAACTGCCCCAAGTATTTGGCAGATAAGAAGGATGGAAAAGTGAACAAAGGTATATTTGATATACATGTTATTGATGTGTACCTTACTAATGCTCGTAGTAGCACCTGGGTATTTGATACTGGTTCGGTTGCTCATATTTGTAACTCGAAACAGGAGCTACAGATTAAACGAAGATTGGCTAAGGACGAGGTTACGATGCGCGTCGGGAATGGTTCCAAGGTTGATGTGATTGCCGTCGGCACGCTACCTCTACATCTACCTTCGGGATTAGTTTTAGACCTGAATAATTGTTATTGGTGCCAGTGTTGAGCACGAACATTATATCTGGATCTTGTTTAGTGCGAGACGGTTATTCATTTAAATCAGAGAATAATGGTTGTTCTATTTATATGAGTAATATCTTTTATCGTCATGCACCCTTGAAGAGTGGTCTATTTTTGTTGAATCTCGATCATGGTGATACACATATTCATAATATTGATGCCAAAAGATGCAAAGTTGATAATGATAGTGCAACATTTTTGTGGAACTGCCGTTTAGGTCATATTGGTGTAAAGTGCATGAAGAAACTCCATGCAGATGGGCTTTTGGAATCACTTGATTATGAATCATTTGATACTTGCGAACCATGCCTCATGGGCAAGATGACTAAAACTCTGTTCGCCAGAACAATGGAGCGAGCTAATGACTTATTGGAAATAATACATACCGATGTATGCGGTCGGATGAGTGTTGAGGCATGCGGCGGGTATCGTTATTTTCTGACCTTCACAGATGATTTGAGCAGATATGGGTATATCTACTTGATGAAACACAACACTGAAACATTTGAAAAGTTCAAAGAATTTCAGAGTGAAGTAGAGAATCATCGTAACAAGAAAATAAAGTTTCTATGATCTAATCGTGGAGGCGAATATTTGAGTTACGAGTTTGGCCTTCATTTAAAACAATGTGGAATAGTTTCACAACTCACGCCACCTCGAACACCACAGCGTAATGGTGTGTCAGAACATCGTAACCATACTTTATTAGATATGGTGCGATCTATGATGTCTCTTATCGATTTACCACTATCGTTTTGGGGTTATGCATTAGAGACAGCTGCATTCACGTTAAATAGGGCACCGTCTAAATCCGTTGAGACGACACCGTATGAACTATGGTTTGGCAAGAAAACTAAGCTGTCGCTTCTTAAAGTTTGCGGTTGCGATACTTATGTCAAAAGGCTTCAGCCTGATAAGCTCGAACCCAAATCGGAGAAGTGTGTCTTCATAGGATACCCTAAGGAAACAATTGGGTACACCTTCTACCACAGATCCGAAGGCAAGATCTTTGTTGCCAAGAATGGAACCTTTCTAGAGAAGGAGTTTCTCTCGAAAGAAGTGAGTGGGAGGAAAGTAGAACTTGATGAGGTAATCGTACCTTCTCTTGAATTGGAAAGTAGTTCATCAGAGAAAACCGTTCCTGTGATGCCTACACCAACTAGAGAGGAAGCTAATGATGATGATAATGAAACTTCAGATCAAGTTACTACAGAACCTCGTAGGTCAACCAGAACATGATCCGCACTAGAGTGGTACGGGAATCCTGTACTGGAAGTCATGTTACTAGACCAAGGCGAACCTACGAACTATGAAGAAGCTATGATGAGCCCAGATTTCGATAGATGGCTTGAGGCCATGAAATCTAAGATAGGATCCATGTATGAGAACAAAGTGTGGACTTTGGTGGACTTTCCCGATGATCGGCAAGCCATAGAGAATAAGTGGATCCTCAAGAAGAAGACTGACGCCGATGGTAATGTTACTATCTACAAAGCTCGACTTGTCGCAAAAGGTTTTTGACAAGTTCAAGGAGTTGACTACGATGAGACTTTCTCACCCGTAGCGACGCTTAAGTCCGTCCGAATCATGTTAGCCACTGCCGCATTTTATGATTATGAAATCTGGCAAATGGACGTCAAAACTGCATTCCTTAATGGATTTCTTAAAGAAGAGTTGTATATGATGCAACCAGAAGGTTTTGTCGATCCTAAAGGTGCTAACAAAGTGTGCAAGCTCCAGCGATCCATCTATGGACTGGTGCAAGCATCTCGGAGTTGGAATATACGCTTTGATGAGGTGATCAAAGCATATAGTTTTATACAGACTTTCGGAGAAGCCTGTATTTACAAGAAAGTGAGTGGGAGCTCTGTAGCATTTCTAATATTATATGTGGATGACATATTGTTGATTGGAAATGATGTAGAATTTCTGGATAGCATAAAAGGATACTTGAATAAGAGTTTTTCAATGAAAGACCTCAGTGAAGCTGCATATATATTGGGCATCAAGATCTATAGGGATAGATCGAGACGCTTAATAGGACTTTCACAAAGCACATACCTTGATAAAGTTTTGAAGAAGTTCAAAATGGATCAGTCAAAGAAAGGGTTCTTGCCTGTGTTGCAAGGTGTGAAGTTGAGTAAGACTCAATGCCCGACCACTGCAGAAGATAGAGAGAAAATGAAAGTCATTCCCTATGCTTCAGCCATTGGTTCTATTATGTATGCTATGCTGTGTACTAGACCTGATGTGTGCCTTGCCATAAGTTTTAAAGGGAGGTACCAAAGTAATGCAGGAGTGGATCACTGGACAGCGGTCAAGAACATCCTGAAGTACCTGAAAAGGACTAAGGATATATTTCTCGTATATGGAGATGACAAAGACCTCGTCCTAAATGGTTACATCGATGCTAGTTTTGACACTGATCCGGATGACTCTAAGTCACAAACCGAATACGTATTTATATTGAATGGTGGAGCTGTCAGTTGGTGCAGTTCCAAGCAGAGTGTCGTGGCGGCATCTACGTGTGAAGCGGAGTACATAGCTGCTTCAGAAGCAGCAAATGAAGGAGTCTGGATGAAGGAGTTCATATCTGATCTAGGTGTAATACCTAGTGCATTGGGTCCAATGAAATATTTTTGTGACAATACTGGAGCAATTGCCTTAGCAAAGGAATCCAGATTTCACAAAAGAACCAAACACATCAAGAGACGCTTCAACTCGATCCGTGATCAAGTCAAGGAGGAAGACATAGAGATTTGCAAAATACATACGGATCTGAATGTAGCAGACCCGTTGACTAAGCCTCTTCCACGAGCAAAACATGATCAGCACCAAGACTCCATGGGTGTTAGAATCATTACAATGTAATCTAGATTATTGACTCTAGTGCAAGTGGGAGACTGAAGGAAATATGCCCTAGAGGCAATAATAAAGTTGTTATTTTATATTTCCTTATTCATGATAAATGTATATTATTCATGTTAGAATTGTATTGGTCAGAAACCTAAATACATGTGTGAATACATAGACAAACACTGTGTCCCTAGTGAGCCTCTACTTGACTAGCTCGTTGATCAAACATGGTTAAGGTTTCCGAACCATGGACATGAGTTGTCATTTGATAACGGGATGACATCATTAGGAGAATGATGTGATGGACAAGACCCATCCGTTAGCTTAACATAATGATCGTTCAGTTTTATTGCTACTGCTTTCTTCATGTCAAATACATATTCCTTCGACTATGAGATTATGCAACTCCTGGATACCGGAGGAATGCCTTGTGTGCTATCAAATGTCACAACGTAACTGGGTGTTTATAAAGATGCTCTACAGGTATTTCCGAAGGTGTCTGTTGGGTTGGCATAGATCGAGATTAGGATTTGTCACTCCGAGTATCGGAGAGGTATCTCTGGGCCCTCTCGGTAATGCACATCATAAGAAGCCTTGCAAGCAAAGTGACTTAGTCACAGGATGATGTATTACGGAACGAGTAATGAGACTTGCCGGTAACGAGATTGAACTAGGTATAAAGATACCGACGATCGAATCTCGGGCAAGTAACATACCGATGGACAAAGGGAATAACGTATGTTGTCATAACGGTTCGACCGATAAAGACCTTCGTAGAATATGTGGGAGCCAATATGAGCATCCAGGTTCCGCTATTGGTTATTGACCGGAGAAGTGTCTCGGTCATGTCTACATAGTTCTCGAACCCGTAGGGTCCGCACGCTTAACGTTCAATGACGATTTAGTTATGTGTGGTGGCCGAATGTTGTTCGGAGTCCCGGATGAGATCACAGATATGACGAGGAGTCTCGAAATGGTCGAGAGGTAAAGATTGATATATAGGACGATGGTATTCGGACACCGGAAGTGTTCCGGAGGGTACAGGGTACATATCGGGTCACCGGAAGGGGTTCCGGGCACCCCCGGCAAAAGATATGGGCCTAATGGGCCAAGAGGGGAAACATAGCAGCCAGCAGGGGCTGCTGCGCGCCCCACATGGGCCGCACTAGAGGAGAAGGAAAGAGTGGAAGCGAGAAGGAAGGGGAGGGATTCGGCCTGCCCCTTCTTTCCCTCCTCCCTCCTCTTTCCTTTCCACTCCGGTAAATAAGGAAGGGGGCGAATTGGGATAGGACCCCAAGTAGGATTCCTCCTACTTGGGGCGCCCCATGGCTGCTCCCCTCTCCCTCCCACCGATATATACATGGGGAGGGGCGCCTAGAACACACACCAACAACTGTTAGCCGTGTGCGGCGCCCCCCTCCACAGATTACACCCTTGGTCATATTCTCGCAGTGCTTAGGCGAAGTCCTGCGCGGATCACTTCACCATCACTGTCACCATGCCGTTGTGCTGACAGAACACATCTACTTCCTCGACACTTTGCTGGATCAAGAGTTCGAGGGACGTCATCGAGCTAAACGTGTGCAGAACTCGGAGGTGCCGTACGTTTGGTGCATGATCGGTCGAAACGAGAAGAAGTTCGACTACATCAACCGCATTGTCAAACGCTTCCGCTTTTGGTCTATGAGGGTACGTAGACACACTCCCCCCCTCTCGTTGGTATGTATCTCCTAGATAGATCTTGCATGAGCGTAGGAATTTTTTGAAATTGCATGCTACGTTCCCCAACAGAGGCTGCTTCCTCCGTCCATTAGGACTCTAGTGAGGTGGAATCCATCGATAATGGGGTCTAGCACTAGGGCTGTGGAACCCCCATGGCGTATACTCATGGGGTGATCCCTGCGATCGAACATGATCGGGCAAGCTGACCATGGATTGAACTTCGATGCTACTGGTTCGACAGATTATACGTCCCGTAGCGCTCGCTTCCTCTCCTTCTTCGGTATATGGGTTGCGTAGATCATGTTTACCGTCTTGACTTCGGAGGGGAAGGGTTTCTGGCCTCCACTATTTGGCCTGCGGGGCTCATCATCGTCCTTGCTGCGTGGGCTTTTGCCCGAGTCTTCGGCGTTAAGCTTGCCGGCCTGCTTTATCACCCAACAATTACGGCTGGAGTGGTTGGCAGGCTTTTCGGACGTGCCATGGATCTCGCAGGGCCTGTCCAAAATTGTGTCTAGCCTGGACGGGCCATAGCTGTTGCCTTTAGGGGTCTTTTTGCGCTATCCAAACTTCGACTTTCGGAATCCGGCGTTTACCGCCGTATCCTCACCTTCGGCATCATTGTCCCGGACTTCAGAAGCTCCAGGGATATCGGGATTGGTGGTTTTACGAGCAAGCCAACTATCCTCGCCTGCGCAAAAGCGGGTCATGAGAGAAGTAAGGGCTGCCATGGTTCATGGTTTATCCTGGCCGAGCTGCCTTATGAGCCATTCATCCCTCACACGATGTTTGAAGGCGACCAAGGCTTCGGCGTCTGGACAGTCTACAATCTGGTTTTTGTTGGTGAGGAATCGGTTCCAGAACTGTCGGGCAGATTCTCCGAGTTGTTGCGTAATGCTATTTAGGTCGTCAGCGTCCGGAGGCCAGACATTGGTGCCCTGAAAGTTGGCTCGAAAAGCGTCTTCCAGCTCTTCCCAACAACCTATAGAGTCTTCGGGGAGGCTGTTCAACCAGTGCCGAGCTGGGCCTTTGAGCTTTAGCGGCAAATATTTAATGGCGTGGAGGTCATCTCCTCGTGCCATGTAAATGTGGAGGAGGAAATCCTCTATCCATTCGGTTGGATCCGTGGTTCCATCGTATGATTCAATGTTCACAGGCTTGAAGCCTTCTGGGAATTTATGTTGCATTACCCTTTCTGTGAAGCACAAGGGGTGTGCGGTGCCCCGGGCTCGGGCTATGTCGCTTTAGAGGTCTTCGGTCCTCCGAATCTGCTGCTGTTCCCGAATTTTATCGTTTTGGTTTGCCCAATCATAGCATGCTTCCCGGTAAGCGGGCGAGTCTTCCCTGGGTCCGTAAATGGACCTGGTGCGACCTCCCCTAGCGTCTAGGTCATGGTGAAGGTCATACTCGTAAGTGGGCCGCGCTTGATCCTTGCCGTAACGGCGTGGTGGGGCGGCTGGGTGTTCGGCCTCGTCAGCTTCTCTGTCCCGTCCTCTAGGGGGACGGTCCGGCTGTTCGGCTCGTGTGTATGTTGGACGTGTCGGCTCTAGGGCTTCATCGTCGAACTGGGGTAGCAATTTTCGCTTAGGATAGCTCTTAACTTGTTGTTCATGGATGTATCCTTCTTCGGCGGCTAGGACTTTGGTCCACCGCTCAATGAGGGTGTCTTGTTCAGCCTTGATTTTGCGCTTTTGTTTCTTCAGGCTGCGGGCGGTGGCTAAAAGCCTCCGCTTGAACCTTTCCTGCTCCAGAGGGTCTTCGAGGACGATAAAGTCGTCCTCCCCGAGACTTGCCTCCTCTTCAGAGAGTGGGAGGTAGTTGCTGTCCTCAGAGTCTTCGTGGCTTTCCGGATTGAGCGGGTCCTCCTGCCCCGGAGGGTCATCCTGGTGACGCTCGCTAGCTGCGGCTCCGGCGGGGTCATCTGTATTATTCTCGGTGCCGTTCTCCACCGAGTCTATGTTGCTTGTATGGCTTCGGCGTGGCTTTGACCGGCGGTGTTGTTTTTGTCGTTTGGGCGGCTCATCTCTGGGCTTGCCTCTGTCCTGATTGGTAGTGCCGTCGCCGTCTTTGGGGGTGTCCACCATGTAAATATTGTAGGTGGACGTGGCCGACCAGCGGCCCGTGATGGGGGGACCGACCTCAGTATAAGCCGTGGTTACGTCCTCCTCGTCCATGTATTCGGCATTCTCCGAATTGTAGTCTATCATATCGGATAAATCATCGATAGTTTCTACCAAATGGGTGGTGGGTGGGGCGCAAAATTCCATGTCGAACACCTCAAAGGGTTGGTTATTGACGGCGGAGAGCAGGTTCTCCAGGATGGTCATTTTCTTAATCCGGTCCAACGCCTCGTTCAACATATCAAGGGTTACCGGGCTTGAGGTTGGGTCGTTTTGGGCCAGGGGTGACCCCTGGCCGCTATTCGCCAACTCAGGGTGCGGGCTCGAAGCCAGCAGGATGTTGTGGGGATGAGCTCGACCGAGATCGAATATTGGCCTCTGACCTCTAGTTCTGCCTCGAGGGCCGGGGATAAATCCTCCGCCGATGTAAGTTTGGTTGACGGTGGGGTAAGGTCCCCACTCTCAGGTAGTCTTTCCTGGCCCAATGCCATTTGGTAGACTGGGGCCGATTCATAGATCGGATCAGAAGTGTACGTCGGAGCAGGCGCGGCAAGGCCTGCGGGGGTGATGAATCGGGTAAAAACCAAATCCCCCCGCGCATCAGTGACGTACTCCTGATTGCCGAATCGAATCCGGTGCTCGGGAGCGAAGTTGTCGACCTGGCCAAGACGGTCGGTCGGATCAGTGTGCAGCACGATGCTGCCAAAAGCGAAGAGTTGTCCAGGGACGAAGAGGTCCATGGAACTGATGTTCTCTCCAAGGACTAAGCGAGCCATCGATCCTTCCGGTGATCCAACAACGGAACTCTCAATGAAAGCACCAATGTCGGTGTCAAAACCAGCAGACCTCGGGGTAGGGGGTCCCGAGCTGTGGATCTAGGATCAATGGGTAACAGGGGACGACAAACACAATGCTTACCCAGGTTCGGGCCCTCTCGAAGAGGTAAAACCCTACGTCCTGCTTGATTGTATTGAATATATGATGGAGTTTACAGAGTAGATCTACCTCGAGATCAGCATGAGCTAAACCCTAAGGCTATGAGGTGATGAATGTAGCTCTAACCCTAATGACTACAACCCTCGGTTTATATAGACACCGATAGGGTTAGGGTTACCGAAGATAGATTACAACAAGAGGGTAAGAGATCTCATCCACCCTTAACTTGGAGGGCACACCACGGCTTCGCAGGTCTCCGGTCACCACATGGCTCCACCAGTCCGGCCCATGTACAATGGGCTGTCGCCCCGAGGACCCCTTGGTCGATGACTCCCTCACCACCTTTGCATCTTCGACACGGACATAAAATCTTTGTCCGGTTATTTTCATTCATGTCTTGCACCGCCGATCGCAACCACCTTTCCACCATCGTTCCATTGACCATCACGAACGCCTACACGGTAATAATAAACAAAATGATTATAAAAATGCATGCATGCATCAAAGTCATACAAAAATTCGGCATGACATTCCCTAAAAAGAGGACATATAGAGTTGCCCGAAATCTCCGAAACGGAAATAAATCGACATTTCGGCAAAACATAGGCAACTCAAGCACAATTTGGCGGCAAATCATGCCACACGCAAAATTTCCCCCGATTAGGTCATATTGCATACACACACACACATTTTTACTCACCTATGTCGAGATAGAGATCGAGCACGGTGATGATGAGGTCGATCGGTGTCGCCACACACCTAGGGAGTGATCAAAAGTGGACAAAGCTTACTACTTGACATGGCTAGATCTAGTTAGGGAGGTAGATAGGTTACTTCATTAAATGGGTCGATCTACCTAGCTAGTTGGGGAAGGAGATGGCTCTAACTAGTGGAGGGGGAGGAAAAGTGGGGGGAAAAGAGAAATTAGTTGCATTAATGGAGGTGGTGTAGTTAGCTAGGGGCATTAAAGAGGGAGAAAGAGAGGTAGAAGAAATGGGGGGAGAAGAAGTAGTGAGGAAGAAGGAAAGTGAGGGAGAGAGGAGGTGGAAGGGAAAAGTGAAGGAAGAGAGGATGGGGGAGGGGGAGGGGGTAGAAAAGGTGGTGGCTACTGCGGCTTAGCAGTAACGCGGGTAGGGAAAACGCGCTCCTCCTAAAAATGTAGTAGTAGCGCGGTTCTGTAAGACGCGCTGCTGCTAAGTGGGGCCCGCCATGTGGCACAGTACAAACTTAGTTGTAGCGGCATCCTAGAAAAATGGGCTACTGCTATATCCTTACCAGTAGCGCCTATTTTTGTCCCGTGCTACTACTATACCTAGGCTGTCGGCAAAGTTGTGGTCGTAATAGCTGTAGCGCGTTTTAGCTTGGGTGCGCTACTGCTAAGGATGTATCAGTAGCGCCTTTCTTGGACACGCGTTACTATTAATTAGCAGTAGCGCCGCTTTATAACCGGCGCTACTGATAAGCCTCCATGTATAAGGTTTTCCCTAGTAGTGGTTGTACGAACTTGTGATGGTAAAGAAATAAAAGCGACGGACTGCATAATAAAGGTTGCTATCACAAGGGCTAATATAATGTGACATTCCATTGCATTAAGAGTTTGTGCATCTAAAAACAAAAAGCGCATGACAACCTCTGCTTCCCTCTGCGAAGGGCCTATCCTTTGCTTTTATGTATTTACTTTTTATTCAAGAGTCAATAGTGTTCTCCTCTATTCCTTTTTATTTTTCTCTTTTTCAAGCATCATGTGGTGAGGAAAGATCTAGGCATATATATCCAGTTGGATATGAGTGATCATGAGTTATTATTGTTGACAATACCCTTGAGGTAAGTAAGTTGGGAGGAGAAACTATAAGGGTGTGTTTGGTTGGAGAACGAAGTGGAACGGAATGGAATGATTCCATTCCAAGGGAATGGGTTGGTTCCATTCTTGTGTTCGGTAGGGTAAAATAGATGGAATGGAATGATTACATTGCAATGTTTGGTTGGCAACTTAGAATGGAATGGGTTTGCTTCTATTTCTTAGAGATTACCTCTCTCATATGTATATGCACAATTGTCGCTCCCATAGCTCTTTCTAATTTTAACACATCGTAAGAAAGTAATTATTACTTTTTGCCAAAATCTGTGAAAATACAACTCATTTTACATGTCAAAATACGAGTCATGTACTCAAAATACACCAAGGATTTTTTAACATGTGTCTATTACGTGAGCACATCTAGAACCGCCGCTTATGGACACATATGCAAGAATCCACAACCCCAAACGGCTAATCATCGTTGTTAGCCTGCTTCCCCCTGAATCTGATTGAGCCTGCCACTGAATCCACGACCCCAGTTAGATTGAGCTAGGAGATTATGGAGAGAAAAGAAGACAGACATATTGAATCAGATTTAGCCCGTTGCTCCTATTTCTCTGCCGTCGTTAGCCTGCTACTGTTGTTCCTCTCTGTTGGTCGACTGAGGAGAAGAACCAGGTGCTCCCTCTGCCGCAGTCGCTCGCCCGCCGCTTGCCTGCCCTTGCAGCCGCTCACCCACGCGCTCGCCTGCGGGGAGAGGGAGAGACGACAAAGAGAGGTGAGGGGGAGGCGGCGCCGGAGATGGCGGAGCCGGATATAGGCACGAGGAGGCGGCGCTGGAGATGACCGAGTACTCGCAGATGCAGAGGGGAGATATAGGTGAGGTGAGAGCCACGAGCCGTTCCGCGTTGTTCCACCGAATTGGAGGTACGAGTGCATTAGGCATATCAGGCGAAAATTCCATTCCTGGGAGCCGGTGGGTTTTGGTTCCTCAACCCAACTAAACACGGGAATGGGCCTTTGGCACGGGATGGACCCGTTACATTCCACCTCATGACACAAACTAAACACACCTTAAGCCCCGATCTTTCTATGTGTCTGGCTGAAACTTTTTGCTCCATATATATATATATATATATATGTGTGTGTGTGTGTGTGTGTGTGTGTGTGTGTGTGTTATGAGTGTTAGCAATCATTGAAGACTAAATGATGGTTGAGTATGTGGACTTGCTAAAAAGCTCTGACATGAGACCCTTCCTGAAAATATGATGAATTGCAATTGCATTGTTGACTCAGAACATAGTTTGTTAGTTTTCAAGAAAGTTTATGCCTTATACTTCATTGTTGTGATGAATTGTTACTTGATCTTGAGAAGTTCTATGATAATGAATATTGCTGCTATAATAATGATCATGATGCTACGATGTCCGTATTTTGTTTTTATCGACACCTCTCTCTCTAAACATGTGGACATGATTATTGATATTGGCTTTCTCTTAAGGACAAGCGAGGTCTAAGCTTGGGGAGTTGATACGTCCATTTTGCATCATGTTTTCCTACTATTATTTATAGTGTTTTTAATCAATATAACACTTTGTGGAGCAATTCTAATGCCTTTTCTCTCTTAATATGCAAGATTTACATGAAGCGGGAGATTGCCGGCAGCTGGAATTCTGGACCTAAAAAAGCTATGTCAGAGATACCTATTCTACACATCTGCAAATGAGCTGAAATTTCATGGATATTTATTTTGGAATAAATAAAAAATATTGGAGAAAAGAAGTGCCAGAGGGGGCCAACTAGGTGCCCACGAGGTACCAGGGCGCACCCTGGTGGCTTGTGGGGCCCCTAGACAGCCTCCGGTGCCCGTCTTTTGGTATATAAGCCCATTTTCCGTAGAAAAAATCAGGAGAGGACCATCGGGATGGAACGCCTCCGTCTCGAGGCGGAACTTGGGTATGAGCGCTTTTGCTCTCCGACGGAGCGATTCCGCTGGGGATACTTCCCTCCGGGAGGGGGAAATCGAAGCCATCGTCATCACCAACAACCCTCTGATCATGGGAGGACCAATCTTCATAAACATCTTCACCAGCACCATCTTATCTCAAACCATAGTTCATCTCTTGTATTCAATATTTGTATCCAAACCTCATATTGGTACCTGTGGGTTGCTAGTGGTGTTGATTACATCTTGTAGCTGTGCTAGTTGGTTTATTTGGTGGAAGATTATATGTTCAGATCCATTATGCTATTCAATACCCCTCTCATCTTGACCATGAATATGACTTGTGAGTAGTTACTTTTGTTCTTGAGGACATGGGAGAAGTCTTGTCATAAGTAATCATGTGAATTTGGTATTCGTTCCGTATTTTGATGATATGTATGTTGTTGTTTCCCTTCGTGGTGTTATGTGAACGTCGACTACATCACTCTTCACCATTTTTGGGCCTAAGGGATTGCATTATGGAGTAGTAATTAGATGATGGGTTGCTAGAGTGACAGAAGCTTAAACCCTGCTATTCAGCAAGGGGCTGATTTGGATCCATATGTTTCATGCTATAGTTAGATTTATCTTAATTCTTCTTTTGTGTTGCGGATGCTTGTAAGAGGGGGTAATCATAGGTGGGAGGCTTGTTCAAGTAAGAACAACACCCAAGCACCGGTCCACCCACATATCAAATTATCAAAGTAGCGAACGTGAATCAAACAAACATGATGAAAGTCACTAGATGAAATTCCCGTGTGTCCTCAAGAACGCTTTGCTTATTATTAGAGACGGTTCCGGCCTATCCTTTGCTACAACAAGGATTGGGATATCTTGCTGCACCTTTGGTACCGTTACTATTATTTGCTCGTTACAAATTATCTTGATATCAAACTATCTTTACCGACAATTTCAGTGCCTGCCGAAAATACCTTGCTGAAAACCGCTTGTCATTTTCTTCTGCTCCTCATTGGGTTCTACACTCTTACTTATCGAAAGGACTACGACTGATCCCCTATACTTGTGGGTCATTAGTAGATATGAGCTAAGGTACTGCTCTTACTTGAAAGAACCAACTTATGATTATACCGTCCATGTAAGAATCCGCAAATACAAGAGAAATAATTAAGATAAATCTAACCATAGCATTAAACATGTTAATCCGAAACAGCCCCTCATAGAACAATTCATAAACTAAATGATACGTCTCCAATGTATCTATAATTTTTTAATGTTCCATGCTATTATATTATCAATCTTGGATGTCTTATATTCATTTTATAGCAACTTTATATCATTTTTTGGGACTAACCTATTGACATAGTGCCCAGTGCCAGTCACTATTTTTTGCTTGTTTTTTAATTCGCAGAATATTAGTACCAAACGAAGTCCAAATGCCACGAACTTTTTGGTGATTTTTTTTGGACAGAAGACAACTTGCGAGCCAAGGAAGTGCCCAAGGGGAGGCCCGTGGGGCCCACAAGGTAACAGGGCACGCCAGGGGAGAAGCCCCTGGCGTGCCCTGGTGGGTAGTGGGGCCCACAGGCCCCCTCTCCACCGCCTCTCAGCTCTATAAATACTCTAAAATCCCAAAAACCCTAGGGGAGCAGAGAGATCAGAGTTTCCACTACCGCAAGTTCTAGAACCATGAGATCCAATCTAGAGGCCTTTTCCGGCACCTTGCCGGAGGGGTCAACGGTCACGGAGGGGTTCTTCATCAACACCCTTGCCCCTCCGTAGGTAGTAGCTAGATGGCTTCTTCTCTCTTTTTGATTCTCAATACAATGTTCTCCTCGATGTTCTTGGAGATCTATTTGATGTAACTCTTTTTTGCGGTGTGTTTGTTGGGATCCGATGAATTGTGAGATTATGATCAGATCTATCTTTAAATATTATTTGAGTCTTTGTGGAACTCTCTTATGCATGATTATTATAGCCTCGTATTTCTTCTCCGAAACTTTGGTTTGGTTTGGCCAACTAGATTGATTTTTCTTGCAATGGGAAGAGGTGCTTTGTAATGGGTTCGATCTTGCGGTGCTCAATCTCAGTGACAGAAGGATACATGACATGCATGTATCATTGCTATTAAGGATAAAAATATGGGGTCTATTCCTACATGAATAGATCTTGTCTACATCATGTCATCGTTCTTATTACATTACTCTGTTTTTCCATGAACTTAATACACTAGATGCATGCTGAATAGCAGTCGATGTGTGGAGTAATAGTTGTAGATGCAGGCAGGAGTCGGTCTACTAATGTTGGATGTGATGCCTATATACATGATCATTGCCTTGGATATCGTCATAATTATTTGCTCTTCTATCAATTGCCCGGCAGTAATTTGTTTACTCACCGTATGCTATTTTCTTGAGAGAAGCCTCTAGTGAAATCTACGGCCCCCGGGTCTATTTCCTATCATATTGTTTTCAGATCTATTAATCCAAAAATACTTTGCTGCACTTTTTCTTTACTTCTTTTTATTTTGTGTTTTTGTTAGATCTATTCATCCAATGTTATACAATTTAATCTATGTCAATACCGAGGAGGGATTGACAACCCCTCTTACGCGTTGGGTTGCAAGTTTTTGTTATTTGTGTGAAGGTACTGCTTACATAGTTTGGCTGGATCCTCCTACTGGATTGATACCTTGGTTTCATAACTGAGGGAAACACTTACTATTGTTGTGCTGCATCACCCTTTACGCTTGAAGGAAAAAACCAACGCAATATCACAAGTAGCAGGAAGCACTAAGGTTTAGGTTTCTATCACTCCCGCAACACATCATCTACAAACTAATTCCAGGATGCCTTCCCCTATGCCCAAAGATGGTGAAGTGTCATGTAGTCGACATTCACAAAAAAACACTAGAGGAAGAACAACACAACTTGATATCAAAACATTGAATGGTGAGCAACTTCACATGATTAATACTAACAAGACTTATCCCATGTCCTCAAGAAAAAATAGAACTACTGACAACTCATCATATGGATCATGATAAGGGGTATAAATATATGATTATCAAACTGAAGATAACAATATTCCACTAATTAAGCCAACTGTCATCAACTACAAGATGTAATCCACACTACTAGCACCCCAAGTATCACTCTGAGGTTTGATACAAAGATTGACCACAAGAGATGAACAAGGGTTTTTGAGATGAGATGGTGTTGGTGAAGGTGTTGATGAACATGATGATTCCAATGATGAGAGGAGCGTTGGTGATGGGGAAGGCTTCGATGTCCCCCTCCCAGAGGGAAGTATCCCCAGCGAAGTATGCCACCGAAGAACAAAAGTGCTCCGGCCCTGGTTCCACCTCGAGGCGAAGACGGTAAGTCCCAAAAATTTCCTATGATTTTTTCTAGGGCAAATGGGATTTTATATCCAAAGGACGTCGGGAGGCAAGCTGCCACGGCACCACATGGACACTGCTACTTCTTGAGCTTGCGTTGGTTTTTCCCTTCAAGAGGAAAGGGTGATGCAGCACAGTAGAGGTAAGTATTTCCCTCAGTTAAGAACCAAGGTATCAATCCAGTAGGAGAAGAACGCACAAATCACCAACACCTGCACAAACAATCAAACACTTGCACCCAACGCGATAAAGGGGTTGTCAATCCCTTCACGGTCAATTGCAAAAGTGAGATCTGATAGAGATAGATAAACAAAAGATAAAATATTTTTGGGTTTTTTGGTATATAGATCTGAAAATAAAAGATCAAAAAATAGTAGATCAGAAAGTAATATGATGGAAAATAGACCTGGAGGTCATAGGTTTCACTAGAGGCTTCTCTCATGAAGGCAAATAATACGGTGGGTGAACAAATTACTGTCGAGCAATTGATAGAAAAGCGCAAAGTTATGACAATATCCAAGGCAATGATTATGCATATAGGCATCACGTCCGTGTCAAGTAGACCGACTCCTGCCTGCATCTACTACTATTACTCCACACATCGACTGCTATCCAGCATGCATCTAGAGTATTAAGTTCATAAAGAACGGAGTAACGTCTTAAGTAAGATGACATGATGTAGAGGAATTAACTCAAGCAATATGATGAAAACCCCATCTTTTTATCCTCGATGACAACAATGCAATACGTGTCTCACTACCCCTACTTTGTCAATGGGTGAAATCACGCAAGATTGAACCCAAAGCTAAGCACCTCTCCCATTGCAAGAAAAGCCAATCTAGTTGGCCAAACCAAACCGATAATTCGAAGAGAAATACAAAGATATGAAATCATGCATAAAAGAATTCAGAGAAGATTCGAATAATATTCATAGATAAGCTGATCATAAATCCACAATACATCGGATCTCGACAAACACACCGCAAAAGAAGATTACATCGGATAGATCTCCAAAAACATCAAGGAGAACGTTGTATTCAGAATCAAAGAGAGAGAAGAAGCCATCTAGCTACTAGCTATGGACCCATAGGTCTGAGGTAAGCTACTCACGCATCATCGGAAGGGCAATGGAGTTGATGTAGAAGCCCTCCGTGACCGATTCCTCCTCCGGTGGGATGCCGGAAAAGGTCCCAAGATGGGATCTCACGGGAACAGAAGGTTACGGCGGTGGAAAAGTGTTTTCGTGGATGCCTCTGGTGGTTCTGGAATATATGTGAATATATAGGAGGAAGAGCTAGGTCAGGAGGTCACCGAGGGGCCCACAAGGTAGGGGGTGCCACCCCCCACCCCCCTAGGGCGCACCCTCCATCCATGTCGCCGCCTCGTGGCTCTTCTGACTTGGACTCCAAGTCCCCTAGGTGTCTTCTGGTCCAAGAAAAATCATCGTGAAGTTTTATTCCGTTTGGACTCCGTTTGGTATTCCTTTTATGCGAGGCTCAAAAACAAGGAAAAAACAGAAACTGAGACTGGGCTCTAGGTTAAGGAAATAATATAAAATAGCATATAAATGCATATAAAACATCCAAAACAGATAATATAATAGCATGGAACAATAAAAAATTATAGATAAGTTGGAGACGTATCAGACACATGGCGCGGTCAGGGGGTGTGACCGCGCCACTTGTCCATGTGGGCAAGTCGTGGGCCCCTTCTGGAATATATTTGCTCCATAATTCTTCATATATTCCAAAATAATTCTCCAAAAATACACACCTTGCTTTGATCTCCGGAGAATGTCTATCTTTGTTGTTGCTTTTTCAGGTCAGATTTCCAGCTGCCTGTAATATTCCTCTGTTAATGTATCTTGAATTTTAAGAGATAAAAGCAATATAGAATTGCATCATATTTTGAAATATGACATTGAAATAAGATAAATAACAGTAAGGAATAACGATGCAAAATGGACATATCAGTAACGTAATCATCTATTACACGTGTATGTACGTACACGCTGGCATCCGTTGTCATGATTGATGGATACAATTGCATACCCTACTCAATTGCTGGTATGTGCATGTACTTAGCCTTTCATTCATACACCCGTGACTGAGAATATGCTACCTGGAAGCACATACATACATATGCATGTGAAGCCATTATATAGGTGCGCATCTTAAGGTAGACCTCCGTACGATTCTACCCAATTTTTTAGTTATTCTTAGATAATTCCAGAAAGAAATATAGCTGTCAGGTGTGTGTACTCTTCCCAACTACATGTTGTTTGTTTTCTTCTTGTTGTAAGCCTCCCGATTTTACACGGCAAGGTCTATAACTCATCTTTTTTCAATAAAAGAGAGGTCACATCCTCCAATTTCTATTGAAGAAATCATTTGGTTTAGAAGAATTAATCCTACTAATCTACCATCATTTCAATAGATCATTACAAAAGCCTAGAAGCGCAAGAACAAAATAGACAGATCACCTAAGAGACTCCAGCCATAACCCAATAGGCAAACACCAAGGAACATCAAGTCTTAACCACCAAACTAAAACAACTATATAAGAGAAACAATAAAAGAGAACTAATGCATCCAGGATCTATTCTTCTCCAAATAGCTAGCACCATGCCAAGGGAAACTGTAGAGGAGGTCTTCAGTAAATGATCCGAGAAATACATGACCGCCGCCCTTGTGAAGCTTTGTAAACCTCACTTGTCACCTATTCTATGAGTCTTGCCTCCAACATTAACATCTTTCAATTTTCCACCTTTATCTGCAAAATTGCTCAGTTTCTTATCCAATGACAAATCAATTTTATTATCATTGTTGGATCATTATTTAGTTTCTTTCCCACACAATGTCATTTCTAAACCTCCACGTAGTCTAGTAAATGGAAGAAACACCAACCAAAAACATTTTTTGTTTTAATTTGAAATAACTCTTAATCCATCTTCCAAAACAAACAGTTAGATTTTCAGAGGTATTCCTTAAATCAAATGTGCATTTAAAAAGACTCTATACAAGTCTAGCAACTGAACATTTGAAGAAGAAATGCTCAATGCTCTCATCGTGTCCACAAAACACACAGACTTTACTTACTTTCCATTGCCCCCCAGTAGAATATTATTAATTAAGATAAAATTTTAACCATTAAACAAAGAAATACTTTGATTTTAGGTGGAATTTTGATTTTCCATAAGAATTTTGGAGGGAAACCACCACAAGTACAATCAACTATCTATATAAAGACTTTACAATAAACTTACCATCAGCTGTCATCATTCATCTAATTGTATCACTTTTATTGGAAACATCAATTTCCTCACAACTCAACTTAAGGCTATTCTAGAGCAACCAAGTATCACCCCTACAACCCTTCTGAATCTAAAAGCATCACAACCCTTTTGTAAGGCCTCAATGTTTTTCTAATGTCTGGCATAGACAATTTTCAAATTCTTTTCTCCCACTCATTTGTCTTCCTAGAATTTGGTGTTAGCCCTATTGCCCACCTGATTTTACAATGCTGATAAAAAGTTCATTCATTTCATCGGGATGGACTACAAGTGTGAGTCACCCACCTTTTGGTTTCACACCAAAGGCCCAAAAAGACATTTCTTTTGAGCATATTTATTAAGAAGAGTACTTTGCTATAGTCCATGTTTAGTTCCTAAATTCCACCACCATTTAGCCATCAAGGCTTTGTTCATATGTTCCAAATTCAATAACCACAAGCCTCTTGTGTATTTTTGTTTGCAACAAGTTTTCCACTGAACTAGTAGGTATTTTCTTATCATCATCACCCTACAATACAAACCTGGCCCTAAGGAAATTAGCTCTCCTCTTGTAACCCCAACAGAGACGGGGTAAAAGGAGAACATATAAAGAGGAATATTTCATAAGGAGGCATGCATGCACAAAATTTGGTCTACCTACAATGTTTAACATTTTTCCCTTACTAACATCCATATCTTTTTTAACATATCTTCCACCCATTCCAATGTTTCTTTCTGACCCTCACATTAGAAATAGGAATAACTAAATATTTCAGAGGTATAACCCCCAATTTATAGGTAAAAACCTCATGGTATGATCATGTCTTCTCAATGGCATCACAAAACTACTAAATTACACATTTATGGATATTTATGGTCAATCTAGACATCTGTTGAAAAGAACACAATATAATTTAAGCTGTTAGCACTCGAATCATCATCTTGCAATAATAATATTATGTCACTGCATACTTTAACATATTAACCCCCTGATCAAGAGTTGCACCCATGACCCTCTTCATGATTGCATTTTTCTTAGACATGTTCATTATAATAGTTGTGGCATTAGGAGGTAAGTCAAAAAAGAGGGGAGAGAGCATCCCCATTCATCGTGCCTTTATGGGTTTCGAAATAAAGTCCAATTTATCATTAACTATGATCCCACTTCACGACCACTCAGAGTATACATAACCTAGTCACAACATTTATTAGGAAAGCCTCCTGTTTTTAGCATTTGTTGTACAAAATGCCACTTCATTTTTTCATAGGGACATTTACATTGTTTCCCTAACTCGAACCCACTATTGATTTTTGCCCCTAATTTCTTTTGTACTCAAATTTGTCCCCTAAAAATCATTTTAGGTCACTTGAATGCCCTTCTATCTGGTCAACGTCGTTTGATCATTACTTTCAAAATTCATAACAAATTCAATGAACTCAAAAAAATGCAACCAAGATGTCAAAATGTTCATAGAAACATCACCTACATGTGCATGCCATTTGTATTCATGACAAACGCACTGTTTAAACCTGTTTAAGGTTAATAACATTAAGAATCTGTTTAGGGTGAATGCAAATATAGGTGATGAATGTAAATTACATGCGCGTATAGGTGATGTTTTTTTTTAATATGTTGACATCTTAGTAGCATTTTCCTGAGTTCATATCAATTTGTTATGAATTTTGAAAGTAACGGTCAAACGACTTTGACAAGAGGAAAGGGCATTCGGGTGACCTAAAATTATTTTTTATGGGATTATTTGAGCACAACAAAATAATTAGGGGTAAATGTGAGTAGTGGGTTCGAATTACGGGCACAAATGCATTGGCCATTTTTCATATGCCTTTTCAAAATCAACTTGGAATAGCAAGGTACTTTGCTTTTTATGATGAATAGTATTTAGACCTTCATGTAGAACTACTACCCCCTCCATGATGTATCTACCCTAAATAAAGACAGTTTGAGTATGTGAAATGATAGGATCAACTGGTAGGCTCAATCTATTCATTAGTATCTTGGTGGTGATTGCAAAACTCATATTCAGAAATACAAATTGGTCTAATTTTTTTAATTGTCTTGGCATCGTTGGTCTTAGGTACCAAGGTAATGATACCATAATTCAATTTTATAATATCCATCTCCTCCTTATGTCATCAAGAAAAGTCTTTAGGTAACTCATGCATCCTCATAAGAAGCTCCTAAAATAGTGGATTAGAGGAGAAGGTTCCTGGTAGGACACGACTTGCCCGTCACGGTGCTTCCTCGGCGGCAATGACTAAGAAGCAAAAGATTGGCCCATCACTATCCCCCTCCCAGCTCACTGCCACCACAGGTGGCAATAGAGAAGCCCGTGAGGCACTGATGAAGGTGGTTGCGAGGGTCTCTTTTGCGATGCTAGTGGCGAGGCTCTTGGCGCTCCGTCTTCTGTGGTGGAATCTGGATGCATACCAGGACGGTAGACCCAGGTGGAGATGACATCGCCCAGCCTATGGTGGGTGGCGGTTGTGGGTTTTGGTCGGCTGCGTGGGCAGCGAGAGGTGATGGCGGACAAAGCCTACAACACGTTTGTTTGCCCCACCAACTTGGTTTCATATCCGAAAAATACATGTCCATGTATGTGTTGCACGCCTCTCTCCGCTAGCTTCGATTCTAGCATGCTATGGCTCATGGGATGTACATGTTGTTCAGGGTGGATGCCGATGTCAATGAAAACACTTGGCTAGCGGTCATGGACACATCGATGACTATGCCGCGAACGCATTCTCATTCCAGGTAACCCGTTATCCTTCATTTGGGAGTGGCGGTAACACGGTTGTATCCCTCCTTGGAGGCATCGTCTAGGTATCGAGGCTCAGTGGCAGCTTGGTTGCAAAGCGACAACTACATATTGCAACAAGGCTGATATGCTCTGGTCTATGGTGTTGCTCTCTACCCCCATGGCCCTGTTAGCCAATGGCGTGTTTCCCTTAAGCCTGGGCAAGTGGGGATAGGGATCCTTTCGACGACATATTGTAGCACGTATGGGTTGGTGAGAGTTTGATCTTTCAGTGAGTCATACCCATCCTCTCTACACATTTTTCGTTTGAAAGTGCGTCTTGTAGCTTTTGATCATTTGTTTGGTTTGCGCAATGGGCGATGGCGGTGTTCGTGAGGAGCTTGGCTTGTGTGATGGGCATTCTTCAAGTCCTCTTCCGGGCAGCTTGGTTGCAAGATGTTCATTTAGGTTCTACGGTGAAGCTATTTGCATGTTGACAGTGTGGCTCCTTCGAAGCGGGGCGAGAGAGCAGGGGTTCTCTTCAGTGCCAGAGACAGATTATGGCATGCCCATTTTTTGACCAGCCCGGAATGAACAAGGGCATTTTCCAAATGCAGTGGAGCCTCCCCTCTGCTGGTGTTGGTCGCGGAGATTGAGGATAGCTCTCGTCATTTCAAGGACGCTTGGGAGAGTATTTGTGGCACACATGGACAAGGCCAGGCAGATCTGTGGCCACTCGATTGTGTTGTAATTCACAAATTTTATTGGTCCCCCACAGGTGCATAGGGCTTAATAGTTTTAAAGGGGGTCCACACATGTAGATTTGGCCGTTGTGAAGGGGCTCCACGCATGTATATTCGACAGAGTGCATGGCTCACTCATCCCACGTCCCATGATTTTTTACTTGTAAATTTAAATTTATTTTATCTTATGAACCAAAATACCAATTTATATTATGTCTGCATATTCATGCTCCTTGTGACAAGGTTTTCAAAATAAGACCAATTTTGAATATGTTTGACACGTTTTTCAAATTTTGCTAAGTTTCAACTGCTAAAATTTACTATAAATGAACGATAAAACCAATAGGCTTTGTAACTAAAACTTAAAACCATGTGGGGCTTCAAATTTTTGACAAGTTTACAAAACATCAGCAAGTTTTAAAATCAATAAGTTTCTACAGAGAAAACGACTCTTGGTTAAACTTGGTGAAATTTTGTAAAACTTGATATTACAACTATCATTTTTTAATATTTGAAACTTGGTACTCACTCGAATCCAAATTAACTAATGCAAGCTCTATACTATGTCCTCTATTAATTGTATAAAGATTGTGTCAATTAACTCGGATCGGAGGGGCGGGGGGGGGGGGGGGGGGGGGGGGGGGGGGTGGGGAGGGGGGGGGGGGGGTTAAAAGCTGTTTTAATGTATTTAAAATTGGTATCACTCGAAAGTACTTGTTACAACGAACACGAATGTGCAAACGTAACTTAATTTTGACTGGCATTTAAAAGATACAATAGATTCAAGTTTTAAGATAAAATAAAATAAAACCTGGGAGGTGAGGGAGGGTGACACATGCAACTCTATCAAAAGTTGGCGTGTTTGGACCCAGTGCAGCGACTAAGAGTTCATGGCATACCTAGTGTTACAATCTTGAAGCAAATGGATGGCCACATGCATGTGTGCCCCGAATGTGCGTGCCCTTGGGAGTTTCCATTTTGTTTGCTTGTTTTTCCCTTGTCCGGAAGTTTTTTTTTTTTTTTGGAGAACTTGACCGGAAGTTATTCTGAGGTTTTGTCTAAAAAAAAGATGTTCTATAAGCATTGTGTGTTTGACATAATTGATGTACAAATAACAGAGACTCCTGAAAGGATTGGTTGGAGCCGGCCTGAATTTGTTCAGCTGGACAACTTGCCCCCCGATAATCGATACTTAGAAAGGACACGTACAGTACACATGAGCATAGCTACAGAAAGATCACCAAACCTGATTGATGCTTGTATTTACTTGCACCGCATATATAGTACTCGCTCCGTTTCATAATTTTTGTGGTGGTTCTAGCTCAATGAAGGGAGTGCTGAAGAGAGACACACATATAAATGGGACTGGGCGGACTGGCTGCACGAAGTGTATGATGCGTATGCTCCAACAGCCACATTCATGCATGTGCACCTGGCTTGTACTACCATGATATGCACTGATCACTGGCTGATGGTCGGTGCACGTACGTAGGATATATACGCGCGTGCCACCCTTTATTCCGTCGCGCTGATCGTACATACTGTGCTTGAATAGGGTGGCTGCATGTGCCCTCAGTGGCGGAGCCAGGAATATAGTATGAGGAGGGCCAAGTGTAGTAAATCCTTGCTAGGGAGGGCCAGCTCATAAGAAAACACCATTTTTGCAACCATTGTACATCTATTAGCATGCATATTAGGCTTAATACAACAATGTTAGGGGGGGCCAGGTCCCCTGCTGGTCCCTCCCTGTCTCCGCCAGTGTGTGCCCTAATCAACGTACGTACACAGACTGTTGCTGCTCCATATCTCTCTCTCTCTCTCTCTATCCTACCAGCCGATGACACTGATTTCCAATTTCCCTCTCTCTCTCTCTCTCTCTCTCTCTCTCTCTCTCTCTCTCTCTCTCCTGGAGAGAATCTGATCGTGGTGAGCTTAGCACGTACACGTGAATACATATTGATCGTATCTGCCGTCGTCATATCGTTATCCGCCTCATTGCATAGGGGGCCGAGTAGATGATTTGCTGAAACGATGAATTACCGGTGACATCGCAGTTCCTTAGCGCGGGAGTGCACGTACACACGTGCGTACTTACCACCTTTATCTCATCGTTCGGTCTATTAGATTTGTACCTTTCTCTCTTGGCAGAAGAAAAGAACGACAGTAGTACTACTACACAGTGTGGGACACATGAGATTAAAATCAAATCGTACCTCTGGTTTTAGGAGATTATATATTATAATAACAAGAGTAGCTGGATATGTTGATAGATGCACGTACCTTGCTTTAAGTTAATCACACGTACGTCCATAATTAATCCCCCAGCTATATGTATGCCCCATAGATATGTAGTTACTTGGTTGCTTAATCAAGTAACATACTAATTAATCGTCCCTAAAAAAACATACTAATTAATCGACGCCCGGTAATCGTGTGTACGAACACATGACTTACTTGCAAGCAAAATTTAACAAGCCAGACACGTACGCGCACATAAAGGCCGGGAGAGAGAAAGAGAGATCTGGAGAGAGAGAAATTGAGAGAGAGAGAGAGAGAGAGAGAGATTTTGAAAGGGAGGGAGAGATGATGGTGATGATGAAATGGATGAACAGCGCTACTATATGTGGAGTGTGTGAGGATGGAATAATAATTAGCCCTGGCTGATGCTAAATGCGGCCGCGTCGACGGTGGCATATATGTTGCTGCGTACATCACTGTGGGGCTCCGAACTAGCAAAGCAGGGCTTCCTTGCTAGCCTGGATCACCTCCTCCCTCTCGTCCCTCTTGTCCCTCTCTGCCTAGCTAAAGCCACCACCACATCACTCGGAGTTCGTGCTGCGCAAGCATCGTCGTGCCGATCGATCGCGACACCGGCCGGCCGGTGCACGCGTGCCCTCGTCCTCCCCCTCCTCCCCCGGCCCCTGCGCGCCTGGGAGTTAATGCGTAGAGTACATACTCCATTGCTGACTGGCTTTCGATCCGTCCGGCCGCGCCACCGGCGACGCACACACGCGGGAAGGGGAGGGTGATGGAGACCGCCGGCCGGACCGGTCGAGCTACAGGGTAGACAAGGCTTTGTAGTAGTACTATAGTATCGTCACCCCGGCCATGTTGCTTGCTCCCATACACTTCTTCCCCCTAGCTACATACAATTATTCCCTCCAGTCCGGGGGCTCCGGCAGCGGCAGCGCCAAGCTATATATTTCCTTCCTGCCCACCTCCCAATCCCAACCTCGTTCATACATACTCCATCGCTCAACGCTCAAGCTACAGCAAATAGATATATGCCCTGCCTAATTCCTGCTACCTACATACCTAGCTAGCTTCTACTTTCTCTCCTCTCTCGAGATCTTGTCAATCTCTTTCTACTCCGTCTAGCTAGCTCAATTCATCGAGATCCATCGAGGTCTCTCATCCATACCCATAGTACACATCGCAATTCACAATACAAATTGTAGATAGAGTCGAGCTGAGCTGAGCAGGGGAAGGTTTCAGACAGAAGATAGTGCACAGATAGAGATAATAAGCATTTCCATGGGGCTGAGGGACATCGAGATGACGCTGCCGCCGGGGTTCCGCTTCTACCCGAGCGACGAGGAGCTGGTGTGCCACTACCTACACGGCAAGGTGGCCAACCAGCGCCTCTCCGGAGGAGCCGCCGGCGGGGCGATGGTGGAGGTCGATCTGCACGTCCACGAGCCATGGGAGCTGCCAGGTCAGTTTCTTGCTACTATTAGTTACTACAGTTAGTTGGGTTTTTTTCCATCAAAGGAGGCTGGAGGCCCCCATTTTCAGTTAAGAAAATAGAGTTTTTACATGCTAGTCCTCTCGAGCAATCATATTTACTAGCTAGTCGGTCAATCTCGATCCAATTTCTTGTTACTCCCTCTCCAGCAAGCTAGTTGTCTCTTAATTAATTTAACTTCATTCCATGGAATGATTAACTAAGCACGCAGCCGCGTTTTATTGGCTCTCCAATTGGGGCTTGTCTTCGTTATTGTTAATTAGTGCTCTAAATTACTACTCATCAACTTGTCATACCGGTTGTATATACATGCATATACCATCTCGATCCTATGCAATTCCTGCAAGCACTGTGTTGCTTCTAGCACAAGTTTCTCTTAAGATTTTTAAGTGGGCTACCAGCCTACCACTACAAGCATGAACTTCCTATAATTAATCTGTCTAACTGTGCAGTACTGTATGTAAAATTCTTTGGATTAATTAAGGAATTGGCTTGCAAGTGGCATTTCATATCACCTTTTTTTCCCACCCCTTCCCCTATATGAGCACTTCTACCAAGAAACTTAAAATTCCCCAATGTTTCGAAACTTCATACTCAATTTTTCCTAACTTAAAAGGACTAGTGCATACTTTCCTTTGCCCCTCGACTTCTCTTTCTATGTGTACTTATACAACAGGATATAGATGATCTAATTATGCACATACGTTTGCATATACATTTGGGGGGGGGATCCTAATCAACGTCCACTGAAGTTTCTGTTACTAATTGTGCGTCTGGCTGGCCATGGTGGTATGCAGATGTAGCGAAGCTGAGCACAAACGAGTGGTACTTCTTCAGCTTCCGCGACCGCAAGTACGCGACGGGGCTGCGCACAAACCGCGCCACCAGGTCCGGCTACTGGAAGGCCACCGGCAAGGACCGCGTCATCCGCAGCCCGTGGTCGTCTTCATCCCGCTCCGGCCGCGCCGCCATCGTCGGCATGCGCAAGACCCTCGTGTTCTACCGCGGCCGTGCCCCCAACGGCACCAAAACCTGCTGGGTCATGCACGAGTTCCGCATCGAGAACCCTCACTCCCCACCCAACGTGGGTTCAATTGCCAAGCTCTTGCAATGTAATCTGAGATTTTAATTGATAAGCGGTGCTAATATGCATGTTTGCATTCGAATTTTTTTGTGCAGGAGGACTGGGTGTTGTGCAGAGTTTTCCACAAGAAGAAAGCCGACACGGACTACGCCATGGACGGCGAGCCGGAGCTCAGCGGCGGTGCCGTGAGCGGATCCAACTACCTAAGCTCCTCGTCCTGCCACGATCCGGAACAGTATCACCACTCGCCTGCGGCGCCGTTCCGTTCCATCGGCGCGGGCGGCCACCATTACCAGCTCCTGCTCTGTGATCATCAGCACCCACACGGCGCGGCAGGCGTCTCGCTCAGCGATGTCGACCCCTTTGCCGGCATGCCGGAACTGCAGAGCTGCGACAGTAACCTCGACTTCAGCCAGCAACTCCAGGGCGGCCGCGGTGCAGCGGCGTGTTTGAGAGACGGCGCCGATGATCAGTATGGCGGGGCGCTGATGGACCTAGAGCTGCAGGTGCAGGAGGAGCACTACAAGTACAACAGCTTGATGTAGATGTCTGTATATGATGTAGATCGGTTGGTGCTGCATGCCGCTATATGTAATGCTACACGTACAAACAAGTTACAGGATTCTACAGAGTGGGTTAACTTGATTGGTCAATTGGTGAGGGAGGCGGCCCACCCATCTGAAAATCAAGGGAGGCAAAGTTTGTGATTGGTTATTAGATGAAAGGAGCCTGTAAAAACATGTACTCCCTAGTACAAAGTTGTGTCATCTATTTTAGAACGAAGGTAGTATTTATTTGTATGTCTAGCATTTTTGGGCCACACATTAGTTGACACAAACCGATACGTTGACTCGGGTGCAACAAATCATATGACCGGAGAGCAACACAAGCTGACCACTCACATACCTGTACACCGGCTACGATAAGACACACATCCAACGGGACAGGCATAGACATTTGTTACTAAGTTAATTGCATAGAAGTACCATAATTGAGGTATTACGTGCAGATTGATACCAACTTTGATAATTTTTACATGTCAGTACCAAGTCTGGGGCAAGCCGTTATAGAACGGACTAAACAACATATAAACATGTATTGACGGGGAAACTGACCAGCTGGGCCCTCCTGTCAGGGGTTGACGTGGCATGTTTTTCACAGAAAAATGCCTCGGTTTATATTTAATCACACAAAGGGCCTCGTTTGCGAAAAAACTCAAAACCAACACAAAAAAAGATATCGCCCGCCCGCCAGGATTCAAACCTAAGACGCACATCGCGCGGGAAAGGCGCTTCGACCACTACGCCACGCGACTGCATTTGGGGAACTGGAGGCTTAAACCTTTTTATATTATACGTTAGAAACCATTTTCTTTTTTGCTGGACGACTGTTTCGTTTTTTTTGTAATATGTTTTTTTTTTCGTATATCATTTATCTTTTTAGATACGTCCTGGAATTCTTCAAGGTTTCCCTTTTTAAATTTTTGCGCATCTATTTTATATATAGTTTTTGTAATAAACGGTGTATGTTTTTTCAATATTGTCGACATTTTTTCAATTTACACCGAACTTTTTACTATGCGAATTTCTTTCAGATATTTTATATTAAAAAATGTTCAATGTATATAAAAAATTGTTCAGTGTATATTATATAATTGTATTCAGTGTGTATTTATACAATAATATTCAGTGTGTATTTTCAAAAATTATTGCACAATATAAAAAAGTTCAATATATATTAAAAAAACTTCATCGTATATTTAAAAATGTTCATCTAAATTAAAAAAGTCTTTGTATATCAAAAAATGTTCAATGTATATAACAATTGTTCATATATTATACAATAGTGTTCAGTATGTATTTATATAATAATTTTCAGTGTGTATGTACAAAAAATATCGTATAATGAATAGTTCAGTATAAATTAAAAATATTTCTACAGTACGAAAACTAACTGTTAAACTCAAACCTATATAAAAAAGAGATGTACATAAATAAATAAAAGGAAAACCCGAAGAATACCCAAGATCTGAAAAAGATAAAAGAAATGTAAAAATGATTTTACACAATAATTTCCTAATACATGACGAACCTTTTTTGAAATACACACTGTCAAGTTGGCGCATCATATCTTTGTTTATGCACATTTCAAAAAAGTTCGACATGTATTAAAAAACAGTGTACGTTTCTCCAGATCGTGGGTATTCTTCGGGTTTTTTAGTTGCATATTGAACTTTTTTATATTATGCACTATTTTTTTTAAATACACACTGAACATTATTGTATAATATACGATGAACAGTTTTGTTATATACATTGAGAATTTGTTTAATATACAATGATCTTTTTTAATTGTATGATGATTTTCTAATACGATGAAGTTTTTAATATATAGTATTTTTTTTGTTTACATTATGTGATAACTTTTGTAACTACACACTAAACATAACTGTATAAGTATACAATGAACATTTTTGTTATATATATTGAAAAAAGTTCAATATACAATGGCCTGAAAAAATATTACATAATACTAAAAGATAAAAGAAATCCGAAAAAACACATAAAAAACGAATCGGTATACAAAGCCTGGACGTGTCTAGTCTTTCCATTATAAAATTACGTGAATCTGTACGTTGACTCCAGGCAATGAGTAGCACAGTGGTCCGCGTGCGGCCCTGCTTTTTGGCGCGACCCAGGTTCGAATCTTGGCCGGGGAGGTGGCGCGCGGCTAGATTTCGTGAAAAAAAATCTGCCTTTTTTTGCAATCAAGGGTGTTTGCGTGATTCAATATAAAGCAAGGGGTTTTTTTTGTGGAAAACATGCCACGTTAGCGCCTGACAGGTGGGTCCTGCCGGTCAGTTTCAGCGTCAATACGTGTTTATACGAAGTTTAGACCATTCTGCAGTGGCGCGTCCCAGTCTTGGTACTGACATGTAAAAATAACCAAATTTGGTACCAATCTGCATGTAATGCCCCAATTGTGGTACTTCCATGCAATTAACTCCATTTGTTACATAGGAATAGCCACTGTTCATACCTCATCTAATAATAAACTTAATCTAAAAAATGATTTGTATATTTCTGGTGCCAAGAAGAACTTATTTCCTCTTGAAGGCTTAATTACTAGTACCCCATTCCAATTATTGAAGTTCCGGACATGTCCAAAGTCAAACTTCCATGTTTAAGTTTGACCATGTCTATAGAAAATATATTAACATCTAAAACATGAGATTAGTCTCATGAGATTCTTGATGAAATATGTTTCCTTACTATGTGTATTTTGTTTTGTAGATGTTGGCACTTTTTTTACAGAGTTTGTCAAAGATAAACAAGTTTGACTTTGGACAAGCCAATAACTTCAATCATTTTGGGACGAAGGGAGTAATTAGCATTCTCAAATTGTATTCTACTAGGGATCAAGCAACGAAATTAATTCTTCTACAAGGTAGATGCAAGAGAGGCCTCTACCCCATCAAGCCCCGGTAGATTTCTTCAGCTAAGATGACATACGATGTCATCAAGGCTTCCCAATAATCTCAATAAAGTGGCATCATCGCATTGGTCATGCATCCATCGATATAGTTTTTCATCAAGAAGATGATTGCCTTAAACTGAGGCCCGTAAAATTTACCAATGAAGTCTCAAAAGGAAACTAAAAAAGGTTTGATACATGGTCGGAAGAGACCAAAACAAGCAACGTAGGAGACCAAAAATACTAATCAATGGCAAAATGATGCCCACGAGCTGCCTAGTAGCACGCTCTTGCACCGGGCAAGAAGCTCCCCTAGCTTGTGTTGTCTTGTCGTTAAGGTAGTCAGAGTCGGGATTTGGAGTCAGATCGATTTTCCTTCGACAGAATCAGGTCGTAGTATCGAGTCGTGGAATCGAGGATTCTACTAGATTTACTCAAATAAGATATTTTGTATACACACCAGAAATTTTAATACTATTGAGTTTTAATACTAGATTTACTCAACGGAGGATTCTATTGAGTTTTAATACTAAATATAGAGCAAAAAGACGTACACATCAATGCTAGTTGTATTCTACTTTTCATGGCTAAGCTACTATCTAGCTTGCATGTATTGAACATATATGGGAGGGAAATATATAGGACATTTAAATCTTCAACACACGAAATTTACTTAGGTTGTTTTTTTAGAGTATGTGAATAGCTGATCACTTGTATAGCCGACCTGCGGTGCTGAACCTTGAAGGGCCTTGCTCTCCTTCTCCGTCAATCTTAACGCTTCCTCCTTCTAATGCCAATTCAATTCGTCGACAAGCCTGATCCTCAGTTTTGATCTAGGGTTTCTGAGGGCTAGATAAAAGGTGTTGGCGGCTAAGTGTTTAGGCTTGGGAGGGGAATAAATGGCCATGAGGCATGTGAAAAGAGGTTTGGATGATGGCATACTATTCTACTACAACTAAACAAACGGCTTAGATAAATTAGTAGAATCGGACATGGTCCATAGCATAGTCGGGATTCTACAGTTATGTACAAGATTCTATGATTTGGATCGTGACTCAACATGGATTCTACCTGATCCAGATCCATAGTGGGACTTGGATGGACACGCTTCCGTAGGCTCGTGAAGTCGTAGGTTTCTATGAGTCGAGTCGGTATTCTGACTACCTTGCTTGTCGCCATGTGGCACGAAGGTCCTGACACCTTGTTCGGATTTTGTCGATGAAGAGGTCAATGTGTGGCCAGTCCTGCGGTGTCCCCATAGGCTTCCACAGCTGCAATAACACATCCTTTTATAAATGAGATCCGATGGGTGTTTAAAAATACGCCCCTTCATAAGAACTTTATTACGCGATATCCATAACAACCAAGCAAGCACCACAGAGCCAACACAAGCAAGCTTGCTATCCTTGCCACTAGTCCCCTGAATAAGTTGATAAAAATCCGCAAATCCGGCTGGGTTCCATGTGCACCCCGCTGTCTCATGGATAACACTCTACGAACATCTTGCTATGATACATCAGAATAGGTGTGGTCGCTGTTCTTATCTCTCCACACCAGACACATTTATCATCGCCTGGGCCATGTATTTTGATCACTTGGTACCAACCAGGAATTTTGTTCCTATCCACTAGCCACAAAAAGATTATGATTTTAGCCGGAATTTTGGTCTTCCAAATCCCAATCATTTTCACTTGAGGGGCCTGCTTTGAAGATTTGTTTGTGCAAGGATCTGATGGAGAAAACTCTTATAGGCTTGAGTTTCCATGATACAAAATCTCTGCCTAAGGACAACCATATGTCAGCCAATTAAGTCATTCCATAGTTTCTGCCAATCGACAACCGCATTTGGTACAATCAGTGGAGGAGGGTGTGGTGGCAGATGAAACAGTTGATTCTTCATTGCTCTGCCATGGGTGTTCCTCATCTTCGGCCGTCGTGTACGTACTCGAGTTGGAGAAGAAATAGTCGAGGTGAGGTAATGCAGCAGATGGGGACTGTGATCATCAAGGATGGTGATTTTGGAGAAGCACCGACAATCTTGGTCGACGGCCAGTCTCCTCCGATGAGCCATCAACTTTATGGCTGAAGGGTGGCCAAGTTCTTTTCCTCACGGCCATGATGCATGCCAATGGGGAGACAGTATTGCATTAAGATGTGGTGTCCACGACATGTAGCTTTTTAGGTCTTACCGGAACAAGTGGCCCCGTTCCCGGCGGTAGGGAGATTGGTGTTGCTCGAGAGTTATTTCGGGCATGATTGCATTGTTGCATTTCTGTTAGGGGTTCTCTTTACAAGTTTCATGGACTTGTATACAATTGTGAGTTTATTAGGGTCCTGCTTATATGTTGTTCTGCTCCATCGCTTTGATTTAATGTAGTACCGGGTCCTTCTGGACCCTTCCCTTGTTAAAACAATCTGATTTATAAGGTTTGGAACTAACAAGCAACGAAATCAGGAGCGGGCAAACTTAAAGATCACAGTCATGCACATTAACATAAACCAAATCAGAAGTGAGTGGAATCCACTTCAGATGGATGGCAAGGTTAGAGGCAAACACGTGCTTCATCGCGCCGTTCTTCGCTCATGGATTTAAATCATTTTTATCTAGCAAGTTATTGGATCGATTGTTAGTTTTGGTTTCAACTGAATGGCTTGGGTTTTAATTATGTTTTAGCAGTTGTTTGTTTGTTCATATATCGTGTTGGAATGTTACTGGAAATAGTATTTGTTTCTCCTCGTATGCACATGTACAGCAGCTAGCCCTGTAGCACATCGATGGATATCCTGCAGCTCCAGTACGCGAGTTC
This sequence comes from Thinopyrum elongatum, assembly GCA_011799875.1. Taxonomy (NCBI): domain Eukaryota; kingdom Viridiplantae; phylum Streptophyta; class Magnoliopsida; order Poales; family Poaceae; genus Thinopyrum; species Thinopyrum elongatum. The sequence goes on from CM022302.1 coordinate 538,003,574, forward strand.
CATCATAACTCATTCATTGATTCTGCATCCCCATGAGAACTCCTGACCTTCCCACTACTGGTGCCATGCATATATATCATCTCTGTCTGCCCCAGTGTGTACTGGTGAAACGGACCACCCCCACCACCTCGAGCATCGCACTCGCCTGGAGGTGTACGTACGTACCGTATGTTGTTGCTCATGTGCATGTGGTTGCCTGCATGGCTGGTGATGCTGAGCTGAGCAGACAAAACGAGGCATGGGGTTTTTGGACGGGCCGGTCATGGAAGCTACAGGCTAGACCGATCGATCCAAGTAGCCGTCGACCCTGCTGCTGCAGCAGGCAGCAGGACCACGGGCGCGCCAACTTCTTGCTGCTCCGCTGTAGACGTCTCGGACAATCTTGTTACTGTCGAGGAAGCATTATTGATCGCTTGTATTCGTAGGGTAGCTCACCTACCGGCTACCGGTGTTCCTGTCTGTCATCCTACCGTGCATCTGCATGAAACCGAGTGCTCAGCTCCTCATGCTCTCGTGCTCGTGCTCGTGCCGCCGCTGCAGTGATGCGCGTGCGTTGTCCGCCGGCCGGCCGAGATTACATTTGCACGCGTGAAGACGATCATCGAACCATGCATGTGACGCACTGACGATAATGACGGCGACCGATCGATCGGGCTCAGCATCCCGTGACTCCAATTGTTAATTGCTGGCTCTACTTGCGGACGTGCGGTATGATCCATCCCGAAGCAGGCTAAGCTAGATATTTAATTATATGATTACCTCTCGTTTGGAGTATGCGATCACTTTGGGCTCTGCATGCATGGGCAGCTGAATCTGGTCCAGGTAGGTCGCTTGCTTGATGCCATGGCCGTCTCTTTCCACTCTTAATTAGCGAGGCGCGTGATCAGGGATCGATTGAAGGACTAGAAGACACGAAACAGCACCAATCAAATCCCACGTTTTTTTGGTCGATCTAGATTTGAACGATCCCGAGAGCGCGGCGCGGCATTAAATCCCCTGTCGGCCGGCTGGCTGGTGTCATCTTCCTTTCGCTCCCTTTAAACCATCATCATTTCCGGCTGGACCGGGCTTGGCTTCAATGAACTATGTATGATGATGAATGATGATGGATCGGTCTCCTCCTATTCCGGCGAACGAGGACGCTAGGATGGGTGGCTCTTTGAAACAAAATTATCATTTAATGGGAGAGACTCGTAGAGCATGGTTAATAGTACAACCAGCTAATGGCTGTATGATGTTGCCATGTCATCTATAGTTAAGTTTATAGCCGGCACGTATAATAGTTAGATGTAAAAATGTGCTACTTTATTAATGCATGACCCATGTTTCACTCCTAGGAGCACGTGTTGCAGCCGGCTCTCATTCTGTAGCCGGCTCCTCTTCTCTCCCCTTCATGTCAACAGGAATATAATATTTTAATTTTTATAGTCCGCTTACATAAGTTTATTGTACTCGCTCGTAGCTTAACTGAAAGTCCGTCCTGTTTCCACTTAAGCCACCTAGGTACCACTCTTTTCACCTACTACCAACGCAAATTTAAAGGAGAAAATGTAATCATGCTTTAAAATTGGCATTTAATGTAGTATACAGAAAAGGTAAGGTACGTTCACTAGCATTTAAGGGCAGATTGATAGGACCGTCTTATCTTAAATTCGTCACGCTATCTAAAATAAAGCAATAAAAAAGTTGTACAATGGGTTATTTGTTAGTTTTATCTTCTATAACTAGACATCTCTAAATATGTGATGAGACATATTAATTAAGAGATCTATAAACCTACCAATAAAGCACGGAGTGCTTCAATAAACCTCCTCTGTTTTCTGTAAATTAACCAGTAGCGCACGTTTAAGTCACAGCCGAACCGTTTTATGCATTTTCTCAGAAAAGCCCCAGACGTTTCAGGTAATCAACCTGTCGTTCATATTTATGTCCGACGAATCTCTTTTTTCTATTTTAACAGAAACCCCCCTGACTTTTCGGTTAATCAATCTATAGCTTATCTAAAACAAAAGTATTCATATCTTTTAAATCGTAACTTAGATTTAACATGTTATATATGAAATTTGATTAGACAAAATGTGTAAAATCTAAATATGATATTATTTTTAGCTGTTAATTATTTCTAAAATATTATTTTTGGTGCAAACTTAATCTATAGTGCATGGTCCATTTTTCTTTTATACTGGCGGCGATCCGAACTGCAAATAAACACCCATTAAAACTAGATTGACAGGAAAGAAAACATCGATAACCACACATGCACTTCTCTGAAAAATCACGAGAAAAAACAACATATTTCTCATCTTATTCCAAGTGAGTGTGCGTGCGTGCACGCGAGAGAGACGCCTTAGGACTGACCACATTCTAATGCGTTTTCGTTATGTGAACACTGAGTCCACCGTCGACAACACAAATGTGATGCCATGTGCAAATATATATATGACGTGGACCTATTAGGGTCTTGAGTCATGGTTATTGGGTCAAGAGCGTGTGTTATTTTCTCTCTCGTTGCAACGCACGGGCTCTTTTGCTACTCATCTCTTAATTAAACGAAGCTAGGATAGAACCGAACACACAAGTCTATTCCAGGAAGTGAAGGAGCTTGCTTCACGAAGAGAAACACTTTTCAAGAAGATTAGTAGGGAGCAGAATAAGTTTAGTCACAACCTTGCATGTCCGCACAACATGTTGGATTGGTAGTTGCCCTGTAGATGTCCCTCACAACGACGGGCTTGTTGGTAACTCCTTTTTCTTATCCTTATCAGCCCTTTGTTACGCAAAAACAAAGTCATGCACTTTCTTATGGTTTCTCCCTTCTTTGACTTAACATTTATCCTACATGACACTTGTAAGATAAAAAAATTGTACATGTCCTAATGTAGCGTACGCAAAAGGCGAGGCATTTTAAAGATATTTCGACTCTCATTCATAAAACAAATAGTAAGGTATCAGCTAAGTAAACACCAACCTTAAAAAACTGAAAAGATAACCAAGGCCTAGCAATACCCCAAATGACCACCAGTCAAAAAATTTGTTTAAAATCAAGACCCAAAGATCATCGGAGCTTGATGCTAACAGTCTTCACCTGCCTCCGTCCCACAACAACCACCAAAGAAGGAAAAGGAGATAGAGCACCTCTTTATCCGAGCATGAAGCGAATCCATGGCTGATCTGTAGCTTTCCGTACCTCCAAAGTAACTCGCCATAGACAAGGCCATTTCCGTTAAAAGAATCTAGCTAGGCAGCACCCCGAACACGCCATGAAACTCTACAATTGGCATCCCGGGCGACGATATCGACGGAGAAAACCTGACCTGCCATCCTTCTACAACTGATCGACTATCTTCCAACTGCTGCCGACGTAAATCATCATCACCCACCCGCTCCTGAACAACCTCTAGTGCTCCATGCCGAAGCCAGAGAAAACGACTAGCGGCAATGGAGTCAAAAAATAGTAGTCCACCACAAGGATATCGTTGTCGCCATGTCATCCCCGCTTGATCTGACAACCCCTCACTGATGACGACCATAAGGTTGGCATGGGAGGACAGCCGCCAGAGGATGGCGCCTAGGCAAGATCGCTCCACGGGAAGAAAAGAAAACTACAAGTTTAAGGACCCGGAGGTGACCATGGGTTTACCATAGACATGGATTCAATGGAGATTGATACGGAAAAGGCGAGACTCGCTGGGAAAATAACTTCAAGCCACACCCTTTTTCCTTACTTATTTGTCATGCATGTTGTATGCATGCATCAATCTTGCAAAATAAATCTACGGGATGCTGCATTTCTTCTTTGCTTTCGCTTTTGGACAATTTTTTTCAGAAACACATTACAAACGTTGAGACGCACATAGACGTATATATACCCACTCTTATGAACGCACACAACATCGTCCTTCACTGATATTTTTTCACTTTTATTAGACAGACAAGTGTCAAACCTTGAGTTTCATCTCTAGTGGGCTGGCAGGGTACAATCACCCTCCTTAGAAGCCAACCACAGGTTTGTTCTGTTTTTTCCTTTCGATAGTGGTCTATTTGTAACACGATTTCCCACTTCTAACTCCAAAATGAGAGCCCTCTTTGATTTAAAGTATTTCTTAAATACTGTTGGAGGCTTAATCTTTAGGAATTTTTGGCGTTGTGGGATTGCAATTTAGATGAACTTTTCTTCCCCCGCAAAAAACAATATGAAATTTACCTTCTTTTGCTCCCAAATTGGGAATTCAAGTATTATGACTGGATAGATATATATGAGTGTTTGGCTGCCACACAAATTCAAATCTATTTTGAACTAACCACCAGTGAGTTAAAATATGCCTCAACCAATTCCTTACTAGAAATAAGGATAAATGGAATTTGTGGGTCTCACACAGTGGGACCTACATGAATATATGGACCATAAAAACACACAAACAAATAGCCCCTCTATGCATAATTCATTTCCAGAAGTTTTAGATAATTTTATGAATTTTCTTACAGTGTGAACGCGAGGTTGAAATTTTCATTACCGACATTTTAAGAAGGGCATCTACTAGTACATCTGAGCCACTTACACGAACTGATCAGCTGATAAGCTGAAACTTGCTTCTCGCTACTTAAACATGCCCATTAAAATTCAGAAAAAAATGCAAAAATAAATAAATATGAGGTTGAAATTTAAATACAAAAGTTTCCCAAAAGTCATTCATATAAATATGTAAGGTCACTTGCATGAATCATTCCGCCAATAAGCTGAACTTTCTCCTCGACAATTCGTAAAACATCAAATTATTTCATGAAATCTTCAGGCGGTCTTGTATAACGAAAGATGACATGCCAGACTATTTCTGCATTTTCCTCTCGTGAGTTTTAGAGATCATACGCATCAAAAAGGCCGTAGAGTAGGATCTTAGCTGTTAATGGTCGAAACAATGATTTTTTTTCTTTAGAGTAGGCTACACAACACAACCACATGTTGAGCTACACCCTGCTTTGATAGCCTTCGTCGGGACAAACCAACTTGGCGATCCACGTGTGCGAGGGAAGGCAGCAATGGTGCATGCACTCAACAAACATCACACAATATTATGTGGCGTTCTACATCTAATTAAAGCCAAAGCGTCGACCTCCCTGAGGAGAATTGCTGATTCAGGTTGGTCCTGATTGATTCCTCCTTTTACTATTAAACAATATCAACTAGGACCATCGATCCAAATTGTTGATTTTCTTATGGAGGGCCTGACATTTGAGGAAAAGTGACTTTTGGGGGATGGAAGCCTCTAGCACGGCTTATGTCTCCTACCTCGATAATCTATGGATGTCCTTTAGTGGCATCGAAAGGGTCTCCTATAGATCATGTATGGATAAATATGAGTATATTGTTCACCAAACTCCATTTCATTGTCCTGATTGTCCTCGGTGTGTATGAGAGGCGCCTGCAGTAACTATTAAGTTATATGTTGATGCAAGCACTAGTAGAAAACAGGGCTTTGGTTCTAGACAGATCAGAGCATTAGTCTCGGTCATGTTACGAATTGGGACTAATGGAAGCATCAGTCCCGGTTCGAGAGGCTAGGACGCTGGCCGGGCCTCGGCAGGCATCTGTCCCGGTTCGGCTGGGACCTTTAGTCCCGGTTCCAGCCACCAACCGGGACTAAAGGGGTTGCTGCACTTTAGTCCCGGTTTGTGTTTGGAATCGGGACTAAAGGGTAGGCATTTGGTCCCGATTCTAGAAACAAACCGGGACTAAAGTTTTGCCTATATATATAGCCACGCCCCTCTCCCCCATGTCCTCTGTTTTTTGGCCGTGGAAGGGTGGAGGTGTGGACTACTCTGTTTTTTTGCCTATATATGCAAGGTGTTCGATGAAATGCCCGAGCCACACTTAAGCTTTCTCCTCTATTCTTCCTCCAAACTCGACCTCCAAACTGCATTTCCCCCAAGATTTTCTAGGTTTGGCGGTGCACCAACTACATAAGTGTTCTATAAGTTTAGCAACTTCATCCTTTCATCTCTCACTGCTAGTTTAGCTCATTTCAAATGCTGTAGAAGTAGAGTGGTTTGTGGGTTTTAGTTGAGGAGTGTATGTGGGAGTTCTTTTGATTTAGATACACAATTTGAGCTCAAATTAACTTTTTAGAGTCTGCACATGTGTAGGGTGCCGTCCCGTCCCCGTCCTCACCGCCGTCGAACGCCTGCGCCGATGTTGTCGCCGGCACCACCGTGGTGAGCCTCTTATTCTTATCTTCTTTTTAAAAGAAAAAATTCTTACTTGTATGATTTAGATAGCTACTTGTATAATTTTCTTACTTTTATTATTGTTTGTTATTATATAGTGCCATGGTTTTGGTATCCGCCCCGTCGACCCTCGTCCGGTCTATGATTCGGATGTGGTATATTATCTTTTATAACAATTTGTTTCATTTAGTGTTTATGACAATTATGCCGACCAACGTGACATAGATATTTTTATGTAGGAGGTATGTGAAGTGGAAATTCCAACCGACCCTCTTGTCGAGAGGTTAAATTTAGTTGAAAAAAAAAACAATTATTTGAAAGAAAAATTGAAAAGAATTGAAGAGGAGAAGATGAAATTGGAGTTGCATGTTGCCGATGTCATCGATGATCACAAGATTCAGATGGATGCAATGCGCTTGAAGATTAGAAAGATTAGAAAATATGCCATTGATAATGAGGCTTGGTATCATTATGATATTGGATCAATTGTTAACTTAGTTGCGATTATGATCGCATTTGTTGTTGCATTTAAATGTTTTACATAGTTGTATGTTAGTTTCAATCACTGGTACATCGAGGTGCTATACAAATGGTTTTTAACCCCTTTTCGTGACGACATTCTGAATCGTCGCCGAGTGAGTGTGTGCGATAGGGGGTCCTTCCTACACGACCAGGAAACCGTCGGGGATAGGCCCTCCTGGCACACACGCTCGGCAAAATGAGGTCGTGTGCGATGGGCGAACGATCAAATACGATTATACGTACAGTTTTGCTAAAAAAATAAAATTATACAGGCCAAATTGTTTTCATTCGTAAGTACATCACACACAGTCAGTCCCGGCTAAACGTTTCCGTTCGTATGTACATTCCACACAGTCAAACTAAGGAATACGTTTCCGTTAGTTTGTACATCCCACACAGTTAATCCAAGAAGTACGTTTTCGTTCGTATATACATCCCACACAGTCACTCCAAGGAAAATGTTTCTGTTCGCAGGTACATCACACATAATTTTCCCCATTAAATCGTTTGTGATAGCGTTGCCATTGTAGGCGATATTAAAAAAATTATCGTTTGTATTATTGAATGCATCACACATGGTGCTTAAAACAAACTGTGTACCATAGACTGTCCATCACACACACTTTTTATGTGGTAAACGTTTGCGCAAGGTGGCCTAACACAAACAGTTTTCAAGAGGATGTCGTGTTTGATTGTTCATTGATCCAACATGATCTTATCCTAAAAACGGTGCGTTGCCTGAGGTCATCGCCCACGGTGTTTTCTCCATAACCGTTTGCAATAGAAAAATCCAATTAGCGGGCCACTAATTGGCCATTAGCAGGCTAATTGTCCTATTATTAATAATCTATTTATTAATCTAATTGACATTTCATATTAAGCACAAAATATATTTCATTTTCGTATTAAGGAAGCAAGATTTCATAATTGAAATACATCAGAGTACAACATCATATAGCTTCAGCACTCAACTACCCCATTACACAACTGCACCAGCACCAAGTTTCACACGCAACATCTATAACCTTTTGAAATTAGCATCATAGACGGTACATAGACAGATGAATCTCATCTAGAAAACTGCTGAAGTGGAAGGCGAATATTGAGCCTTCATTGATGTTGAAGGTCTTTGCAACTTTAGGCCAGTGCTTGTGGATGATTGACCGTCCATTCTTCGTCCTCTTCAGGAACACTTCAATATTGAACCGTGGGTGTTGTATGAATACCTTCCTCACCTCCTGACCATACAGGTGGTTTGAAAGGTAATTATCATTGAACTGCTTTGGAAAGGCCTGAAAATAAGGATGTGCATAAATATCTTCTCTAGATTGAAAATGGGGCAAAGGAATGAAAAAGCCAAGGTATAATAGTTAGTACCATCCTGTAGTAAACTGATGTCTTCTTCATTGTGTAAACCAAGATCTTTTTGTTTTTTGTCACTAGTTTCTTTATCCTAACAATCTTTCTGAGTTTCTTGACTTGACTGATATTCATGGACAACTCATTTCCGCAGATGCAAAAAGGGTCGAATAGTGGGTCAAAACCTCTGACAGCAGGACCTACATGTGCAAGACCAACTTGTTAAAAACCTAAATATTAAAATGGTTTCTGCAATTGTGCTATTAGACAAAGGACCATGCATGTGCAAACCTCGATTGTAAACCTTGGTGCTTCCCATTGTTTCCCTGCAACACATATAAGGTAGTTGGTGATCAGGTTGAGTGAGGGTTCGCATGCTATCAGTAAAATATGTTGATGAAAAATAAGAACATTGCAGATTCATCGGATTAGTTCGAGCCACATGGAAAACCCATTTATCCAAACCAAACATGATTAAGAACTAGGAAATATAGCAATTGTATATGTTTCTCATGTATTAAGTGCAGCCAAATTCGATTTATTACTCACATGCACAACAATACAAAATTCTACCCACGACAATCGGACATCGCATTGCAGAATTGAACCAAGCAGTTAACTAAACACCACAACAAATGAACCAAACATTAACTGAGCACCATATTGCATAATATAACATACTCCTAATAGAAGATCAGACAGTTAACCAAACCAAGCATGCTTAACAATTTGAAAATATAGCAATTGTATTTGTTTCTCATGTATTTGGTACAGCAAAATTCGATTTATTTCTCACATAGTATAAAATAACAGAATGTACCCACAACAATTGAACATCGCATTGCAGTATTGAACCAAACCGTTAACTAAACACCACAATAAATGAACCAAACGTTAACTGAGCACCAAATTGCACAATATATAACATACTAGAAGATCAAACAGTTAACCAAACCAAGCATGGTTGACAACTTGGAAATATAGCAATTGTATTTGTTTCTCATGTATTTTGCTAAGATAAATTCGATTTATTTCTCACATGGAATACAATACAAAATTGCACGTTGAAGAATTGAACATTATATTTGCAGAATTGAACCAAACAGTTAACTGAACACGATAACTAATTAACTAAACAGTTAATAAGTGAGCACCACATTGCACGACATATAGAACATATACACTAGAGCAATAGATTGCATGGTAAAAGTAGATAGGACAATTCACTAGAATTTGTTAAAGAAAGACAGGAGCAGCACATGCAACGGATAAACCGAGCATGCTTAACCGGCGTAGCTAGCAAACTGAACATAAGTCCTTATAGTGAGCTAATAAAACAAGCTACTCCTTATCGTCGGAGATATCGATGATGATTGGCCCCTTGGACATGGAAGAGGGTGAGGCTTCCACATCGTGGGTGCCCTCGTCGTAGTGGTGAGTTGCCTGAGCCGTTCCGGGCACCAACCTGCTGGCTCTCGAGTTGAGGTAAGCACGGGTACACTGAGAAAACACCTCGTAGTCTTCGTCGAAGGCACCGACGGTGGCCTCGAGAAAACGCCATGAACTGTCGTTTAAAGCAGCCAACTGCGTCGCGGCGTCGGCGCGCGAGGCATCGACGGTGGCCTCGACGGCGAGGTGCTCCTCCAAGATCTGGGGGTCGGCACGAATGGCAGCCATCGTGAACTCATCCGCGCGTGCGGCCGCGATTTGCTTCTCTGCTGCCAAATGCTCCTTGAGCTCCTGGCTATACTGCGTGCACCATGGCTTAGGCCGGCACTTATTTGGGGAGGGTCGTGATTGGCGGTCTGGGCATGTGGGATGTGGAAGGAGGAGGAGGAGGATGGGGGTCGGGTGTGGATTACCTGCCTGGATCGACGAGACTGTGCAGCGTGAAGGAGGGTCGCCGGCGAGGAGGCGGCGCTGCAAGCAAGGAGTGAAGGTTTCAACTTGGAAAGGAAGACGGAAACAGGAGAAATGTGGCTTTTGGTATGGGGGAGGGGGCAGGGAGGTAGATATTTCCGCGGAAGTCGAAAATTTTGGATTGGTGCAGCGAAAAAGCTGGCGCGCAAAGTGTCATCAGACACGGTCCCTTATTCAGCACTGTGTACGATATGTGAATATCACAAACGATTCATATATCTCAACCCGTGTGTGATGAGTTTGAACGTGCAAATTTTGGTCCGAACTTTCCTAGTTACAGTGGTCATCCACGTCATTGCATAATTTGGGTAGACAAAGGAGACTACAGCACACCCACACTTCTTAATCGGGCAAGTTCAACAATTAAACAGAGTTAGCTGACCTAAACTTTACTCTAAGAAATTAAAGACCGACGCTCTTAATTAAACAAAACAAAGAGTAATACTCCGGCTGGTGCTCGTCGATCTCCGCCGCCTCTTCCATGTCCAGCTCGCGCCCGACGATCTCCTGGGCAAGGGACTCCATGGCATCCATCGCACCATACTCGGCAAGCATCTCGCCATTCGCGCCGGCCATCTCTTTGGAAAAGGCCGCCATGAGCTGGGCGTGGGCGGCCGCGATCTTGGCTTGGATGGGCTCCGTCATGGCAAGGTATGCCGCAGAGGAACGGACGGCTGCTCGAACGCTCTCGGCGATTGCCAACTCTTCGGTCGTGGGTTGCCGACCGTTGTCGGAGAAGCTTCGTTCGATTTGTGCGGTGACCGCCACGAGCTGGGCGTGGGCAGCCTCGACATGGTCGTGGGTGGCCTCCATCAGGGCTAAGGCCATCGCTGCGGAATGGACAGCTGGTATGCCGCTCTCGCCAGTTGCTATCCCCGAGGCAAATGTTGCTGCCGCCACCTGAGAAGCAACAGCGGCCGTTTAGGCTGCCTTGGCCGCCCGGTCGCAGATTGCGGCCGCGCTCACGCAGCTTGTTAGCACACGCATGGCGGCTGCGGCCGCGCTGTCGCCGGAGTGGGTCGCCAAAGTTGCCCTTACAACGCGGGTCCACATCCCCATCTTTCACCGGCGATGATTGAATAGTGAAATGATATTTGGGGAGCGAGCTAGTGTGCTTGACACGCCGGCTGTGGACTGTAGCCGACGCACCTTCTCGCGTAAGCCATATGCGTACTATACTCCGACGGTGCTCCAAGATATTTTGTACTGCATCTCCCACGGTTGGTGATAATAAACTGTGTGTGATCTTCTTGATTTTTTGTCTTGATTTGAATTACATAATGGGGTCACAGGTGCAAAGGAGGGTGTTTGAATTGCCAGAACTTTTATCTGCAGTGAACATACAACTATAGGTGTGTCGTCAAAAAAATTGAAATTATTCAGGGTTAGTTTGGACATTTTTATACATTAACTTGGTTTTCTAGGCATTTCAGCTGAACAATTCAAAATTAAACTAAATGCACATGCTCTGGTGCACCAAAATGGGTTGTAAAATCATATATGTGTCCATGGGTTTATGCTTATGTCCCATGCAAGAAATGGGGGGTAATTTCAAACATCACGGCACCGTGGCTCTCCGGCAAACGTTGAGGTACTTGCTTTTGTAATTCTAGTAAATCCAAAACTCGTCTGAAATTCATGAACCTTGGCATGCTATCATGAAATGGCATCAACATGCTGGGGTAAAAAATATTGTCCCATTTGGGGTAGGTTATGGTATAAACTTATCACAAACCATAGCTTCTCGCTAAAAGCCACATGGTTCCGGTAGGGAAACGTGTCACCTTTGTGGACAAAACGATATTCGTCGGCTCTTCTTGCTTTCATATTTTTTCTGGGTTCAACATAGAACAATAGGAGTGTCAATTTCGGAATTTTTCGGGGATCGTTTGGACATTTTTATACGTTAACTGAGTTTTCTAAGCATTTATATGTATAATTCAAAATTGAACTACATGCACATGCTCCAGTGCATAATAGCGGGTTGAAAAATCAAATGTGTGTCCTTGGTTGCAAGCTTAGGTCACATGCAAGAAATGAGAATGAATGACAAACACCTCGACACTGTCGCTCGGCCGCTAACATTGAGATACATGGTTTTAAAATTCTAGTAAATCAAAAACTCGTCTGAAATTCATGAAACTTGACATGATATCATGGAACGGCATCAACTTGCTGTGATAAAAATATTGTCCCATTTGGGGCAGGTTTGGGTATAAGCTTCTCGCAAACCAGAGCTTTTCACAACAAGCCTGATGGTTTTGGTAGGGAACGTGCCACCATTGGGGACGAAACGATATCCGTTGCCTCTTATTACTTCCAAAAATTTTCTAGTGTCAACATAGAACAATAGGAGTGTTGTGTCAATTTTTGGGATTTTTCGGGGTTCGCTTGGACATTTTTATACATTAACTGAGTTTTCTATGCATTTATGTGCATAATTCAAATTTGAACTACATGCACATACTCCAGTGCATATAAATGGGTTCAAAATTCAAATGTGTGTCCTTGGTTGCATGCTTAAGTCCCATGCAAGAAATGGGAATGAATGTCAAACTCCTTGCCACCGTCGCTCGGCCACTAACATTGAGATACATGGTTTTTAAATTCTAGTAAATCGAAAACGCGTCTGAAATTTATGAAACTTGACATGCTATCATGGAACGGCATCAACATGCCGTGGTAAAATTTTTGTCCCATTTGGGGGAGGTTGTGGTATAAGCTTCTCACAAACCAGATCTTCTCATAATAAGCCTCGTGGTTACGGTAGGGAACGTTTCACCTTTCTGGACGAAACGATATCCGTTGCCTCTTCTTGATTTCAATTTTTTTTCTAGTGTCAACATAGAACAAAAGGAGTGTTGTGTTAAATTTTGGAAATTTTCGGGGTTTGTTTAGACATTTTTATACATTAACTCAGTTTTCTATGCATTTATGTGCATAATTCAAATTTGAACTACAGGCACATGCTCCAGTGCATATAAATTGGTTGAAAAATCAAATCCGTGTCCTTGGTTGCATGCTTAGGTCCCATGCACGAAATGTGAATGAATGTCAAACACCTTGCCACCGTTGCTCGGCCGCAAACATTGAGATACATGGTTTTTAAATTCTAGTAAATTCAAAACTCGTCTGAATTTCATGAAACTTGGCATGCTATCATGGAGCGGCATCAACATGCTGTGGTAAAAATTTTGTCCCATTTGGGGCAGATTTGGGTATAAGCTTCTCGCAAACCAGAACTTCTCACACAAGCCTGATGGTTTCGGTAGGGAACATGCCACCTTTGGGGACGAAAAGATATCCGTTGCCTCTTTTTGCTTTCAAAATTTTTCTAGTGTCAACATAGAACAACAGGAATGTTGTGTCAATTTTTGGGATTTTTTGGGGTTCATTAGGACATCTTTATACATTAACTTGGTTTTCTAGGCATTTTCTGTGCATAATTCAAATTTGAACTACATGCACATGGTCCAGTGCAGAAAAATGGGTTGACATATCAAATGTGTGTCCTTGGGTGCATGCTTAGGTCCCATGCAAGAAATGAGAATGAATTTCAAACACCTTGCAACCATCGCTCGGGCGTTAACATTGATATAGATGGTTTTTAAATTCTAGTAAATCAAAAACGCGTCTGAAATTTATGAAACTTGACATGCTATCATGGAATCAACATTTCGTGGTAAAAATATTGTCCCATTTGGGGCAGGTTGGGGTATAAGTTTCTCACAAACTAGAGCTTCTCACAACAAGCCTCGTGGTTACGGTAGGGAACGTTTCACCTTTCTAGACGAAACGTTATCCATTGCCTTTTCTTGATTTTAAATTTTTTTCTAGTGTCAACATAGAACAACAGGAGTGTTGTGTTAAATTTTGGACTTTTTTGGGGTTTGTTTGGACATTTTTATACATTAACTGAGTTTTCTATGCATTTATGTGCATAATTCAAATTTGAACTACAGGCACATGCTCCAGTGCTTATAAATTGGTTGAAAAATGAAATATGTGTCCTTGGTTGCATGCTTAGGTCCCATGCACGAAATGGGAATGAATGTCAAACACCTTGCCATCATCGCTCGGCCGCAAACATTGAGATACATCGTTTTTAAATTCTAGTAAATCCAAAACTCGTCTCAAATTAATGAAACTTGGCATGCTATCATGGAGCGGCATCAACATGTTGTGGTAAATTTTTTGTCCCATTTGGGGTTGGTTTGGGTATAAGATTCTCGCAAACCAGAGCTTCTCACACAAGCCTGATGGTTTCGGTAGGGAACGTGCCACCTTTGGGGAAGAAACGATATCCATTGCCTCTTCTTGCTTTTAAGTTTTTTCTAGTGTCAACATATAACAACAGGAGTGTTGTGTCAATTTTTAGGAATTTTCGGGGTTCGCTAGGACATTTTTATACATTAACTGGGTTTTCTAGGCATTTTCTGTGCATAATTCAAATTTGAACTACATGCACATGCTCCAGTGCAAAAAAATGGGTTGACATATCAAATGTGTGTCCTTGGGTGCATGCTTAGGTCCCATGCAAGAAATTGGAATGAATTTCAAACACCAGGGCTCTGTTGACAGCCGGCAATACGTTGAGATACTTTGCTTTTAAATTCTAGTAAATCCAAAACTCGTCTGAAATTCATGAAACTTGGCATGCTATCATGGAATGGCACCCGACATGCTGTGGTATTTTTTGTGTCCATTTTGAGAGAAGGCGCACTCGAATAACAGCCAACAAAGGCATTTCGAAACAAATAGCTGCCAGTTTAATATCTCAAACGTTTTGTATAATTTAAATCGTGTGCGTTCTATTAACTATTCATGTGACACCACGTGTTACTCTTTTAATGGTTAGGAGGTGCCGTGCGGACAGCTCCTTGACTGAACGGGAGGCGTGCGAGCGCAGTCTGCTGCGCAGGCGGACCAAGAGGCGTGCAAGCTGTCCTCCAATGCGTAGGCTCACTAGGAAGCGTGTGAGTTGTACGCAGCGCAGGCTCACTAGGAAGCGAGCCCTCTGACTTCCATGGCCGCCCGCCTTGCTCGCACCTTCTCCATTAATGGTGCTCGAGCCACTGTTTAATTCGGGTGGCCTTACTGTTCGCCTCCCATTCCCCTTCCGCAGACCTCCATCAACGCCATGGCGCAGAAGGATCATCTGCCACTAGTGTTCCAGTTTGGTGAAGTCGACTGAATGAAAGATATGGTTTGAACGAACTTGCGTTTTTCTCTCTGAATGTACAGACTTATCTAATGATTTTCTTTAAAAAACGTCAATGGTTTTTAAATATAAAACACTCATCGCAAACGTTTTAGTTAGAACACCCGTATGCAAACCGACAGCTTCCCCAGAAAGCCAAGGGAAAATGTGCCGAGCAGGATTTGTGCAGCTCTTGATCGCAAACGTTTTAGATAGAACACCCGTATATAAATCGACAGCTTCCCCAGTAAGCCAAGGGAAAATGTGCCGAGCAGGATTTGTGCTGCTCTTCATCACAAACGTTTTAGATAGAACACCCGTATGCAAAAGTGAGACCTATGGTCTTCCCCAGTAAGCCAAGGGAAAATTCGCCGCGCAGAATTTGTGCATCTCTTCAATGCAAACGGTTCAGATTGAATACGGTATGCAAAGCGAGACTTCGGCGCTAAGCCAAGAGAAAATCTGGCATGCAGGAATTGTACATCCCTTCAACGCAAACGGTTTTTCCGGATGACCCGTGTGCAACCACGTACAGACAATTTGGTAAGATTTGCATCTGTCATATTGGGTATATTGCCATTTGTCAAACTGGAGAGATTGAAATTTGTTGATCTAGTAACATTGCCCATTGTCAACCTTGTAAAACTGCCATTTGTCGAAATATGCAGCTAAAAATCACTAGCACTATCTAATTTTTGCAACTAAAATTCAGTAATTAAGCATAGATTCCATTCATAGATTAAGCAGTCGTTCTTTATACAAACAGTTCAACTGCACAGTTGAACCGACCAAACTTTTCCCCAATTGTTGCCAATCACGTACTGAAATAACTAGTTCAACTATATATACTAGCTAATTTTAAGTACGTTGTACAGTTCCACCACATCTATAGCAGATGAACTGAACAAAATAGCCCCTAAATACTACTACTACTACTACTACGGAGGGGCTTTGTACTACTTCCGGCAGCCTCTCCTCTGCCGAGCACGCTCAGTAAGAGGTAGAGGAGGAGGAGCCTACCGACGAGCTGGACAACTGCAATACGGTGCCTGCCGCTGATGCACCTTCAGCGACGCTCACCTCGAACGCCCTCTGCCACTCCAGACGACCCCTCTCGAAGCGGCGGGGCTCCTAATAGATGTCCTGATTCGTCACCTCCGTGGCGGCGTGTGTTGCGGCCACGGTGGCGGTAAGGCTCTTTGCGTCCTCGACGAGGCGCTCCTCCTCCTCCCGCAGGAACTCGATGTAGCGCACAAGGTCGTTGACGCACTTGCGGGCCTCCACCTCTGCCTCCCGCCTTTGAGCGGCGGTGGCGGTGCGGGTGATGACCCCGGCGGTCGACGGTGGGCTGGCGGCCACGGCGGCCGATGATGGGGTGGCGGCCATGACCTCCACCACCCACCTTCGGGCCATGGTGGCGGAGTGGGTGATGGCCAAGGTGGCCGACAGTGGGGTGGCGGCCACGACGGCCACCTCCTGCCTTCGTGCCGCGGTGGTGGAGCGGGCGATGGCCCTGGCTTTCGGCGGTGGTGTGGCGTCCACGACGGCAGATGGTGGGGCGGCGACAATAGCGGCCAGCAACAGCTATCGACGGGTAGCGGCGACGGAGCGTGTGGTGGGTTTTTCGCGCACACCCAACAGGGACGCCACGCGCACTACAGTACGCCCGGGACTGAGCCGCCGCCGCGGTGTAGCCTCCCAGCTGGAGTTGTCCTCTGATGACAGCGGAGTGGCGGAGCGACGACGATGGACCGGTGCCATTGGCGATTGTGGGAGAAGTAGACGAGATAAGCTACAGGGAGGGAGGGGAAAATGCGATGCAGGACTCGCCGGCCGTGAGGGTTTATATAGCAGGCCGGTAAGAATTGTGATTTTGCGGGATTTCACCGAGTCGGGCGGGAAGCTTGGGCGGGAACTTGCGCGGTTGTGCGGGAACGGGCTCACCCACTTGGAGCCACTGTTTGGCCAAAAGAACGCCCCCGCGCGCTGCTCAAGGTTGCGCTGTAAGCCATCTGCGGCCGCGGGGTGACAAAACATACGAGAGGAGGACGAAAGGACACGTACACATACGGTCAATAAAAAAATGTTTGTGATTTAATTACCTATTACCCCGTCCTGGTTTATAAGTCGTCTATGTATTTTTGTGCCAAATTTTGACTAGAGATTTAACTAATAAAATACGAATGCATGTCGCCAAAGATTATATCGTTGGATTCGTATTTGAACATAGTTTCTAATTATATAATTTTTATAACATGCATTAACATTTTGTTGGTTAAATTTAAGGTCAAAATCTGGCACAGAATATAAAGAGGACTAATAGACCAAGACGGAGGTAGTAGCACATGGCCGCTCTCTATGCAGTGTCGCAACTGCCGGCCGGCTTGTAGACGACCATTCCCTGCATGTTCAACTGCTCTATGCGTGTGGTTGCTCGCGGTTGAGGCGGCCGCCGCGCGCCCTGCTCGCGTCCCACCACGCGCGCTCTGCTCTCATGTCCCTTCGGGCGCTCTACACTCGTCCCTCCATGCGCTGCCAATGTTTGGGGCCGGCGCACGATCACGTATGTTCGTGCTGCCATTATGCATGCGGTTGCGCCGGGCGCGGCACCACGATGCAGTTACCCGCTGCAAAAACTGCCATGCGGACGCGCCGAGAATCCATGCCGCCCTGCCCCCATTTATTCCTGCGGCCATTTACCTTCATCTCTCGCGCCACACGACACAATAAGCACACCCACGACAACACATACAGAGAGGACATCTAGCGGTTCCAATGGCGCTCCCCGTGGCTCCAATGGGGCTCCCAGCGGCCGAAGACGACAACGGGGGGCAGTTCACCACGCATCACGTAGTGGACACTCACATGAGGGGGAAGGCCCTCTCGGTGGTGTACACGAACGAACCGGTCTCGGTGGAGTGCTCCATCCAAACTATGGAGCAGTTGCTTGCTGAGGACAAGTACCAAGTGGTCGGCTTCGACCTCGAGTTCACCGGCGGTCGTGCTGGGCATGATCAGAAGGTTGTCGTCGCCTAGTTGTGCGTGCGACATGACGTCCTCGTCTACCACTACCACCTGGCCACAAGGCCTTGCGAGCGTTTCTCCAGGTTTATCAACAGCTCGGACAACTGTTTCGCTACGGTGGACACCACAAACGATCTGAAAGCGCTCAAGGTTTCGGGCTTGAAATGTCAGAATCTTGTCAACATCCAGGACCACTACAAGGTCTGGGGCAGCAACAACAACAAACAGAACTCCCTAATTAACCTCGCCTCGGCCATCATCGCCCCCTACTACATGAAGATGAAGGATGAGAGCAAGAAGGACAAGAACGCCCGGCACAGTGTCTGGCATCAGAGACTGGATGAACAACACGTCAAGTACGCGGCCAAGGACACGCACACAAGCTACAAGATGTATAGGCGGATCATTGACATGAGGAAGTGTCTTCTTCCTGCCCCAGACGAGGGATTGAGCCACAGAGGAGTGGTGGGAGCGTCACAAGTAGTAGATGACTAGACAATCGTTTCTCCTAGTTTAGAATGCATGCAATTTTTTATTGAGGTGTGTGCGATTGATCTGTATAGTCACTTATGTAATTGGATGTTTATTTCAATTATATATATATATATATATATATATATATATATATATATATATATATATATATATATATATATATATATATATATATATTCTGTAGACAGAGCAAATCACACGGCTCATTAGCAGCAATCGTCTGTGTTATTATTGGTCTTCGCACACATTTCTGATTACGGACCTATTTGCCGCGTATCACACATATCTTGTTCAGTTGAACTGTTTCTGTTGTCTTGGCTCATCGCAAATAGTTCATCCGAGTAAACTGTATGCCCTCCATCGCAAACACATTGATCTGGCTGACCGTTTCTATTGTGTTGCCTAATCATACACAGTTCATCCTAGTGAACTTTATGCCGTATATCGCAGACACCCTCATTTGGCTGCCCGTTTCTGTTGTTCTGATTCATCGCAAATAGTTATGCTGGATTAACCATTTGCCACGCATCGCACACGCAACTCTAATCTGAACCGTGTTTGATGTCACCGCCATCGCAAATGTTTTGTATCTTTTTTGATGGTTTTCTTACACCACCGTTTGTGATTAATGCATCGCACACATTTTCGTCGAAGGGTCTCTGATTGGACTGTCGCGTTTGGACCAACCTGCAGTAGTGAATGTATGTTTTAATTATATGCTCTAGAGAGCTGATGTTGTTCTATGAGAACTATGTATGAACTTTATGTATTTATTTTTTCAGTAATAACATTTGATCACTAGTGTACTTTGGTTTTAATGTGATGATGAACTTGTATTAATTTGGTCACTTCTCTATTCATGATGTTCTGTAATGGTTTTTGACATACTTAATTATATAATGCACGTAGATGAACTGTGAACGGTTGTACGGTGACCGACGCACCTCCGACTACATTGAGGGCCTGCATAATTTTCTCGAAGTAGCTGAGGCAAACAAGTAGAATGGTTTTATGTATTGTCCATGTAAAGTCTGTGAGAATACGAAGGATCACTCTTCCTAAAAACCCTTCACTTCCACCTGCTTGAGAAGGGTTTCATGCCACACTATAATGTTTGGACCAAGCATGGAGAAAGAGGGGTTATGATGGAAGACAACGAAGAAGAAGAGGATGATGACAACTATCCTATGTTCCCTGAATACGGTGATACTGCAACGGGGGAAGCTGAAGATCAATAGGCACCAGATGATGTGCCCGATGATGATCTTCGCCGGGTCATTATTGATGCACAGAGAGAATGCGAAAGTGAAAGGGAGAAGTTGAAGTTCAATCGCATGTTAGAGGATCACAAAAAACGGCTGTACCAAAATTGCGAAGATGAAAACACAAAGTTCGGTACCACACTAGAATTGTTGCAATGGAAGGCAGACAATGGTATATCTGACAACGGATTTGCGAAGCTACTGAAAAATTATGAAGAAGAAGCTTCCAAAGGATAATGAATTGCCTGACAGTACCTACGAAGCAAAGAAGGTTCTATGCCCTCTAGGATTGGAGGTGCAGAAGACACGTGCATGCCCTAATGACTGCATCCTCTACCGCGGTGAGTACGAGAATTTGAACGCATGCCCGGTATGCGGTGCATTGCGGTATAAGATCAAATGAGATGACCCTGGTGATGTTGAGGGCGAGCGCCCCAGGAAGAGGGTTCCTGCCAAGGTGATGTGGTATGCTCCTATAATACCACGGTTGAAACATCGGTTCAGAATCAAAGAGCATGCCAAGTTGTTGCGATGGCACAAAGAAGACCGTAAGAAAGACGGGAAGTTGAGAGTACACGCTTGTTGGGGATGTAACCCCGAGGTGTGACCCGCCCAGAAGGGGCCGGGTTACACCGTTGGTGACTCAATATGAAGAAGGCCCAAGAAGATGAAGCATGAAGACTGGTGGCGGCTTACAAGGTGGACTTTGATACGTCTCCGTTGTATCTACTTTTCCTAACGCTTTTCCTCTTGTTTTGGACTCTAATTTGCATGATTTGAATGAAACTAACCCAGACTGACCCTGTTTTCAGCAGAACTACCATGGTGTTGTTTTTGTGCAGAAATAAAAGTTCTCGGAATGGAACGAAACTTTGCGAGGATTTTTTATACAATAAAAGAGAATTTCTGGAGCCAAGAACCACCGGAGGGGGGCACCTGGGTGGGCACAACCCACCAGGGCGCGCCACCCCCTCCAGGCGCGCCCAGGTGGGTTGTCCCCACCTGGTGGCCCCGCAAACCCTGAAACCGATGCTATAAAATAACATATTTCCAGGAAAAAAATCAGGGAGAGAGAATTATTGCGTTCCGCGAGACGGAGCCGCTGCCACCTCCTGTTCTTCATCGGGAGGCCAGGTCTGGAGTCCGTTTGGGGCTCCGGATAGGGGGATCTTCGATCTTCGTCATCACCAACCCTTCTCCATCGCCAATTCCATGATGCTCCCCACCGGGAGTGAGTAATTCCTTCGTAGGCTCGCTGGTCGGTGAGGAGTTGGATGAGATTCATCATGTAATCGAGTTAGTTTTGATAGGGCTTGATCCCTAGTATCCATTATGTTCTGAGATTGATGTTGCTATGACTTTGCCATACTTAATGCTTGTCACTTTGGGCCCGGGTGCCATGATTTCAGATCTGAATCATTTATGTTATCATCATTATATCTATGCTCTAGATCCGATCTTGCAAGTTAGAGTAACCTACTACGTGTTATAATCCGGCAACCCCGGAGTGACAATAGTCGGGACACTTCCCGGTGATGACCGTAGTTTGAGGAGTTCATGTATTCACCGTATGTTAATGCTTTGTTCTGGTTCTCTATTAAAAGGAGGCCTTAATATCCCTTAGTTTCCAATAGGTCCCCGCTGCCACGGGAGGGTAGGACAAAAGATGTCATGCAAGTTCTTTCCATAAGCACGTATGACTATTTACGGAATACATGCCTACATTATATTTATGAACTGGAGCTAGTGCCGTATCGCCCTAGGTTATAACTGTCACATGATGAATATCATCCAACGAATTACCGATCCAATGCCTACGATTTTCCTACATATTGTTCTTGCTAAGATACTACTGCTACTGTTACTGTTGCACTTACTACAAAATCACTGCTATCACTGTTACCGTTACTATTGATGTTGCTACTACTATCAAAACTATCCTACTACTTTGCTACTGATCACTTTGCTGCAGATAATTAATCTCCAGGTGAGGTTGAATTGACAACTCAGCTGCTAATACTTACAAATATTCTTTGGCTCCCCTTGTGTCGAATCTATAAATTTGGGTTGAATACTCTACCCTCGAAAACTGTTGCGATCCCCTATACTTGTGGGTTATCAAGACCTTTTTCTGGCGCCGTTGTCGGGGAGCATAGCTATATTTGTTGAGTCACTTGGGATTATTATCAAATTATCACTATGAAGAATCTGAAGGATGCTAAGACTAACATTTTTCCCTCTAAGACGAGGGGAGGTAAGGAACTGCCATCCAGCTCCGCTTTAGATTCACCTTCTGTTATAAGTAGACTTGCAACACCACCACATGCTATTAATTCTGATATGTTGCAAGTTATTGATGATGCTACTTTTGCTATGAATGCTTATGATGATGCCTGTACCTTGCTTGATGATGATGTGCCACTAGGTGAATTTCTTGATGAACAAATTGCTAGAGTAAGACAACATGATATTGTTGAAACTGATGATGAGCTTGAAACTGAAAATCTTGAAACACCTGCTAGAACTAGCCCTCCTAGATATGAATTGCCAAAGGTACCGGAAGGCTATGTTATGGGTGAGGAGCCAACTAGAGATATTCTTGCTTGTAAGGATAGAGATGATCTAGAGAAATTATTATGCAAGTACAAAGAAAAATCTCTGAATGCTAGAATGAAATATGATCCTAAGTTTGCTACTTCACCTATCTTTATTGATGATAAGGATTATGAATTCTCTGTCGACCCAGAGTTAATTACTTTTGTTGAATCTGATCCTTTCCATGGTTATGAAACTGAAACTGTTGTGGCACATCTTACTAAGTTAAACGACATAGCCACCCTTTTTGCTCATGATGAGAAAATTCGCCATTACTATATTCTCAAATTATTTCCTTTCTCATTAAAGGGTGAGGCTAAAGCTTGGTACAATATTCTTGCTCCTGGTTGTGTGCGTAGTCCAGGATATGATTTATTACTTCTCTGAAAAATAATTTCCTGCTCATAAGAAACAAGCTGCCTTACAGGAAATATTTAACTTTGCGCAAATTGAAGAAGAGAGTCTCCCACAAGCTTGGGGGAGGCTTCTCCAATTGCTTAATGCTTTGCCTGATCATCCTCTTAAGAAAGATGAAATACTTGATATCTTCTATAATGGACTAACCGATGCTTCTAGGGACTTCCTAGATAGTTGTGCTGGTTGTGTTTTCAGGGAACGAACTATTGGACAAGCCGAAGAACTATTGAATAACATATTAAAAAATTATGATGATTGGACTCCTCCTGAAACACCGCCTAATCCCACTCCAAAGAAGAGGGGTATCCTATATCTCAGTCCTGAAGATATGCAAGAGGCAAAGAAATCTATGAAGGAAAAGGGTATTAAAGCTGAGGATGTTAAAAATTTACCTCCTATTAAAGAAATACATGGGCTTGATACACCACCACCACCTGCGGTGGTAGAGGTAAATTCTCTAATGAAATTCAATGATAATGATAATCCTCACAATATGCACCCTAGCCAATGCCTTTATGAGTTTGAAAACTATATTAGAAAACAAGATCACTTCAATGCAAATGTTATGAAACAATTGAAATACAATTCTGATATGATTGCTCGCTTGAGTGACTTGTTATTTAGAATCTCAAATGATGTTAGAGGTGTAGGGAAGCATGCTTCTATGGTTCAAACTCAGTTAGAACAAGTTGCTAAATCTCAAAGAGAATTGTTAGATGAAATGAATAATAATATCAATGATCATGCTGCTAGAGTAATGACTAGAGGAGGTAGAATGACTCAGGAACCACTTTATCCTGAGGGACACCCAAAAAGAATTGACCAAGACTCTCAAAGAGTTGACACTGATGCACGTAGTCCTCCTAAAAAGAAAAAGAAAAAGAAAAACAATAGGACTTTGCATGCCTCTAGTGAACCTGAAGTAGAAAAACCTCCTGATAATGATAATGAAGTTTCTATCTCTAATGATGAAACTCAATCTGGTAGTGAACACTCACCTTCTGATAATGAAAAATATAATGATGAGGTTCATGAAGATACTCAAACAAATAATAAAGAACCAGACAATGATGTTGAGATAGAACCAGCAGTTGATCTTGATAACCCACAACCTAAGAATAAGAGATATGATAAAAGAGACTTTGTTCATAGAAAACATGGAAAGGAAAGAGAACCATGGGTTCAAAAACCTATGCCCTTTCCACCTAAGTCAACTAAAAAGAAAGATGATGAAGAATTTGAACGCTTTGCTGAAATGCTGAGGCCAGTCTTTTTGCGTACTAGCTTGACTGATATCTTTAAAATGCCTCCTTATGCAAAGTACATGAAAGACATCATCACCAATAAGAGAAAAATACCGAAAGATGAAATCTCCACCATGCTTGCTAATTATACGTTTAAAGATGGAGTACCTAAAAGGCTTGGAGATCCGGGAATACCAACTATACCTTGCTCCATCAAAAGAAATTATGTGAAAACTGCTTTATGTGATTTGGGAGCTGGTGTTAGTGTTATGCCTTTCTCTTTATATAAAAGACTTGATTTGAATAAACTCACACTTACTGAAATATCTTTGCAAATGGCTGACAAATCAACTGCCATACCTATCGGTATTTGTGAGGATGTGCCCATTGTTGTTGCTAATGTTACTATTTTGACTGACTTTGTTATACTTGAGATGCCCGAGGACGACAACATGTCGATTATCCTTGGTAGACCCTTCTTGAATACTGCAGGGGCTGTTATTGATTGCAATAAAAGCAAGGTCAATAAAAGCAAGGTCAATTTCCGAAGAAACAATTCCAAGTGAATGGTATTAATGTTATTGAAAAATCTCCGACAATCACTATTGGAAGTTTTCAACTACCTCTACCTACTGTTAAAAAGAAATATGAAATGCTTATTATTGGGGATATTCATATCCCCATTGAGGTAACTTAGTGATTTACGAAAGTTCTTTGATTTCATGCTAATCTAAAGTGGTTGTTAATAAGACTTGATCAACCTTATTAATGGATCATTTTTTGAGAGGTATGAAGTTGATGAATTTAGTAAGCACTACCTTCTGTCCCAACCTTTTGTTTTTTGTTTTTATTAGCTAAATAAAATAAAATGCCATGTTTTGTCTGTTTTCTGATTTTCCTGTGCAATAAAAAATGACCCAAAAATAAAAGTTCTCAGAATGCTCTGAAAATTTGATACGATTTTTTTCTGAATATTTAAGAATTTTTGGTGCAAATAATATCAGAGCGAGGTGCACCTGGTGGGTTGTGGTCCCCATGTGGGCCCCCTCACTTATCTCCTCATCCCACATCATCACCTACCTCCATAAAAAATTCACCATTGCTCTTGATCTCGTGTTCTTGCTCTCAAACCCGCGGATTTCGATCTCTTTGCTCGAAACTCCGTTTCCGAAACTGTTTCGGGGGATTGTTGCTTGGTATGTGACTCCTCCATGTGTGCAATTAGTTTTTGCTTTAGTTGTTTATATTTTAAATAATTAGCTACTCTTGGTGCTGCTGTAGATGAGCTTGCATGTTGAATTCTTAGAGTTTTAAGTAGTTTGAATGCTTGCTATGGCCTCTATGCTTCCCTATGAGTAGTTGATATCAATCTTGTTAAGTTTTGTTGAGAAAAAATTTTGTGGACTAAAAATTTCAGAATTTTGCTCATAGGAAAAACATGAGTATCTTTAGGAAGTTTGCTTCCAAGAAGAAATCCAAGGGAGTAATTGGGGAGTCATCTGACAGTGATCTCCGCACCCGAAGGTTGGCAGAGTTACAGCCGTGCGAATGGCCGCATACCTCGTTCATGGAAGGGGCCGGAATCCTCCAAGAGTTTGCACAATATGCTGCTAATGCCAGCCTCACCGACTTCATCACAGCTGAATGCGAACAGTATCATCTCCTCACAAATTCCTTTGTGCAAAGTTTTACTTTCCTTCCTAAGAATAATCCCCCTGAAGTGCAGTTTAATTTATACGCTGAACCCCATCAGATACCGCTTACTAAATTTTTTGAAATATGCTTGCTTCCTTCTGATGGTGGGTTGGTAGAGCCTAGGCCTGCAGAGTTTGAAGGTTTTTACCATACTCTGTCTATGGCTGATGAGAGAGGAGTGTCGAGTGTCACCGCCACTAGCTTGCAATTTCCTGTTGTACATTATTTTGCTCTTTTCATTGCAAAGTGCTTGCTTGCTAGAGAGAAGGTGGGTGCACTCAGTGCCCCAGACCTTGCTGTTTTAAGTCGTGCACTGGAAGGCGACAACACTTATAGCTTGGGAGCTATTGTGGCACGCCGCCTCCACATTAATAAATCCAAGGGTAAAATACATGGTGGTATTTACACTACTCGCCTGGCAGCTCACTTTAATGTTCAGATACGCCAGCATGATTACCCTTTTCCCAAGGTTCACCTAGATCACGCTGCTATGGAATACCATAAGTCTTTTGCTGCCGATTATCCTGACATTCCTCTTCCTTATAATCTGGTTTTTAGTGTGAAAACTCGTGATATTATTCCATTGCCTACACCTGCTTTGTTTGATAACATTTCCAGGGGTGGATACAGGATTATGCCTACGAACATCATCGCTTATCAGAACAACCAGGCTGCGTCACAGGAGGAGCCTCAGCAGTGGGACCCTCAGGTGCCCGCACCTCAGCACTTCAACATAGGACCTCATGGCTTCTACGACTGGTGATTACCAAGTTAGGCCAAAATCCTAAGCTTGGGGGAGTACGTATTTCCACCGACATTACATTCATGTTTACACATTTCATTTCAGTTGTCGGTGTCCACACTTTTTCATTGTATTATCCATGTTAGAATTATTTTCTTGCTTTCTTCTCGTGTGTTTGAAAAACTTTGAGAAAATACAAAAATATATTTCTTGCTTCTTTTTGATTTTTCTTCCTAGTTTAAATTGTTGTAGTACTAAAAAGAAAACTCAAAAAGATTTCCTTGTTCTTCTTTTGCTTGTTGGGAGCTTTCCCTTGTAAATAGTTTTCTTATTTTTGTTTTTCCCCTTTTATTTGCTTTCTTTCAAAAAATCAAAAACTCCAAAAATATTTCAGTGTGTTTCTCTGAACTTCTTTTCTTTTATTGAGTCATACCAAGGAGAAGACCACGATGAAAATGTTGAGTGGCTCTCATATGCATTATTGTTAATCTAACAAAGAGCCCAATTTACCTTGTCTTCTCCTTTTGAATAAAATGTTTGTAGATTCCAACTTAGTCCACGACACTCTTGCACTATTATCATTTTCACATTGTTCGGTCATGAAAGTGAAAGGCAATAATCACGATATTCGATGAACTGGCCGTGGCAGAGAGAAACGGGTATGAACTCGACTTGTTCTGTTTTTGTAAATATGTTTAACCTAGTATCCATGATTCAGCCCACAATGATTAAACATGTTTGCAATGAAAAATAGAGATTATAGTTTCTCATGCCATGCATAAGTAGCTAGGAGTGGATAATGATTTATCTTGGATGTCAACGTTGCGTTAAAATGATTGTGATGTAGTATGATGATATGGTATCCTCCTCTGAATGTTCGAGTGGCTTGACTTGGCACATGTTCATGCATGTAGTTGAATCAAAACCAACATAGCCTCTATGATATTTATGTTCATGGTGTTCATATCCTACGCATGCTAGTATCCAATGTTACTTATGCGTAATGCATGTTCATGACCGTTGTTGCTCTCTAGCTGGCCGCTTCTCAACCTAATTGCTAGCCTTAGCCTGTACTAAGTGGGAATTCTGCTTGTACATCAAAAACCTTGAACACAAGTTACTCCAGATGAGTCCACCATACCTACCTATATGCGGTATTACCCTGCCGTCCTAAGTGAATTTGCATGTGCCACCTCTAAAAACTTCAAATAAATATCCTTTTTGTGTGCCTGGATTGTTCATAGAGCGACAGGAGGTAGTCGGTATCTTCCATGCTAAGCGGGTTATTCTCAGGATGAGTGTTTATTCACTCACCATTGCACGAGAAAGGGGCGGAAATAGGGATTCCCAGTCCCGGATTCAAAAATTGCAAATAATTAAACAAAACTCCCCCAGGACTGATGTTGGTATTGACGGTACCCGTGAATTCGGCTAGCCGTGGAGTGTGTTTGTTGGTGAAGGGGGAGTAAATCTTTACTTTTATCGCTTGGGAACCGCCACTAATGTGTTTAGCATGGAAGATACTGATAAGCTGATGGTCGCGAAGTAAACAAGAAGGGTGCATGCCTCAAAATTTTATTTAACCTCTATTTTAAAAACTTGAGCTCTGGCACCTCTGCAAATCACTGCTTCCCTCTACGAAGGGACTATCTATTTACTTTTATGTTGTGTCATCACCTTCTCAAATAAGCGCCAGAACCTGAGAACACTGCTGTCATGCTTATGCATTGTGTGTAGCTAATGTTGGGTGCATCATGACTGGATCTTTCCTACCATGAATTACAATGTTTAGTCGCTGCTTGAACTTTGGAGGTGCTTCGTATTTATGTTTTGCGGTCTCAGAAAGGGCTAGCGAGATACCACTATTGTCATATTATATCATGGTTGTTTTGACAACGTGTTGTTGTTTGAGATATCTTATTATTGCTCGCTAGTTGATTATGTCATTGATATGAGTTAATATAATTTTTAAGAGTTATTGTCGACATGGTTAGTTATAATATTGGCTGAAAACCTGGGTGATGTTTAAGCTTATTTCTGCAAACAAGAGCAAAAGAGTTCATAAAAGTTTTTCTTTTTCACTTTCAGTTTATCAACTGAATTGCTTGAGGACAAGCAAAGGTTTAAGCTTGGGGGAGTTGATACGTCTCCGTCGTATCTACTTTTCCTAACCCTTTTCCTCTTGTTTTGGACTCTAATTTGCATGATTTGAATGAAACTAACCCGGACTGACGTTGTTTTCAGCAGAACTACCATGGTGTTGTTTTTGTAAAGAAATAAAAGTTCTCGGAATGGAACGAAACTTTGCGAGGATTTTTTATACAATAAAAGTGAATTTCTGGAGCCAAGAACCACCAGAGGGGGGCACCTGGGTGGGCACAACCCACCAGGGCGCGCCACCCCCTCCAGGCGCGCCCAGGTGGGTTGTCCCCACCTGGTGGCCCCGCAGACCCTGAAACCAACGCTATAAAATCACATATTTCCAGGAAAAAATCAGGGAGAAAGAATTATCGCGTTCCGCGAGACGGAGCCGCCGCCACCTCCTGTTCTTCATCGGGAGGCCAGATCTGGAGTCCGTTTCGTGCTCCAGAGAGGGGGATCTTCGATCTTCGTCATCACCAACCCTTCTCCATCGCCAATTCCATGATGCTCCCCACCGGGAGTGAGTAATTCCTTCGTAGGCTCGCTGGTCGGTGAGGAGTTGGATGAGATTCATCATGTAATCGAGTTAGTTTTGTTAGGGCTTGATCCCTAGTATCCATTATGTTCTGAGATTGATGTTGCTATGACTTTGCCATACTTAATGCTTGTCACTTTGGGCCCGAGTGCCATGATTTCAGATCTGAACCGTTTATGTTATCACCATTGTATCTATGTTCTAGATCCGATCTTGCAAGTTATAGTCACCTACTACGTGTTATGATCCAGCAACCCCGGAGTGACAATAGTCGGGACACTTCCCGGTGATGACCGTAGTTTGAGGAGTTCATGTATTCACCGTGTGTTAATGCTTTGTTCCGGTTCTCTATTAAAAGAAGGCCTTAATATCCCGTAGTTTCCAATAGGACCCCGCTGCCACGGGAGGGTAGGACAAAAGATGTCATGCAAGTTCTTTCCATAAGCACGTATGACTATTTACGGAATACATGCCTACATTATATTTATGAACTGGAGCTAGTGCCGTATCGCCCTAGGTTATAACTGTCACATGATGAATATCATCCAACGAATTATCGATCCAATGCCTACGATTTTCCTACATATTGTTCTTGCTAAGTTACTACTGCTACTGTTACTGTTGCACTTGCTACAAAATCACTGTTATCACTGTTACCATTACTATTGATGTTGCTACTACTATCAAAACTATCATACTACTTTGCTACTGATCACTTTTCTGCAAATAATTAATCTCCAGGTGTGGTTGAATTGACAACTCAGTTGCTAATACTTAGAAATATTCTTTGGCTCCCCTTGTGTCGTATCTGTAAAGTTGGGTTGAATACTCTACCCTCGAAAACTGTTGCGATCACCTATTCTTGTGGGTTATCCGACTTGTTGAAGGCCCAAGACCTGGTGGTAGAATTATGACCCGGAGGGTGTGAGCCGCCATGATGGCGACTTTTCTAACAAGGCAGAGCGACTTAGAAACCGAGTTGGTCACGTTTTGTGATCCGGCTTGGACTTTTGTAAGCCCAGGGCCTCGACCTATGTATATAAAGGCGAGACCCTGCGGCGAGTTAACTTAAGAAACAATTGATCGAGAGCTAGGTCTAGTGATTCCGCTCCCTTGTAATTGATATTCAAGCTATAGTCAACAAAAGCAGGAGTAGGCTTTTACCTTGTTGTGAGGGGCCAAACTTGGGTAAACCTTGCGTCCTTTGTCCCATTCAACCCCTTCGAGCTTACCTACGTTGCGATGGCTCCACACCTAAGTCCTTTCACAAGGGCATCTGCCGTGATAAAACCACGACAGTTGGCACCCACCATGGGGCCAGAGCATGGTGGTTTCGAGTTCTTGAAGGGCAATTTCTCAGGGATCAAAGGATACGCCGTGGGCCGGATGACTAAGAGTTGCTGCAGCAAGCTCTACATCAATGACGCTGGCTGGGGCCCCGAGGCCGACTCAATCGAGTACTGGTACCGGGTCCCCTTTGGCGGAATTCACGTCTTCATCGGCAAGATCAGTGAGTCAGAGCCTGAGCCGGACTGCACCGACATCGTCAAGATGGCTCAGCGCGCGCGACCCGCCAGGGTTCAACCCGGCTGGAAGCACGTTTTCATTGGCTTTGTTCATGGGGCGGATCTTGAGGAAGATTCTGCATCTGGTGGAGAGACGGCCATCCATTCAGGCGATGAGTCTTCAACCGGGGAAACAGAGTGAATCTACCAGGTTTAGGACGGCAGGCTTTGGGGCTGTTCCGATGGCGACAGTATTCCAGACCCCTATGAGCCGCCGTATAGGGCTGCTGTCTTTATGGCTGGTACTACACCAATTCTCAACTCATCAACAGCTGTAGCTATGACGTCTGGATCAATAGTTGCTGCGACAGCTGGGGCTGGCGGCTCAGCTCAGCTGCCGGCTCAAGTTTTGTCTGAAATCTTGGGCACTTTGATGACTCTGTTAGCCACAGAGGTAACTGCGGCGAATCAAGCACATCATAATGCGGAAGTTGCAAAGGTGCGAGATGAGGTGACCAAATCCCAGGAGGATTTTAATGTAGAGAACATGAGGATGGCAGAGGAACGAGCCAAGATGGATGCTGAGCCACAACGTATCATGGCAGAGGCTTTTCACTTGAGTTTGTATCAAAACGCCTCTAATGCATTTCTTCGAAGGAGATATCAAACCCGTTTGCCTGCACAATACGAGGCGCGAAATCTTTTTAACACGCCTGGTGCGGGGCCAAGTAACCCGCCAGGTACAGCCCGGGCGGCTGAAGTCCCAGGGAGCGGGGTGGCAGCTTAGCCCCGATTGCCAGACCCGCCCCATAGGGATCGAACCCCGCCCTGGTGTTTTTCCACACCATCTGGTCATTATTCCAACCCGGTGGACAACATGATAGCAGCAGCTACCTGGCTCAATGCAATCCCTATCACAGATGAGACGCCTTTTGTAGCTGAGGCGCGGAACACAATCGAGCTCTTGTAGACAGTGGTCGCACAGCAGGAGAAGTATACACATAGTCGTGAAAGGGTGCATTCGACCCCCTCCCAAGCCGCAGTTACAGCCGGCGCATTGAGTCGCCGGCGGTTTCCAGTAGCGAGCAACGATGACGGCCGAATCAAGATAACCCGCCCCGTGGGAATAACCCGCCCCTTACTCATGCTCAGGAAATCGTGGACGATGGAAGAGCCCACCGTGAGGCGGAGGCAGCAGCGGCAGCTCAGCTGGGGGCTTATCAACAGCCTCCGGTGACCCCTTCGACGTCAGTAGGGGCTGGTATAATTTCCAGATCTATTGGAGTGCCTTGTTTAGTAGCAGCTTTACGTAATGAACGCTTGCCTAAGGATTTTAAGGGTCCTCGCAAGGTGGCTAACTGTACAGCTGATCTCCCCCCTGAGGCCTGGATTGAGAGTTATGAGTTAGCCATGGAGATGCCGGATGTTAATGATGTTGTGTGTGCTAAGTACTTTACTATGATGCTGGATGGGCCAGCTCAGACCTGGTTAAAAGGATTACCCGCCAACTCCATCAATTCTTGGGCAGTGTTGAAAGCACGGTTTATTCAGGATTTTACAGGAACGTGCAAGCAACCTCAGACGATTATTGACCTTGATAACTGTGTGCAGCGTGAGGATGAGTCGGCTCATCATTGGGTCCGACCGGTCTGAGCTATCATGCACTCTTCAGACAGTATTGCGGCGGGTCGGGCAGTTCTAGTCTTGGAGAAGAATTGTCATTTTACCCCCCTTAAGCAGAAGCTTGGGCGGCTTAAGCGTAATTGTAATGACATGGGAGAGCTCATGGCGGCTCTCATTAAGTATGCCGACTCTGATACCACCAAAGATCCTGGATCTGATGATGAAAATTCCAACAAGGGAAAGAAGGGTGGCAATGGTAAGGGTCAGCAGCAGAACATGATAGGGCATAACTGTAACAACCAGGGTAATGGTGGTAAGCGTAGATAGCCCGATGGTGGGTCACATCTTGTAGCTAACACCAACACTTGATATAAAAGCCAGCGTCGTAATGTCAATGGTAAGCAGGCCTTTGGAGGGAAGAACTTTAATATTGAGGCGATGATGAATGAGCCTTGCCCAAAACACAGCCTGCCCAATAAACTGGCAACTCATGCTTGGAAGGACTATTTCATCATGCGAGAGTACAGGAATTCCAACTTCAATCAGAATCATGGCAACAATAATGGCCCGCCTGGTGGGTTAGGATCCGGCTCACAGGGGCCCGGCTTTGGTGGTGGCGGCTCAGGTTATGGGTATCAAGGACAGGGTAACCAGGGTGGTTATAACCAACAGTCTGGTCAGGGTAACCAGCAGCATCAGACAGGATACCAGAGTAACCCAAAGCAGCTTAATAGTGGCCAGTATCATGTTTTCACCACAAATCTTTGCAAACGAGATCAGAAGGTTCATAAGCGCGCGGTTAGTGCGATTGAGCCGGCGGTACCTCAATAGTTGCGATGGTCAGATCAACCAATCACATGGAGTCGCAGTGCAGAAAAATCGAGAGAAAGTGGCGGGAGTTTGCAGATGACGCAAGGAACGTATGCTTCGGTTTAAGTGCAGATGACATTAATCCTTTTGGGGAGCAGAGCAGCAATCATAGCACCTGGCCCATGACTCTATGTATCTATAACCTTCCTCCTTGGTTGTGCATGAAGGGGAAGTTCATTATGATGCCAATGCTCATCGAAGGCCCTAAGCAACCCGGCAATGACATTGATGTGTACCTAAGGCCATTAGTTGAAGAACTTTTACAGCTATGGAATATCAAAGTTGTTCGTGTGTGGGATGAGCAAAAGCAGCAGGAATTTGACCTACGAGCGTTGCTGTTTGTAGCCATGAATGATTGGCCTGCTCTTAGTAACCTTTCAGGATAGACAAACAAGGGATACCACACATGCACATGTTGTTTACATGATACTGACAGTATATATTTGAACAAATGCAAGAAGAATGTGTACCTGGGACATCGTCGATTTCTTCCAACCAAGCATGCCTTAAGAAAGAAAGGCAAGCATTTCAAAGGTGAGGCAGATCACCGAAAGAAGCCCATCCTCCGTACTGGTGCTGATATACTTGATATGGTCAAGGATTTACAAGTAATCTTTGGAAAGGGTCCTGGCGGACAATCTGTTCCGAATGACGCCGAGGGACATGCACCCATGTGGAAGAAAAAATCTATATTTTGGGACCTACCCTATTGGAAAGACCTAGAGGTCCGCTCTGCAATCAACGTGATGCACGTGACGAAGAATGTTTGCGTGAACCTGCTAGGCTTCTTGGGCATGTATGAGAAGACAAAAGATACACCGGAGGCATGGGAGGACCAGCAACGTGTGAACGAATAAGACGACATGCATCCAAAGCAGTATCAAGGTCCTGCCAGCTACGCTCTTACCAAAGCAGAGAAGGAAATCTTCTTTGAATGCCTGCTCAGTATCAAGGTCCCGTCTGGCTTCTCGTCGAATATAAAGGGAATAATAAAGTCTCATGACTGCCACGTAATTATGAAGCAACTGCTTCGGTTGCATTGAGGGGGCTTCTACCAGAAAATGTTCGATTAGCCATTGTGAAGCTATGTGCATTCCTCACTGCAATTTCTCAGAAGGTAATTGATCCAGAAATCCTACCAAGGTTACAGAATGGTTTGGTCCAATGTCTTGTCAGTCTCGAGTTGGTGTTCCCACCATCCTTCAATATTATGATGCACGTCCTAGTTAACCTAGTCGACGATATTGCCATTCTGGGTCCTGTATTTCTACACAATATGTTCCCCTTTGAGAGGTTCATGGGAGTCTTAAAGAAATATGTTCGTAACCGTGCTAGGCCAGAAGGAAGCATCTCCACAGGCCATCAAATAGAGGAGGTCATTGGGTTTTGTGTTGACTTTATTCCTGACCCAAGCATCCTGTTAAACGATGAAGATTATCCATGGTTACGGCGTAATAAGCAAGAGACACACACGAAGAAAAAGTGAAGACTTTCTCTCTAGTGAAGACAACATATCATATGGCTTTGATCTAGAATACCACTGCAGTTACATGTCAAAAAATGAATTCCCTTTGTAATAAATGAGTTTTCGTCTGAAACCCTGATACTTCGAAAGAGATTGTCCAATTTGTACATGAAGTGCATCCAGTTTTTTTCGTAACCCTCTCAACGTTTTAGCACATGCTATGTGGGTGAAATTATGATACCATGGCAAGTTTAAACCTTTTCAGAGCTCATTTGTAGTGCTTTTCAATTTCAGGGTCATTTAGCTCAAAATAAAACATTAAATGCATGAAAATAGCAAATGAAGTCAGAAAAGGGTTGAAAATTGATTATGTGGATTTGAATGGTGCATTTTGAACGCATAAAAAGTCTGGAATTAAAATATTTAAAAAAATGAAATCCCTTTGTAATAGATGAGGTTTTGTCCGAAACCCTGATACTTCGAAAGAGATTGTCCAGTTTGTGCACGAACTGCATCCAGTTTTTGCCGTAACCCTCTAAACTTTTTAGCCCATGCTATGTGGGTGAAATTATGATACCATGCCAAGTTTCAACCTTTTCAGAGTTCATTTGTAGTGCTTTTCAATTTCAGGGTCATTGAGCTGAAAAAAATCATTAAATGCATGAAAAAAGAAAATACTAAACTAATACCTAGCTTTAGTCCCGGTTGGTGGCACCAACCGGGACTAAAGGCCTACCGCAGATTTTCAAACCTGTATTTAGTCCCACCTCGCCAAGTGACGAGCTAGTCTACCACCTTAAATATCCAGGTCGTACAGAAGGGATAAGCTTCTGACACCATTGCATCCTTTGTTAAGGATATGGACTCTTATTATGAATCTTCTTAAGATTCGTTCTTACTACGAATCTTCTTAAGATTCGTAGTAAGGGTCTATCACCTTAACATAGAACAATGGTGTCGGCTTTTTTGAATCACTATGTGTCTATGCATCAAAATAAATTAGGTTAACAAAAAGAATTTTATAATATTCTTCATTTGTAGTGCCTTTTAATTTCAGGGTCATTTAGCTCAAAAAAATCATTAAAATAATCAACTAAAAAGCTTTTATAAAACTCTAATAGCAAAAAGAATCAACTAAAAATAATCAATTAAAATATTTTGTTATGATCAACTAAAAAAACTATAATATTCTTCAATAGCAAAAAGAATCAACTAAAAAGCTTTTATCAACCTCTAGTTATGATCAAAATAATATTAACTTAAAATTATATAAAATTTATGCAACTAAAATTATCAAAGTATTTTTTGTTAAAAAATTTAATAGCAAAAAGAATTTTCATAAAGTATTTTTTGTTAAAAACTTTAATAGCAAACTAAAAAGCTTTTATAAAACTCTAATAACAAAACGAATCAACTAAAAAGAATCAATTAAAATATTTTGTTATGATCAACTAAAACAAAACTATAATATTCTTCAATAGCAAAAAGAATCAACTAAAAAGCTTTTATAAACCTCTAGTTATGATCAAAATATAATTTTGCAAAAAATAACATAAAAAATAAAAAAATGCCGCCTACTAGGCCACCACAACATGCATATGACTAGAAACCCATCTATACATGGGCCAGGATGCAGGCCCACGGGGCAAGTAGGCCCAACAGGCGAGAGAGTAACGTTAGGCATGTACTGTCTGCATTAGAGAGGAGCTCGAGA
This sequence comes from Thinopyrum elongatum, assembly GCA_011799875.1. Classification (NCBI taxonomy): domain Eukaryota; kingdom Viridiplantae; phylum Streptophyta; class Magnoliopsida; order Poales; family Poaceae; genus Thinopyrum; species Thinopyrum elongatum. Next base: position 538,040,125 of record CM022302.1, read on the forward strand.
GGGTAGCCGCAGCAGGGCTTATAAACCACTGCGAGCGCCTATTGCCAAGCGAGGTGGGACTAAACTTCCACAGCCACGGCTGTGCCAGGAAAAGGCCTTTAGTCCCGGTTGGTGGCTCCAACCGGGAGTAAAGGCCCCCCTTTAGTCCCGGTCCTAGCCACCAACCGGGACTAAAGGCCTGGGCTACCCGCCCTTTTGCTTGGTGAAATTCACCTTTAGTCCCGGTTGGTGGCTCGGACCAGGACTAAAGGGGGGCCTTTAGTCCCGGTTGGAGCCACCATCCGGGACTAAAGGGGGGGCTGCATAACCAACACTTACCAAAATTTCCAATTTTCATCTGCAGTTTGCCCCTCGCCGTTACGCTGCTGGACCTCACCGTCGACGCCCTCGCCGTCAGGCTGCTGGACCTCGCCGTCGACGCCCTCGCCGCGCCCTGCCCCTCGCCGACGCCCTGCCCCGACACACACCCTGCCCCGACGCCGCCGCTCCCCGCGTCCCTGCCCTGCCGCGACGCCGCCGCGCCCCAGCCCCGACGCCGCCGGCCAGGTATACTCCCTCCACCCCTCTCCTCCCTTCTTCCTGTAGATCATAATCCACTCTGAGCTCTCTCTTCTCTCTGGATTCAACATGACATTGGATTATTTTTATGTGCACTTGCTGCTAGTAATTTTGTCATCCCATGATATGCCCTGATGTGAGTGCCATGAGCTTGCAAACATGCCTACTCACTGTTTCTGTTTTCTGACTTTGTTAATTTCACCAAGTCCTAAACTGTCTATTACAAAACTTGCCAACTTAGCTTGTTGGTTGCTACTAATCTAGATCTCATATGGATATCATTCCTTCATATGATTTGGTGTCTGTGATGTGTACTTTGATGCCATGCTTTTGGTTGCTATGTTACCTTGCTGTAGCATGTTTAATTGTTGCTTTCAAGTTGCTATCATGTTATATCTGTCAGCCTGTTAACAGAATGTTCCATTTTGTAAAATCCATAGTAAATGATCTGTGCATCATATGAACTTGTGACAATGGAGTATTTGAAGATTGCTATGTCTATTACATGATCATGTCAGTTTCATAAATTGTAAAATTGCTATGCTTGTTGTTATGTGCCTCCCAAGTCAGCATCATGATGTTGTTGCAGCATGCCCAGTTTTGCAGTCTGCAATATGTTATATCTTCTTGCCATGTTCTCTTAATGCTACCATCATATCCATGACTCTTCTGAACATGATCAGTAACCATGTTTTGTTGTTTATGTTATGCTATATCATGCCATACATTTTTATGCCATGTTCTTGCACTATAGCATATTTAATTATTGCCTCCAAGTGTGCATCTTAAATCTGTTTCTGCCACACTGTGAATTACACCAAGTCTGAGAATCTGTTTTAACTTTGCAACTTGCCTTGATGAATCCCACTGATCTAGAGGTTATATGCTCATGTTCAGTAAACATCATTTATTATGTGCAACTAGTAATTCCATGCCATGCTTTTATTTGCCATGTATAACCACTGTATCATATTTATTTCTTGTCTCCAACATGTCATCAGATTAACTCTGCTCATGTATGCGCTCTGTTTTTCACCAAGTCATAATCTGTAACAGAACTTTGCATTTTGCATTGATCCTATTGAAATAGTTCTAGTTCAACCGGAGCATTTCAAAGTCTGAGAAATGCTCAAGTTCAACAGGATCTATTTTCTCCTTCATAAAAAATGTTTTTTTGCCACGTCAAGTGCTGTATTTTGGTGACAAATATACTTCTTTTTACTAGGTTTTACTAGGTTTACTAGGTTTTTTTTTTGCCATGCAAGCGCTACTATACTTGGGTTTTGCCTAATTTTTTTCAATCGGTGGAATTACAGGTTGCGGTGTTGCATATTCGTGGAGTTGGTCCCTGATCGTCCCTCCGTTGTTCGACAAAAGGTGTCCATTTGTTCTATGTTGAGCTTTGTTCATAGGATAATGGTTGGTTAATTTGTTGAGTTGTGTATTCATCCATGTGTATAAATCTTGTATTCATTTTGTATTCATCTTGTGTATAAATCTTGTATTCATCTTGTCATTAAAACATAACCCCGATATATAACTTTGATTTTGAGGCATATGAAAACATGAGAGAGGGGGTCGTTAAAACATGACCCTGATAACTTCGACATGAGGGCGGGAGTCGTTAAAACATAACCCCGATAACTTTGATTTTGAGGCATATGAAAACATGATTTGCACGTCGGACAGGCATGAGAGAGGCGGTCCGCAAAGTATCCTCTCCCGAGAGAGAGGATGACTCATCAGACATGAGGGGGGAGGAGTCCTCGATGATCATCTGAAACTAAATGTTATAAAACTTGTCAACTTTGCATGATGTTTGCCACTAATCCATTGCTGATATGCATATGATTCCTTGTTGTGATTAGGTCTATGTTTGCCACTAATCCATCTCTCATGGTTGTATATTGCCATGTTGTAATATTTGCAGAAACTATGGATAGAGACTTAGAAAAAGAAGCGTTGTTGGAGGATATAATCCGCGACGGAGGTGATGATATCACCTTGTCATTTCTCAACGACACCGATGGTGAGGAAAGAGAGGATGATGGCTCCGATGATCGAATGGAGGAGGGAGGAGATCATGACGGCTCCGGTGATCGAATAGAGGAGGGAGGATATGACGGCTCTGCCGATGTTGGAGCCTTAACTGTTGCAAAGTCCGGCAAGGTATATATATATATATATTAATTAAGCCTCTCTTGACTAGATGAATTAATTGTTTTGTATGTACATATATTAACGCTTCTTTCTTCTTTTAGCCCTCCGGATCGAGCCAAACTTCTGTAAGGAGATGAGGCCCGAAGAAAAGGTTGGGCCGGGATGAAAGGTTCACGATCAAAGAAGTCGCTCCAGATGGCCAACCGATTGCTCCCAAACGGACCAAAGATAAATTTGTACATCAGTGCGGAGCTATTGTTAGGGACAACATCCCGATCAGCATATAAGAATGGAATAAGAAGAAGGACGGTGAAGTTTCTTATGTCCATGATAGACAGAAAGATGAGCTTTGGAACGCGCTGATGACAAATTTCAGCCTACCGCCAGAGGAGGATCCAAATTACCCAGTTATACAGCGACAAGTCAAGACGTGGGCTCTTAGGAAGATGGCAAAACTATTCAAGAACTGGAAGAAAAGATTGAACGAGTTTGTCGACAAAGACGAGACTCCAGAATTCACCAGTCAATATGCGAAGATAAAAGATCACTGGCCCGCATTTGTGGCATACAAGAAATCGGAGAAAGCTAAGAAAAGGTCACAGACAAATAAGCTAAATGTTGCAAAGAAGAAGTATCACCATGTTATGGGGTCAGGTGGCTACAGCAAAGCCCGGCCTACATGGGACAAAGCTGGGAACGACCTGCTTGCTAAAGGGGTCCAACCAGCGACATTGAACTGTCTCGATCGGGCAAGGACTTGGTTCTTCGGGGTTGGGGGAACTTTGAACCCAGAAATAGGGAAGTGTGTTTTCACGAAACCTCAACTTGAAACACCCATCACAAAGATTTAGGAAGCAATCAAGGAAGTGCAGGAAGGGAGGTTCCATCCCGACAGAGAGAAGGACGAGCTGTCAAAGGCCCTCGGGAATCCTGAAGACCCTGGACGAACACGATGCACATCAGGCTCTGTTCTGTGGAAGTATGGGTTTTCGGACAGCACTGGTTATAGAAGCCAAGGGAGAAAGAAGAAAGAGGAAGCAGACCGGATGCAGAAGATGGAAGAAAGATTAACGCTGCAGGAGAAGAAACTAGAGGCATATACCAGTCAGCGAGCTTCTCAGCAGCACGGAGATCCTTCATTCGATACTGCCCACGAAGATACCCGACCATCTCAGTCGAAAAGCAGCGTGGCTTCCACGGAGCTTGTTCAGCCTGATATCATGGCTCCTCGCTACCCCATGGATGATATCACGGAGATGGAACATTGTGAGCTAATTATGAAATGCCATAACCTACTCTTGAAGGTGGCGATCGGCTATGTCTTCACTGCCTCAGCAGACTCAGTCAGAAGAGGCCCCTCAGCAGACTCCTCACAGTCCAGCTCTATCTCCACTACCTCAGTCGTCTCTGGCGCATCAGCTGTCACCGCCACGTCAGCGGACTTTGGTGGAGGAGGCCCCTCAGCAAAATCCTCCTTCGCCTGAGTTGTCTCTGATACGTCTCCAACGTATCTATAATTTATGAAGTATTCATGCCATGTTTATAACAATTTTATATGGTTTTGGTATGATTTGATTAGAACTAACCCAGACTGACGCTGTTTTCAGCAGAACTACCGTGGTGTCGTTTTTTGTGCAGAAATAGAAGTTCTCGGAATTGGCTGAAAATTTACGGTGATTTTTTATGGACCAAAAGAGATCCCCAAAGCACAAGAGTTGGACCAGAAGAGTCCCAAGGCGACGACAAGGTAGGGGGGCGCGCCCTACCCCCCGGGAGGGTGCTCCTACCTTGTCGCTGCCTCGTGGACCCCCTTGACGTAAGACCCACGCCAAAAATTCCTATAAATACCAAAACCCCCAGAAATAAACCTAGATCAGGAGTTCCGCCGCCGCAAGCCTCTGTAGCCATGAAAAATCAATCTAGGCCCTCTCTGGCACCCTGCCGAAGGGGGCCATCATCACCGGAGGCCATGGAGGCAGGTCCCGGAGGGGGCCATCATCGCCATGGAGGCCAAGGACCAGAAGGAGAACCTCTCCCCATCTAGGGGGGAGGCCATGGAGGAGGAAGCACAAGGGGGAGACCCTCTCCCCTTCTCTCTCGGTGGCGCCGGAGTGCCACCGGGGGAACCATCGCCGCGGTCATTGTCTTCATCAACATCACCATCTTCATCACGTTCCTCATCTCTTTTCGGCGGTCCACTCTCCCGCACCCCACTGTAATCCCCTACTTGAACATGGTGCTTTATGCCACATATTATGATCCAATGATGTGTTGCCATCGTATGATGTTTTGAGTAGATTTCCTTTGTCTTTTGGGTTGATTGATGATCTAGATTGGTTTGAGTTGTATGTTTTATTTTGGTGCTATCCTATGGTGCCTTCCGTTCCGTGCACACGTGAAGGATTCCCACTGTAAGGTGTTGCAATACGTTCATGATTCGCTTATAGTGGGTTGCTAGAGTGACAGAAGCTTAAACCCGAGTAAGGGGGTTGTTGCGTATGGGATGAAGGGGACTTGATGCTTTAATGCGATGTTTGGGTTTTACCTTAATGATCTTTAGTAGTTGTGGATGCTTGCTAGAGTTCCAATCATAAGTGCATATGATCCAAGAAGAGAAAGTATGTTAGCTTATGCCTCTCCCTCATATAAAATTGCAATGACGACTACCGATCTTGTTAACAATTGCCTAGGATGATTCCGCACGCCGACCCATCATTATTCCACACTCGCTATTTATAATATATAGTAATATATTCTAACTTCATGTTAACAGCACCTACTTTTATATTTTAGTTCTCCGATATCATCCAAAGTTATCCTCTTCATACCCACAACGTAGTTTATTTCTCGTTTCTAGATGGAAGCAAACGTTCGATGTACGTAGAGTCGTATCAGTGGCAGATTGGACTTGAGAGAATATTGATCTTACCTTTAGCTCCTTGTGGGTTCGACACTCCATACTTATCACTTCCACCTTTGGGAATTGCTACGATGATTCCTTGCACTTGGGGAATATCAAGCTCTTTTCTGGCGCCGTTGCCGGGGAGCAATAGCGTGGGGTTAATATTTTCGTGTATGCTTGTTTGCTTTCTTCACTAAGTAGATTTTGTTTTCCCTTTTTGTTTTCTTTATTTGTGGGTGAAACAAGCAAAAAAATTAAAAAAAATGCAAATTACAAAAAAAAAATACTTGCCTCTTATGCTTAAAAAGTTTTTAAAAAGAGAAGTGATTGGAAGGTTGTGCATTGGAGAAGTGAGGGTCGACCTTGAACACTTGTGTTCATGCTCATGGAAAAAATGTAGAATTTTTCATGGAAGTTTCTCAAAAACAATTTTCCCCTTGTATATATCCACTGTATTATAAAAATAATGTGCCTAGATTTGCCTTTAGGATGATTAGATTGCTTGTTTGGTATGTGCGGTGCAACAACAAAAACTTTTTCTGTAGTGCCTGAATTTACATTGTTTACTGGAACATGAAAAAATCCTAAAATCTTTGCACAGTACTTCTATGAATTTTTTTAATTTTTTCCTAATTTTTCATAATTTTTGGAGGTAGAGAAGTATACGAAATATTCAGATTGCTACAAACTGTCCTGTTTTTGACAGATTCTGTTTTCTATGTGTTGTTTACTTATTTTGATGAATCTATTGGTAGTATCGGGGGGTATGAACCATGGTGAAGTTGGAATACAGTAGATATAATACTAATATGAAATTGGAATGAGTTTACAATAGTACCTAAAGGTAGTGATTTGCTTTATTATACTAACGGATCTCACAAGGTTTTTTGTTAAGTTTTGTGTGGATGATGTGTTCGAAGATCGAGGAGTTATCGATATGAGAAGAATAAGGAGAGGCAAGAGTTCAAGCTTGGGGATGCCCAAGGAACCCCAAGTAAATATTCCAAGGATACTCAAACATCTAAGCTTGGGGATGCCCCGATTGGTATCCCATCTTTCTTCCTCAACAATTATCGGTATACCTCGGTTTTTGTTTTGTTCACATGATATGTGTCTTTTGAGTTATTTTTCTCTGACGCCCCCGATTCAATCATACACTAATCATACACGCAAACATGTACGATCAAGATCAGGGACTCACGGGAAGATATCACAACACAACTCTAAAAATAAATAAGTCATACAAGCATCGTAATACAAGCCAGGGGCCTCGAGGGCTCGAATACAAGTGCTCGATCATAGACGAGTCAGCGGAAGCAACAATATCTGAGTACAGACATAAAGTTAAACAAGGTGCCATAAGATGGCTAGCACAAACTGGGATATAGATCGAAGAGGCGCAGGCCTCCTTCCTGGGATCCTCCTAAACTACTCATGGTCGTCGGCGGCAGCCTGCACGTAGTAGTAGGCACCCTCGGTGTAGTAGGGGTCGTCGAAGGTGGAGTCTGGCTCCTGGGCTCCAGCATCTGGTTGTGACAACCAGAAAGAAAAGAAAGGGGGGAAAGGGGGAGCAAAGCAACCGTGAGTACTCATCCAAAGTACTCACAAGCAAGGAGCTACACTACATATGCATGGGTATATGTGTAAAGGGCCATATCAGTGGACTGAACTGCAGAAAGCCAGAATAAGAGGGGGGATATCTAATCCTGTCGAAGACTATGCTTCTGGCAGCCTCCATCTTGCAGCATGTAGAAGAGAGTAGATGGTAAGTTCACCAAGTAGCATCGCATAGCATAATCTTACCCGACGATCCTCTCCTCGTCGCCCTGTGAGAGAGCGATCACCAGGTTGTATCTGGCACTTGAAAGGGTGTGTTTTATTAAGTATCCGGTTCTAGTTGTCATAAGGTCGAGGTACAACTCCGGGTCGTCCTTTTACCGAGGGACACGGCTATTCGAATATATAAACTTCCCTGCAGGGGTGCACCACATTACCCAACACGCTCGATCCCTCTGGCCGGGCACACTTTCCTGGGTCATACCCGGCCTCGGAAGATCAACATGTCGCAGCCCTACCTAGGCCTAACAGAGAGGTCAGCACGCCGGTCTAAATCCTATGCGCGCAGGGGTCTGGGCCCATCGCCCATTGCACACCTGCATGTTGCGTGGGCGGCCGGTGAGCAGACCTAGCAACCTCCATTACGAAGGAAGTTGCGTTACGCGGTCCAACCTAGCGCGCGCCGCTCAGTCGCTGACGTCTAGGAGGCTTCGGCTGATACCACGACGTCGAGTACCCATAACTGTTCCCGCGTGGTGGTTAGCGCGTATAGGCTCGTAGCCAGACTCAGATCAAATACCCAATCTCGTTAAGCATGTTATTTTGAAGTAACCGCGGACGCCGACCAGGGCCAGGCCCACCTGTCTCCTAGGTGGTCACAACCTGCCCTGTCGCTCCGCCACAAAGTAACACTCGGGGGCCGTCGGGAACCTAGGCCCACCTCTGCCTGGATGGAACCACCTGCCCCTTCAGCCCCCATCTCCTAACAGTAACATAAGTATGTAATAGTATATAATATAAACCCGTGATCACCTCCCAAAGTGATCACGTCCCAGTAGTATAGCATGGCAGACGGACAAGAGTGTAGGGCCACTGATGTAATTCTAGCAACCTATACTAAGCATTTAGGATTGCAGGTAAGGTATCAATAGTAGTAGCAAAGACAGGCTATGCAGCAGAATCGGATTAACCGAAAGCAGTAACATGCTACACTACTCTAATGCAAGCAGTAGAGAGAAGGAATAGGCGATATCGGGTTGATCAAGGGGGGGGGGGCTTGCCTGGAAGCTGTGTCGAGAGAGAAGGGTCGTCAATGTAGTAGTCGTTCACGGCAGCGTCGTCAGCGGTCTCAGCATCTATCGAGAGAGAAGGAGGGGGGAGGAAACAGTAAATACAAAGCAAACAATGCTACACCAAGTATGACATGACAATATGCAGTGCCGGGGTGTTCTAACGTGGGGTTGCACGTTACCGAGAAACGGGGATCCCATCCGGGAAAGTTTTCCCGGTTTCGGACATTTGTTAGACAGATGACCGGAGGGGGACGGTTGCATGTTCAGGTATTTAGAGGCATCACATGGATATGTGGGTTGCGTAACTGGGTTCATCTCGTCGTTCTGAGCAACTTTCATGTAGAAAACATTTTCATCTGAGCTACGGTTTATTTTATATTAATTTTAAAAGATTTAAATCATTTTTAGGATTTATTTAATTATTTTTAATTCAACATTATCCAGAACAGTGCATGCTGACATCAGCATGACGTCAGCAGTCAACAGAGGTGTTGACCGGTCAAACTGACGTGTGGGTCCCAGCTGTCATTGTTAGTTTAGTTAATTAACGACAGTTAATTAGGTAATTAGCTCATTAGGTTAATTAAATAGGATTAATTAAGTTAATTAATTTAGTTAATTAATTAATTAAATAAATTTATTTTATTATTATTATTTTTTAATCTTTTAATCTTTTTTTTTGTTTTCATTTTCAGGGGGCGGGCCCCACTGTCATTTGCCTAGGGGGCTAACGGGTGTTGGGCGCTGGCGAAACGAGGCGGAGCCCCGGGGTGCCAGCGTAACCCGCCCAGGTGACGCGGCACAGCCGGGCGCGGGCGTCGGAGGCCAGGGGCCGCACGAGCATCGGCCGGAACAGGGCGGCGGGGATCGGAGCCGTGGGCGCGCGTGCGACGGCGAGCGACAGCGCGGCGCAGGCGGGTGGGGCGGACGGGTGAGGCGCGGTGAGGCGGAGCCAGGGCAGCGGGGCGCTAGGCAGTGAGGGCGAGCGGAAGCGGTGGCCCGCGGCGGAGGTAGGCGACGAGAGGGGCCAGCAGCGGGCGGTGCCGGTGGAGGGCAGCGCCGACGTAGGGCGGCGCGCGCGTGTCAGGCAAGCGGGACGGCGCCGGCGAGCGTTGTCGACCGGGGGCGGGTGCGCAGCGGCGCTGCAGCAGTTCGCAGCAGTAACAGTGCAGAGCGGCTGTGGGGCGCACGAGGGAGGTGTGGGGGTGGCCAGGGCGCGACTGGCCGCATCGAACAAGGGCGGTACGCAGCAGCAACAGGAAGTAGCAGTATTGGCTCGCAACAGCAGCAGAGCAGCAGGTGAGCGCGACGCATGCAGGCGCGCGCGGGGGCTCGCGGTGAGCGCGGTCGAACGACGCCGGTGCATGGTCAGGGGGGCGCTGCGTGGATGGCGGCGTACATCGAGCAGAGAGAGGGGGAAGTGGGGAGCGCGCTCACGGGGGGTGTAGGGTTCGGGGCAGCGGGGCGTGAGGAGGAGGATGGAGACGGCGCGTCGGAGGCGAGGAGGCAGTCTAGCGTGGAAGGCTCGGCGAGGTGGCCTCCGGCGAGGTCCAGGCGGCGGCGGGGTCATCGGGTCCTTGCCCCCGATCCAGATCGGGGGGGAGGAGAGAGCGAGTGGGGGAGAGTGTGGGGTGGTTGGGTTAGGGTTTGGGTCGGGGTGGCCTTGTAGGCCAGGGAGGGGGCCGACTGGGCCGGCCAGTTGGCTAGCTGGGCTAGTTGGCCCAGTGGGGGGGGGGGGTTCTTCCTTTTTCTTTTCTTTTTTCTGTTTTCTTTTGCCTTTTTCTTTTATTTATTCACATTTCTCTGTTTATTAAAAAGTTAGGCCTCAAAATGATTTTTGTAGAACACGGCAATTGTTCCAATAAATACTAGGCATCCTCTACTACTATCAAAATTTGGTTTGGAGTGAAATGGATCTCACACCACTTTTATAATAATTAAAATGTATTAATCCTAGCTGTTTTGGTAAAGTTTGAGCCACCTAATTAATTTATTTATTGTTGGTTAAAATTTTAGAATGGTCTCTGCAATATTTGCTATTTATTGAACATTTTAGTTTCTATGTTGGATAAATTTTATTTTCCACTTTCATTTAAATTTGAATTTGAGTTAGGAGTTGAAATGCAATATGATGCTAATGATGATTATGCACTGTTAAACATGCTGACTTGTCATTATCAAAAGTGATTACTGTGGCTAATGACATGGGGTGTTACAATTTCTTTTCCTTTATGCATCATGCTAGTATGAGATAGTCCTTCATTGATTTATAGAATGCTTCATGCTCTTCTCTTAAATCTTTTGAGTATGGTTTTTTAGAATGCTCTTTGTGCTTCACTTAATTCTTTTGAGTATGACTTTATAGAATGCTTCGTGTGCTTCCCTTATAAATTTTGAGCTTGGATGTTGGTAAATCTATATTAATTGTAGAATGCTCCATGAACTTCACTTATATCTTTTGGAGTATGAATAAGACTATCATTGAAATTGGGCTTGGAAGAGTATCATTAAAATATCATGCCTAGCTAAAAAGGTATTAAAGAAAAGCGCTTGTTGGGAGACAACCCAATATTTACCCCTATTGTTTTTTTGTGTTCTCATGATTATGATATTGTAGTAATCATGTTTTATAGCTTTTTTTTCAATAAAGTGCCAAGTAAAGCCTTTGGGATAGTGTGGTTGATAGTTGATTTGATTCTGTGCAAAAACAGAAACTTTTGCGTCCAGTAACAGAATTGTTAAAATTCACTGGAACGTGGAACAACTCTGAATTTTTTACAGAGCATTGATACGCAAATTTTCTACGTTCTCCTAATTTTTCAGTGGTTTTAGAGTTAGATAAGTATGAAAACAATTCAGATATTCACAGACTGTTCTGTTTTTGACAGATTCTGTTTTCAATGCATAGTTTGCTTGATTTAGTGTTTCCATAGCTTATATTAAGTGATATAAATTGCGGAAATGATAGAGTACAGTAGGAATTATGTGGAAACAATTATTAATCTTGTCTTGACAGTACCCAAGTGAATGATTTGTTCTATACTAACGGAGCTCATGAGTTTTCTGTTGAGTTTTGTGTGATTGAAGTTTTCAAGTTTTGGGTGAGGTGTCGATATGATGAGAATAAGGAGTGGAAAGACCCTAAGCTTGGGGATGCCCAAGGCACCCCAAGGTAATATTCAAGGAAGACTCAAGCGCCTAAGCTTGGGGATGCCCCGGAAGGCATCCCCTCTTTCGTCTTCAACACTATCGGTATACCTTACTCGGAGCTATATTTTTATTCGTCACATGATATGTGTTTTGCTTGGAGCGTATTTTCATTTTACTTGCTGTTTGAATAAAATCATTGGATCTTAAATCTTGAATGAGAGAGATTCCTCGCATGGCTATTTAACTATTTTGACTACTCATTGATCTTCACTTATATCTTTCTGGAGTAGTTTTGTCATTTACTCTCGTGCTTCACTTATATCCTATGAGTAAATGGTTGAATGAATTGCATATCATAAATCTGAAATTATATATGTTTCATATGCTTATCCCATGGGGAGTAATGACTTCACAAATAATAAATATATGTGGTAAAATTTATTGAAAGTTAGCAAACACAACATTGGTCACTTGAACAATTCATGAAAGAATATTGAAGGAAGAGAGATTTCACATATAAATATACTATCTTGGACATCTTCTATGATTGTGAGCCCCTTTAATTATTTTCAAACCTGAGCAAATTAGTTGAAGTTGATAAAGGAAGACAGCGTAATGAGTTATGTTTGGTATATTTGTATAGAAGTTATATTGTTATGGATCCTCCAACATGTGGTGCTTGCTTAGGATCTTTTGCTAGCCAAAATTTTGTACTAAGTAGAGATACTACTTGTGCATCCAAAACCCTTAAACCCCATTTCATTCCATGAGTGTGCATCATATCTACCTATGGATTGAATAAGATCCTTCAAGTAAGTTGTCATCGGTGCAAAAAGCAATAAAAATTGCTCCTAAATATGTATGATCTTTTATTGTAAGGGAAAATAAGCGTTGTACGAACTTGTGATGGTAAAGAAATAAAAGCGACGGACTGCATAATAAAGGTTGCTATCACAAAGGGCAATACAATGTTACGTTCCTTTGCACTAAGGGTTTGCACATCCAAAATTAAAAAGCGCATGACAACCTCTGCTTCATTCTGCGAAGGGCCTATCTTTTACTTTCATGTATTTACTTTTATGCAAGAGTCAATAGTATTCCTTCTTATTTCAACCTCAATTATTCTTTACTCAGCAAGCATCATGTGGTGGGGAAAGATCCAAGCATATATGGCCATTCAAATATATTTGATAATGAATTATTATTGTTGACAATTATCTATATGATAAGTAAGTTCGGAGGCGAAACATTAAGCCCCTATCTTCCTCTATGTTTGACGGATGCTATTTGTTCTAAAAATATGCTGAGTGTTAGCAATCATGGAAGACTATATGATAGTTGAGTATGTGGAATCTGCTCAATCAAAGCTCTTACATAGACCCTTCCTGAAAATAAGATGAATTGCAATTGTTTGGTGACCGAGAACATGGTTTGTTAGTTTTCAAGAAACTTTATGGTCTATACTTTAACATGTGAATAGCTTGTTATTTGATAATGAGAAGTTTTATGAGATGAGCTACTGTTTATGATAAAGAATAATGCTAGAAAAGGTGTTTGGAACTATCATTGATCAAATTTATGCACTATGCTAGCATTCACACTACATAAATTATTTCTTTTATCATTTACCTACTCGAGGACGAGCAAGAATTAAGCTTGGGGATGCTGATATGTCTCCGACGTATCTATAATTTATGAAGTATTCATGCCATGTTTATAACAATTTTATATGGTTTTGGTATGATTTGATTAGAACTAACCCAGACTGCCGCTGTTTTCAGCAGAACTACCGTGGTGTCGTTTTTTGTGCAGAAATAAAATTTCTCGAAATGGGCTGAAAATTTACGGTGATTGTTTATGGACCAAAAGAGAACCCCGAAGCACAAGAGTTGGACCAGAAGAGTCCCGAGGCAACGGCAATGTAGGGTGGGGGCACGCCCTACCCTCCGGAAGGGTGCTCCTACCTTGTTGCTGCCTCGTGGACCCCTTGACGTGAGACCGACGCCAAAAATTCCTATAAATACCAAAACCCCCAGAAATAAACCTAGATCAGGAGTTCCGCCGCCGCAAGCCTCTGTAGCCACGAAACATCAATCTAGGCCCTCTGCGGCACCCTGCCGGAGTGGGCCATCATCACCGGAGGCCATGGAGGAGGATCCCAGAGGGGGCCATCATCGCCATGGAGGCCAAGGACCAGAGGGAGAACCTCTCCCCATCTAGGGAGGAGGCCATGGAGGAGGAAGCACAAGGGGGAGACCCTCTTCCCCTCTCTCTCAGTGGCGCCGGAGTGCCACCGAGGGAACCACCGCCGCGGTGATTGTCTTCATCAACATCACCATCTTCATCACGTTCCTCATCTCTTTTCGGCGGTCCACTCTCCCACACCCCGCTGTAATCCCCTACTTGAACATGGTGCTTTATGCCACATATTATGATCCAATGATGTGTTGCCATCCTATGATGTTTTGAGTAGATTTCCTTTGTCTTTTGGGTTGATTGATGATCTAGATTGGTTTGAGTTGTATGTTTTATTTTGGTGCTGTCCTATGGTGCCTTCTGTGCCCCGCACACATGAAGGATTCCCGCTGTAGGGTGTTGCAATACGTTCATGATTCGCTTATAGTGGGTTGCTAGAGTGACAGAAGCTTAAACCCGAGTAAGGGGGTTGTTGCGATGGGATAAAGGGGACTTGATGCTTTAATGCTATGGTTGTGTTTTACCTTAATGATCTTTAGTAGTTGCAGATGCTTGCTAGAGTTTCAATCATAAGTGCATATGATCCAAGAAGAGAAAGTATGTTAGCTTATGCCTCTCCCTCATATAAAATTGCAATGACGACTACCGATCTTGTTAACAATTGCCTAGGATGATTCCGCACGCCGACCCATCATTATTCCACACTCGCTATTTATAATATATAGTAATATATTCTAACTTCATGTTAACAGCACCTACTTTTATATTTTAGTTCTCTGATATCATGCAAAGTTATCCTCTTCATACCCACCACGTAGTTTATTTCTCGTTTCTAGATGGAAGGAAACGTTCGGTGTACGTAGAGTCGTATGAGTGGCAGATAGGACTTGAGAGAATATTGATCTTACCTTTAGCTCCTTGTGGGTTCGACACTCCATACTTATCACTTCCACCTTTGGGAATTGCTACGATGATTCCTTGCACTTGGGGATTATCAGTCTCCGCCGCGTCAGTAGACTCCACCTCCTCCGCCGCGTCAGCGGACTCCGCCTCCTCAGCATCGGCGGAAGAGAGCCGCCGCCGTTCCGACAGCTAGCAGTACAACTATAAAGAAATCCAGAGCAGCACTCCCAAGCGTCAAGAAGGCTCCTCCCTAGAGACCCTACGACATGACTGAGGAGGAAAACAAGGAGATCGTGGCTTCTGAAGTGAAGGCCCATTTTGCACGGAAACGTCCACCTCCAAAGGAG
The DNA here is from genome assembly GCA_011799875.1 of Thinopyrum elongatum. Classification (NCBI taxonomy): domain Eukaryota; kingdom Viridiplantae; phylum Streptophyta; class Magnoliopsida; order Poales; family Poaceae; genus Thinopyrum; species Thinopyrum elongatum. Next base: position 538,055,190 of record CM022302.1, read on the forward strand.
AAAGTTAATTCGGTAAAAGTGAAGCGCTGTCTGGATGCCCTTTAGCGACCACTGTAACACCCCTATGTAACCTAGCACTGCGACTCTCTGTTAAACATGCCAAGTCATCATCTATGCAATGCTTGATCACAGTGTTAGCTCAACTCAATTCAAATTTCTCTCGAAAAATCAATTCAAATTCAAGTGCAAAATAAAGTTGTTCAAAAATTTCTGGAAAAATGTTCACCTTCTAGCAAATATTCCAAAACCATTTTCTGTTAAGGAATACAACATCATCATCAATTCAAAATGGGCCTAAACATTTAAAACAGAGCCAAAACAACATTGTTAATGCCATTTCCAATTTTGAAAAATCCAAAAGGATTCCAAAATTTACCCCAAACATTATGTGGCAGTGCAAAATATTCCATTGTATTGATGTGACCAAGTTTCACATTTTTACAAAGTCTTTTGACAGCTCAAAATATTACAATAGTCTGCTGGAAAAAGAAAAACAGAGAACAGAAAAAGAAAAAGAAAAAGGAAAAAGGCCACTGTGCACTGGGCCTAAGTGCACAGTGCCTGAGGCCGGCCCATCTCTCCCTCCTCTCTCTCTCTCTCCTGTGTGTGTCAACGCGCGGCTGGCCGCGCCGGAGAGCGCCGCTCGGGTGTCGACACCGCGACGCTGCGGGCGTCCGCGAGGGGATAAGGCCGAGCCATCCTTCCCTCCTGGCCGTCCTCATCCATTCCCCCTCGCTCTCCACCCTGTTCCTTCTCCAGATCCGTCACTGCCGAACGCCACCACCGCCATGGCTCCGTCCTAGCCGCGACCACCGTCGCCCATTGGTCGCCTCCCCGTGTCCATCAGCTCCGCCGTCGACTGCTGCTTCAACTGTTGTCGCTTGGCGGAACCAGGACCCCCTGCACCGAGCCCCACGACCTCGTCTTCAACCTCGGGCCGCCGGTGATCCCCTTCCTCTCCGGCGAGCTCTGCTGCTCCTAAACCACCAAGGGTCTTTCGTGACCGCTCGGTGAGCTCCACACCTTCCTTCCCCTCCTCTCTGCGTTGCCTGTCGCCGTCCATAGCCGCCACGCTATTCGCGACCGAACACGTCGCCACCGACGAGCTCGTCGCCATCGCTGTGGCCACTGACACGCTCGCCTGAGTCACGCATCAGGCTCCTGGTGCTTCCAGGAGCCCAGCGAGCCCACGCACGCCTCTCTCCGTGCCTCCTAGCACCGAAACCACCGAGGCCCAAACTACGGCGCCGCCTACACCGCTCGTCGGCGCCGTTTCCAGCCACCCCAGCTCCGGCTACCGCTACCGTTCGACGCGGCGTCGAACGCCCATTCGAACGAAACCAGCAGCGCGTCGAACGATGTTGTATATTGCGTTTCCGGTGAGATCCGAGCCACGCTGCCGCGTTTGGCGTCGCCGGCGTTGAGCTGCCGACCGCCGCCGACGTGGCTGGGCGGGCCCCACCCCTGGCTCGCTGCCAGTGGGCCCTGGGGGCCCCGTTGACTGGGTTGACCCAGTCAACATGCCGACTGGGCAGCCCAGTGTCACTGACAGGCAGGCCCCACCGCGTAATTAAGGTAATTAAAATGTTTTTATAAATTGAAATAATTAGTTAAATTGTTTAGTCACTGACATGTGGGGCCCTACTACTAATTAACCTCTGGATTAGTTTTAATTTGCTCTGTTAAGTCTCTATCTATGACAGGTGGGACCTGTCATGGTTCTAAGTCTGACAGTAGAATAGGGGGTAAGTATGAGGAGGAAAGAGCCTAGCTACGGTGAAGTTGTGCACGCAAGATTTACGAGTTCAGGCCCTTCTCGGAGGAAGTAACAGCCCTACGTCTCGGTGCCCGGGGGCTCGGTCGATTGGATTATGCGTGAAGTTACAGGGGGTGCGAACCCTTGTGCTAGTGGAGGGGGCCGGCTTATATAGAGTGCGCCAGGACCCCAGCCAGCCCACGTTACAAGGGGTTCAATGTACATTAAGGTGAGACGTTACTGGTAACGCCAGCAATAAAGGCAAATAAATGATCATTAAGACCACGGAGTGAATGCCTGACCGTTGCCATCCTGAGTGACCTTAGATCTTCTATACTCCGAGTGGTTTCTGGTATGGTCGAATGATTATACCCTGGTCAAACGGAATTGGGTTATCTGAGTGAACTGTTGGTCGAGTGGGTTGCACCCTATGGTGATTTCAGTCGGTAGATGATGCTATCCCTTGAATGCCCTTGGCTTTAGAGCAGTGTCCTCGGGAAGGGTGTCTAGGTCAGGCCTATTACCCTACCCTAGGTACATGTCATCGTCATTAGCCCCCGAATGGATCTGGGTCCGAGTGGAGAAGGGGTTGAAGATGGTTCCGACCCGATTTATATGCTTCAGAGGCATTTTAACCGGGCCGGTGATCTATGTAAAAACTTCAACTTCATTTTCAGTCACCTGGGTCCATTCAGAGGTTGTCGAGTGAATTTTGCTGATAAGCTCCGAGTGTTGGTATGGTATAAAATCCTCAGCGCGATTGGTCGCACTGCCGCTCCCGGATCTCACGGGTTTCGAAATTTGGAGAAGCGCGCGGGATGGAGAGTACCGCAGCAAACGGAGCAGATTAGGCAGGGACGCCTCGATTCTCGTGCCACCTTTTTCGCCACGTATCGAGCGCGTGACTGTTGTGGGATTTGGCAGGATTGTTTGGGCCCACAAGTCAGCCACTCGGAAGCAGGCCCATATAAGGTGTCCGGGCCGATGCGTCTGGCACTGTGCTCTTCATCCCCTTCTTCTTCCCCTGTTTCTCCACCGCATTCACCACCACCTTCGACGCCGCCGCCCCGTCCAAGCGCAGCCTGCTGCGATGGGGAAGGAGAAAACGGCGGCCCTGGAGCATGTGAAGAAGGTGATGGCGGCAGCAAAGGGCAAGAAGACGAGTCGGGGGGCTGGATCCAGGGCGACTGGATTCGATCCACGATTCAGCAAGAGGATGTGGAGGATCTGGTCGAGGGGGGCTTGATTGCTCATGGATCCTGGAGGCTGCCAGGTGATGAGACCGAGCCGCAGCCGCAGGAGGGTGAGTGCGTCCTCCTCGCGACCCACGTCGACCGTGGTTTTTCCCTGCCTCCTCATCCTTTTTTCCGAGGTTTTCTGAACTTTTTTGGAGCCCAACTTCATCACTTTTCCCCGAACACCATCACATACCTCTCTGCGTTTGTCTCCATGTGTGAGAATTTCCTGGGTTGTCGACTGCATTGGGGTCTCTTCAAACACATCTTTACTTGCCGCTCTCAGTCTGTGAAAAAGGCTAATCCGAGTGATGAGAGGACGCACGTGATCCAGATGTGCGGAGGTCTAGGGATCCAGATGAGAGGTAAAAGCACTTTTCCACCTATGACGCTTCCCGATTCAGTCAGAGGGTGGCAGTCGACCTGGTTTTATTGTAAGGACAAACCAACCCCTGGTCAGTCGACTGGCCTTCCCCCCTTCACCATGGGGTGAATTGAGAAGCCCTCTTCCTTGAAAGTGACTCCAGCAGAAAAGGTGGAGGTGACTATGTTGGTTGAACGAGTAATCCAACTTGTCCGCGATGGTGTGACTGGCATGGATTTGCTAGAGGTGTTTCTCAATCGCCCCATCCAGCCGCTCCAGGCCCGCGATCATCCTATGTGGATGTACTCGGGTGCTGATGATACCACTCGGATCCACCCGAAGGAAGTTGCCGAGGAGACGGTGGCGCAGTGGCTGCAGGGCATCACTGGAAACAAAGACAACCCCAGGGGGTCCAGGAGAATTCCACCACTCGACGCTGATAACGAACCAGACAAGGTCTGACCTTTGATGCCGAGTGACTTTTATTCTGATTTGTAAACTGTCTTTGGAACCGACTGATGCTTGTTCAATTCTTTGCCTCGCAGATATATACTGAGATGTACTCGATGCCCAACGGGGAGCAGATCCAGGAAGGAGAAGAGAGCGGAGGCGACAGCGGTGATTGGAACTCTGATGACGAGAGTGATGAAGAGCACGAAAACTCGAGCAGTGGTGAGGAGGTCGATTCTCCACCTCGCGTGGAAAAGCGTTCCAAGCAGAAGCACGACCCAGCAAGTATCCGGGGTAAAGTGGCAGCACCGACTGGACAGACTTCGAAGCGCACTCGGACATCTTCTTCGGTGCCGACTGAGAAGGCTCCGAAGCAACTCAAGACCGCGCCGTCAAAGCCACGGAAGGCCTTGCCCAAGATCAAGGTTGATGTTCCCGTCGCCTCTGCGTAAGTGTTTCGTTTTCACCCTTTGCTCCAAGAATCTTATATCAGTTGTCGACCCATTCTCTTGCTTGACCAAGTGAACCTTGAGATTTGCAGTGCTGCTACCTCTGGGACTTCTTCTTACAAAGATGATGGTGACGAGGAGATGGAGGATGCGGTCACATCCAAAGCGGGTATGATCCCTGTTATCTCGTCTTTTCTTTGCTAACCACTTCTACAGTTGACTGAACTCTTGTGGTCGATTCTTTTGCAGCTCCGCAAAATGTTATTGAACTTCCGGATGACTATGAAGATGTGCCACAGAAGCTCGTGGGAAGGAGGAGCAGGACCTCGGTCAAAAAGGTACGAGCTAGCAAGACGCCTTAGTCGACGCCGGCGACGGAACCAGCTATCCAGCAATCCGGGGACTTCAACCGTGCTTCTGTTACTTTTGCGAATCCCTTGTCGAGTGGTTGTCCTTCAACGTCGACTGTACAGGCCCCTGCTTCATCTGTGCAACTTCATGCCTCAAGCTCTCAAGCTACTGCAACTGATCCACCGTCTCCACTTTTCACCGCCCATCACGTCCCAGAAGACCAAGTGAGTGCTGCCAAGGAAGCTATACGCCAGGCAGGCATTATGATGGAGCAGATGAAAGTGGTGCGCGAGGCCAGTCAAGCTGCCTATGATGCCAGCTCAGCACTCCAGGCCAATGTCCAGGTTAGCTTACTTCCGACTGAACTCCATCTTGACGATTGTTCTGCTAGGATATGATATTTAGAAACTGCTGCTTTATTATCTGCAAGACGTCCGTGGATGAGCGTTTTGGAACCTTAATTGCACACCCATTGTCAGTCTGTACACCCACTGGGTGTTTTAATTTTTGTTGAGTAGTTTTTCCACTTGAGTCGACTAGGCTGTGTCGATTGAATCTCTGAACCAGTGGGGGCACGCTGAGTGCACCCACTGGGTGTAGCGCCGTCGAATGTTTGATTCGGCAGGGGTCTTTGAATAGAACTTTTCCACTCGGTCTGAGCAGATCATGTCGAGTGGAACCTGGACCAGTGGGGGCACGCTGAGTGCACCCACTGGGTGTAGTCCCCGAGACCGTAGTCGACTGAGGGCAGTCGGTTATGGTCTGAGTTTTTTTTTTTGACTGGACGGACCAAGTCGATTGAAAAAGTCGAACCAGTGGGGGCACGCTGAGTGCACCCACTGGGTGTAGTCCCCGAGACTATTGTCGAATGTTTGATTCGGCAGTAGTCTTAGAACTACTTTATTGCTCGGAAGCAACCAATCTTTGTGTCTGCCGACTGACTATCTTTTGAACACAGAAATCTTGTGATCTTGGAGCCCGGTTAGCTGACTTGGAACGGAAGCAAATCCAGCTCAATCTTGATCTGGAGTTGGCTCAGAATAACTTACAGAAGGCTAAGGATGACGCAGCTGGTAAGGAAAGCTTGTCGACTGGTTCTCTTGCCATCTTTTCTCCTCCTTTTTCTGATTCGAATGTTACTCTTTCTAGAAACAATGAGACAGGCTTTGGAGAAGAAGGACCTTGACCTTGCGGCTGCGAAGAAAACAGCAGAAGAAAAAACGGCACTTGCTGACCAAAAGATGGCCTCAGTCGGAAAGTTGGAGGAAGAGAATACCAAGCTGAAGGCTGCTCTTGATGAAGCCAACAAAGAGGTAACTCGACTGAAGAAGGATAAAGGGACCCTAACTGACAAAGTGGAAGACATCACTCGCAAGAGGGACGAGCTAGACAATTATCTGGGAGGACTCGCCAAGAAGTTATTCCTCATGCTTGAAGGTACTTTTCCCTGTCCGATTGATTTGCTTTCGTTGACTCATCATATAACTGTCGACTCATTATTTCTCTGTGAGTGCAGAATTCTGTCAAAACTTCGAGGAAGAGACTGGACGAGTCGAGACAAGCTTGGACCCCATCAACTCCCCTGTTAAAGATGAAGCTGCCATGAACGTGCTCCGACTGGAGTCTCGCCTTGCCAGCGCCATGGATTACCTTGCTCGACTGAAGGTTGCGGTGTCGCGGATCGACACAGCGCTCTGGCCAAGGGAAACGCTCCAAAATGACCTCGAGTCTTTGATGACTCGACTCAATGAGATTCCTGGTCAAGTGCAGGAATGGAAGAAGTTCTCTGCTCGATGCGGAGCTGACGTAGCTCTGTCACTGGTTCGTGTTCATTGTAGGGAAGCCAGAGAAGAGAAGCTAGCGGCAATCAAGGTTGCCAACACCAAGAAACTTGACTTCCAGTCCTTCATGGAGACTTTTATTGCTGCTGCTACTCGAATTGCAGATGGAATCGACCTGGATGAGTTCGTCGAGCCTGCTAGCCCTCCTGCGGAGTGAACAAAACTTTTATGATCCGATTCAATTTGCCTCGGTATGCCGAGTGATTCTGTAACTGTTAAACTCCTTCGGGCCTGATGCCCGAGTACTTTAATCTGCGGTCCGGAATCTTGTGGGATTCGTCCGAACTTAGTTTTCCCTGAAATATGCTTGTTTTTATTTCTGAGTGGAACTTGTATCTTCACTCGGAACAGACTTTTGTTCTTGCGACGCAATTCTAAGGAGAGGATCAAGGACGACCTGCACCTCGTCATCCTTGCAGATCAGGATAGAGCACACATTGTACTTGGGGCGTAGCTCCGAAGAGAAGGTCGCAGTCGACCTGCACCTCGTCGTCCTTGCGGATCAGGATGGAGCGTGTTTTAAACTTAGGCAAGTACAGGACCGCAGCTAAGCCCCCAAGTGAGAGGGTTGCTCATCACTCGGTAGGATTTTACAAACTTAGGCGAGTGCAGGACTGTAGCTAAGCCTCCGAGTGAGAGGGTTGCTCATCACTCGGTAGGATTTTACAAACTTAGGCGAGTACAGGACTGCAGCTAAGCCCCCGAGTGAGAGGGTTGCTCATCACTCGGTAGTATTTTTTGAACTTAGGCGAGTACAGGACTGCAGCTAAGCCCCCGAGTGAGAGGGTTGCTCATCACTCGGTAGGATTTTTTTAAACTTAGGCGAGTACAGGACTGCAGCTAAGCCCCCGAGTGAGAGGGTTTCTCATCACTCGGTAGGATTTTTTGAACTTAGGCAAGTACAGGACTGCAGCTAAGCCTCCGAGTGAGAGGGTTGCTCATCACTCGGTAGGATTTTTTAAACTTAGGCGAATCGGATTCGCTAAGCCACCCACTGGGGGATTTTGGACACGTGTATTAGTAACAACAATCATTTAGGAGACTGTAAAACCATGTCTTTGATAAACGAACTGACAGGTACTCCTTATTACATCTCATCAGCCTGAACACTTTAGTATAAAAACGGCGGAGTAGCTCCGCATTCCAAGCGCATGGCTCATCTTTATTATGCTCCACATTGTAGAGGTGATACGCTCCATTGTGGAGCACCTTGGTGACGATGAAGGGACCTTCCCAAGCGGGGGCAAGTTTGTGAGGTCGTTGCTGGTCCACTCGGAGCACAAGGTCCCCTTCCTGAAATGCTCGACCCTTCACATTTCTGGCATATAGTCGACGAAGGTCTTGCTGATAAATGGTCGATCGGATCAAGGCCATCTCTCTTTCTTCTTCCAGAAGATCAATAGCGCCTTCTCGAGCCCGTTCTGCTTCGGCTTCTGAAAAAAGTTCTACTCGGGGTGCATTGTGAAGCAAGTCACTCGGCAGCACGGCCTCAGCCCCATAGACCATGAAGAAGGGGGTTCGACCGGTCGACTGATTTGGTGTTGTTCTTAATCCCAAAAGGACTGACGGTAACTCATCTACCCAAGCGCCGGCTGCATGCTTGAGGTCGCGCATCAATCGAGGTTTCAGCCCTTTGAGAATCAAACCGTTCGCCCTTTCTGCTTGTCCATTCGACTGAGGGTGGGCGACTGAAGCATAGTCAACCCGAGTACCTTGGGAGGCGCAGAAAGCTCGGAACTCATCTGAATCAAAGTTTGACCCATTATCCGTGATGATGCTGTGCGGAACTCCATATCTAAACGTTAACCCTCTGATGAAGCTGACAGCAGTACTTGCTTCCAGGCTTTTGATAGGTTTAGCTTCAATCCATTTAGTGAACTTGTCGACTGCTACAAGCACATGGGTGAAGCCACTCCTGCCAGTCCTCAGAGGTCCGACCATATCTAATCCCCAAATAGCGAATGGCCAGACGAGTGGAATGGTCTTCAAGGCTGAAGTGGGTTTGTGGGACATGTTGGAGTAGAACTGCCAGCCCTCACACTTGTCGATTATTTCATTTGCCATCTCATTTGCCCATGGCCAATAAAACCCTGCTCGATATGCTTTGGCCACGATGGCCCGAGAAGACGCATGGTGACCACAGGTTCCCGAGTGGATATCATTGAGGATCATTCGGCCTTCTTCTGGAGTGATGCATTTCTGAACGACCGCAGTAACACTCTCTCTATAGATTGTCCACCCATTACTGTGAAGGCTTTGGATCGACGGACAATCTGGCGAGCCTCTTCTTCACCCTCTGGAAGCTCTTTCCTGAGAATATATGCGATATACGGCACTGTCCAATCAGGAATAACAATCAAAACCTCCATGATTAAGTCGACCACAGCTGGGATTTCAACTTCAATCGGATCAGTGGAACTTTTAGGCTGTGGGGGCTCTTCAGTGAAGGGATCTTCTTGAACTGAAGGTGCGTGAATGTGCTCCAAAAACACATTGCTGGGAATAGGCTCCCGCTTGGAACCTATTTTCGCCAAGTCATCTGCTGCTTGATTCTTCAGACGAGGTATATGATGGAGCTCCAGCCCTTCAAACTTCTTTTCTAGCTTTCTCACTGCATTGCAATAGCCAGTCATTGTTGGGCTCCTGATATCCCACTCTTTCATCACTTGATTAACCACTAAATCTGAGTCACCGTAAACCATCAGGCGACGGATGCTGAGTGAAATGGCCATACGCAACCCGTATAGAAGCGCCTCATATTCAGCTTCATTGTTGGAGGAATCAAAGTGAATCTGGAGAACATATCTGAGGTTGTCGCCTCGTGGAGATATCAAGACTACCCCAGCGCCTGAACCATTCAACATTTTGGACCCGTCGAAGAACATAGTCCAATGTTCCGACTGTATATGAGTCGGTAGCTGCTGTTCAATCCACTCGACAAGGAAATCTGCTATTGCTTGAGACTTGATCGCTTTCTTCGCCTCAAACCTGATATACAGCGGAAGGAGTTCAATCGCCCATTTTGCCACTCGACCAGTTGCATCTCTGTTGTTCAAAATCTCTGACAAGGGAGCGTCGCTAATGACCGTAATCGAATTATCTGAGAAGTAATGTGCAACCTTCTTTGTGGTCAAGTAAATTCCATAGACAAGGTTTCGATAATGTGGATATCTCTTCTTGGATGGGGTTAAGACTTCAGAAATATAGTACACTGGGCGTTGGACCTTGTAGGTTTTACCTTCTTCTTCTCGCTCGATCGTGAGTACTATACTGACAACCTGTCCTGTGGCTGCTATATAAAGCAGTAAAGGCTCTTTGCTGATTGGAGCAGCAAGCACTGGCCAGGTGGAAAGCAGGGCTTTGAGCTCTGCAAACACTGCGTCAGCTTCAGGAGTCCACTCGAACTTAACAGATTTCTTCATCAGTCGGTAAAGAGGCAGTGCCTTTTCACCGAGACGAGAGATGAATCGACTCAAAGCGGCTAAACAACCAGTAAGCTTCTGAACGTCGTGTACATGCACAGGGCGTTTCATTCGGAGGATTGCACCAACTTTCTCTGGGTTTGCATCGATCCCACGTTCGGAAACGAGGAAACCGAGTAACTTTCCACCTGGAACTCCAAATGTACACTACGACGGATTAAGCTTGATATCATATTTTCTCAAATTGGCAAAGGTTTCAGCAAGGTCAGTCAGCAGGTCGGAACCTTTACGCGACTTAACCACGATGTCATCCATGTATGCTTCCACATTCCGACTGATTTGAGTTAGCAGGCACTTCTGTATCATGCGCATGAGTGTGGCACCACCATTCTTGAGACCAAAGGGCATGGTGACGTAGCAAAAGCACCCGAATGGGGTGATAAAAGCTGTTTTTATTTCATCAGGTCCATACAGTCGGATCTGATGGTACCCGAAATATGCGTCCAGGAAGGACAATCGCTCACATCCCGCAGTTGAGTCGACTATCTGATAGATGCGGGGGAGAGGAAAATGATCTTTCGGGCAGGCCCGATTGACATGCTTGAAATCAATGCACATACAAAGTGAATCGTCCTTCTTGGGAACCATGACAACATTGGCGAGCCACTCAGAGTGGTAAATTTCGCGGATGAACTCAGCCGCCAGAAGCCTAGCCACCTCTTCGCCGATCGCCTTTCGCTTCTCCACAGCGGACCGATGGAGATGCTCTTTAACAGGTTTTGCCTTTGGGTCGACTCGCAAACGGTGCTCAGCCAGTCCCCTGGGTACACCCGGCATGTCAGACGGCTTCCATGCGAAGATGTCCCAGTTCTCACGGAGGAACTGGATGAGCGCTTCTTCCTATTTGCTGTCGAGTGTTGTCGAGATATGAGCCGGAGCAGCATTGGGATCGGTCGGGTGAATGTGAATAGGCTTTGTTTCACCGGACGACTGAAATGCAGACTCTGAAGAAGGCTTCTTAGTATGCAACAAATCACTCGGATCTGCCGTCTTCTTATATTCTTCAATTTCAACTGCTGCCATTTGTTCATCGGCTATCACAAAGCCCTTCTGTAGGCACTCTTCTGCTCGTTGCCGATTGCCAGTGACTGTGATCACGCCTCTGGGGCCAGGCATCTTCAGCTTGAGGTACACGTAACACGGCCGAGCCATGAAACGGGCATATGCTGTTCTGCCCAGAATAGCATGATAGGCACTGTGAAAATCCACAACTTCGAATGTCAACTTCTCCTTATGGTAATTCTTGGAATCACCGAAAACCACGTCAAGAGTGATCTGACCGAGTGAATCAGCTTTCTTTCCTGGAATGACACCGTGGAATCGCATATTGCTCTCACTGAGCTTGGACATCAGAATGCCCATCCCACGAAGGGTCTCAGCATACAAAATGTTCAAGCCGCTGCCACCATCCATCAAGACTTTGGTCAGTCGGGTGCCCCCAATGATTGGGTCAACCACCAACGCTTGCCTCCCGGGGGCTCGGTCGATTGGATTATGCGTGAAGTTACAGGGGGTGCGAACCCTTGTGCTAGTGGAGGGGGCGGCTTATATAGAGTGTGCCAGGACCCCAGCTAGCCCACGTTAAAAGGGGTTCAATGTACATTAAGGTGAGACATTACTGGTAACGCCAGCAATAAAGGCAAATAAATGATCATTAAGACTACGGAGTGAATGCCTGACCGTTGCCATCGTGAGTGACCTTAGATCTTCTGTACTCCGAGTGGTTTCTGGTATGGTCGAATGATTATACCCTGGTCAAACGGAATTGGGTTATCCGAGTGAACTGTTGGTCGAGTGGGTTGCACCCTGTGGTGATTTCAGTCGGTAGATGATGCTATCCCTTGAATGCCCTTGGCTTTAGAGCAGTCTCCTCAGGAAGGGTGTCTAGGTCAGGCCTATTACCCTACCCTAGGTACATGTCATCGTCAAGACCCACTGGTCAGGTTTGACTGGTCGGCGGGTTTGTTGACGACTGACGTCATCTTGACGTCATGCTGACATCATATTCATTTTCTGGAAATTCCTGTTAATTCAAATAATTTTAGAAAATGTTTAAATCTTTTGAAATTCATAGAAATTAAACCGTAGCTCGGATTGAAAAACTTTATACATGAAAGTTGCTCAGAACGACGAGACGAATCCAACCGTGCCATATGTTTCCGTGTCGGGACCCTCTACGGAGGTGAACCCGCAACTTTTAGCCTATTTCCGGTAGATGAATAGTATATATACACCGGTTAATAATTCCAACTTAAATCCTAAAATAACTAAAAATATTTAGACATGTCTTTAGGCAACCCTGCACTGCACGTTAGCATAGCATACTCTGTGTTGCCTATGTTTGTTATGTATTTATTTGTTTCCTCCCCCTCTTCTCTCTCGGTAGACCCCGACACCGACTTAGTCCCCGAGGCCGATGCAGCTCCGGAGACCGACTACACCGTTGACGACCCTGCCTTTGCCGCCGAGCAACTAGGCAAGCACCCCCTCTTTTGAACATGCCTATATCGCCTATTCTCTTCTCTTTTATGCTTGCATTAGAAATTGCTGCTGCTACTATTTATCCTATTTCTGATGCATAGACTGTTTTTGTAACTGCTATTGTTACCTACCTGTTTATCCTAAACTGCTTAGTATAGGCTGGATAGAGACCCACCAGAGACCCCCACTTTGTCCCAAGTTGCCCCACTAGATTATCGGAAGACTCGACAACCAGGCCCTGGCACCGCACATCACCCCCTAGTTGTACGACACTATAACATTACTATCGAGTGCTGAGGGTGATACCTCGTTTAGCACTTCTGATGTTAACTCTATAGAGTAGCTATTTGGACGTGGTCATCGAGGGTGATTCCTCCTTCACCACTCCCGATAACGACGCCGTCGTGCAACACCTCAAGTGTGAACCTCGAGGGTGATTCCTCCTAAGTTCACCTTGACGACTACATCATGTGGGATTCGTCGAGGGTGATTCCTCATGTTTTCCCCCTGGTGTTTGGACACACAGTTACTATGACTTTAACCATGAACCATGATAAAGTCGGGTCGGCCCTGAGGGGTACCCGCGCGAGCATAAGATGTGATTGATGTGTAGTCGGGTGACCAGAGAGAGTATCCGCGAGATAATTACGAGGCGTGACCGGGCATTCTTAGCCCTTGCCGCAAGTCCTCAAGACGGGGCGACGGGGTCACATCGATCGTGAGTCTCTGCTCGTTATCGCGCGTTCCTAATTCACTAACAGTTTGGATATTTGATCCAAGTGGGCCTCTAGCCCGATAGCACTAACCATCACGTGGGAACAGTTATGGGCACTCTGTGTCATATACATCAGCCAAAGCTTAATGGACATCAGCGTCTGAGTGGCGCACGGTGAGTTGGACCGCGTAAAGCAACCACATTGATAGTGTGGGTTGCCAGGTCTGCTCTTGGCCGTGAACGTAACATGCAGGAGTTCCCGGGGCGATGGCCCAAGACCCCTAGGGGCATAGGTTTAGTCCGGCATGCTGACCTCTCTGTTAAGCCTAGGTCGGGTTGCGGCGTATCATTTGGCCAAGGCCGGGCATGACCCAGAAAAGTGTGTCTGGCCGGAGTTAATCGAGCGTGGTGGGTGATGTCTACTACGCAACTTTATTCTTGTAGACTCTTGTTGGGCCTCCAAGCGCAGAGTTTTGTAGGACTGTAGCAATTTTCCCTCAAGTGGATGACCTGAGGTTTATCAATCCGTGGGAGGCATAGGATGAAGATGGTCTCTCTCAAACAACCCTGCAACCAAATACAAGAAATCTCTTGTGTCCCCAACACACCCAAGACAATGGCAAATTGTATAGGTGCACTAGTTCGGCGAAGAGATGGTGATAAAAGTGTAATATGGATGGTAGAAATATATTTTTATAATCTGAATAAATAAAAACAGCAAGGTAGCAAACGATAAAAGTGAGCACAAACGGTATTGCAATGCTTGAAAATGAGGCCTAGGGTCCGTACTTTCACTAGTGCAACCTCTCAACAATGCAATCACTCCAAAGTTCCTATCGTGCGGAGAACATAAGAAGAAATTGTTTGTAGGGTACGAAACCACCTCGAAGCTATTCTTTCCAATCGATCAATCCAAGAGTTCGTACTAAAATAACACCAAATAATTTCAGATTCATTATACTCAATCCAACACAAAGAACCTCAAAGAGTGCCCCAAGATTTCTACCAGAGAAACAAAGACAAGAACGTGCATCAACCCCTATGGATAGATTACCCCAATGTCACCTCGGGAATCTGCCAGTTGAGTGCCAAAACATATATCAAGTGAATCAATATAATACCCCATTGTCACCACGGGTATTCGTATGCAAGACATATATCAAGTGCTCTCAAATCCATAAAAGTATTCAATCCGATTAAACGAAATCTCAAAGGGAAAACTCAATTCATCATCACAAGATAGAGAGGGGAAAACACCATATGATCCGTCTATATTAACAAAGCCCGCGATATATCAAGATTGTGACATCTCAAGAACACGAGAGAGAGAGAGAGATTAAAAACATAGCTACTTGTACAAACCCTCAGCCCCGAGGGTGGACTACTCCCTCCTCATCGTGGTGGTCGCCGGGATGATGATGATGGCCACCGGTGATGATCTCCCCCTCCGGCAGGGTGCCAAAACGGGGTCTAGATTGGATCTCGTGGATACAGAGGCCTTGCAGCGGCGGAACTTCTGATCCAGGGCTACCCTGAGGGTTTTTGGAATATTTGGTAATTTATAGGGCGAAGAGGCGGTGCGGGAGGCCACCGAGGTGGGCACAACCCACCGGGGCGCGCCTGGGCGGGGCACCCCCCAGGTGCTGCTCTGGCCCATTGGATGTCTTCTGGTCCATAAAAAATCCACAAAAAGTTTCCCTGCGTTTGGACTCCGTTTGGTATTGATTTTCTGCGATGTAAAAAACAAGCAAAAAACAGCAACTGGCACTGGGCACTATGTCAATAAGTTAGTCCAAAAAAATGGTATAAAGTTGCTATAAAATGATTGTAAAACATCCAAGAATGATAATATAGCAGCATGAATATTTCATAAATTATAGATACGTTGGAGACGTATCAGCATCCCCAAGCTTAATTCCTACTCGTCCTCGAGTAGGTAAATGATAAAAGAAATAATTTATGAAGTGTGAATGCTAGCAAAGTGCATAAGTTTGATCAATAGTAATTTAAATCACTTTTCTAGCATCATAACAGCAACTCTTTCTCATAAAACTCATCATGTTAAAGTAGCAACCAATTCACATGTTAAGGTTCAAACAATGAATTCTCTTGAAACTCAACAACCTATATTCTTAGTCACCAACAATTGCAATTAAACTTATTCAACAGAGTCTAAGTAAGAGCTCCACATACTCAACCATCATAGAGTCTTCTATGATTGTTAACACTCACCGCATACACATGAGCAAAACGTTTCAACCGGACACATAGAAAGATAGGGGCTCATAATTTCGCCTCCCAACGTATTCACCTCAAGGGTGATGTCAACAATAATAACTCATGCTACCCGTATCCAACAGGATATATGTGCCTAGATCTTTCCTCACCACATGATGCTTTCCAAAAGAGAAAAATAAAAAGGAAAAGAGAGAAAAACTTTGACTCTTGCATGAACGTTTTTACATAAAAGTAAAAGGTAGGCCCTTCGCAGAGGGAAGCAGAGGTTGCCATGCGCTTTTTGTTTATATGCTCAACCCCTTAGTGCAAACGAACGTCATGTTGTATTGCCCCTTATGATAGCAACCTTTACTATGCAGTCTGTCGCTTTTATTCTTTGCTATCACAAGTTCGTACAACGCTTAATTTTCTCTTACACTAAATGATCTAACACTTTTAGAAGATTTTTATTGCCTTATTGCACCGATGACAACTTACTTGAAGGATCATACTCAATCCTTAGGTAGGTATGGTGGACTCTTGAAAATAAGATTTGGGTTTAAGGGTTTTTGGATGCACAAGTAGTATCTCTACTTGGTGCGGAATTTGTGGCTAGCAAAGATGGGGGGAAAGCACCACATGTTGAAGGATCTATGACAATATAACTTCTATGTGAATATGAACAAACATAAATCATTACGTTGTCTTCCTTGTCCAACATCAACAATTTTGGCATATAATATTTTGATGGGGGGTCACAATCACAAAAGATTTCCAAGATAGTGTATTTGCATGTGAAATTTCTGTTCCTTCTATTAATCATTCATGAATTGCTTGTATGACCAATATTGTGATTATCAAGCTTCAAAAGATTTCACTTTCTAAACCAAATGTGAAGCTACCACTAGGCATGATATGAACATATAATTTCAACTTCATTATATTCAATTTATTCAATAATTTACTCATAGGATATAAGTGAAGCACGAGAGTAAATGACAAACTACTCCAAAAAGATATAAGTGAAGATCAAGCGAGTAGTTAAGTAAAGGGGTAGCTAATTGAGGAATCTCTCTTATTTAAAAACTTTCAGATCTAAGTATTTTATTAAAACAGCAAGTAAAACAAAACAAAATGGCTTTCCAAGAAAAGCACAACTCAAGTGAAGAAGCAAAAACTTAGGCTCAATCGATACTAACCGATAATTGTTGATGAAGAAAGGTGGGATGCCTACCGGGGCATCCCCAAGCTTAGATGCTTGAGACTTCTTGAAATATTATCTTAGGGTGCCTTGGGCATCCACAAGCTTGAGCTTTTGTGTCTCCTTAATTCCTTTAATATCACGGTTTCCCTAAATCTAAAAAACTTCATACACACAAAACTCAACAAGAACTCGTGAGATAAGTTAGTATAAACCAATGCAAAAACCTTATCGTTATCTACTGTAGCAAATCACAGAAATTATTATTCAACATTGCATACTAAATGCCTCTGCATATTTAATACTACTATCCTCAAATAGAATCATTAAACAAGCAAACATATGCAAACAATGCAAACATAACAGCAATCTGCCCAAACAGTACAGTCTGTAAAGAATGCAAGAGTATCAATACTTATTTAACTCCAAAAATTATGAAAATTTACCACACTGTAGAAAATTTATCAGAGCTTATTGTTCAAAAAGTTTCAACATTTTAACACGTTCTGAATTTTCTCAGGAATTTTTGCAACATCGATAAACTTTCTGTTTTGAAACAGCAACTCATATACTTGCAAAATAAGCATGGTAAAGGCTATCCTTGACATTTTTATTGAAAAGAAAGATGCAAAACATTATTATAAATAACAGCAAGCAAATTCTAACAAGAAAATGATGCTCCAAGCAAAGCACATATCCTGTGACGAATAAAAATGTAGCTCCAAGTGAGGTTACCGATAATGTTGGAGACGAAAGAGGGGATGCCTTCCGGGGCATCCCCAAGCTTAGTTGCCTGGATCTTCCTTGAATATTACCTTGGGGTGCCTTGGGCATCCCCAAGCTTAGGGTCTTGTCACTCCTTATTCTCCTCATATCGACATCTCACCCAAAACTTGAAAACTTCAATCACACAAAACTTAACGGAACTTCGTGAGATAGGTTAGTATGATAAAGAGCAAACCATTTCACTTTGGTACTGTCAAAGACAAGATTCATAATTGTTTCCACACAATGCCTACTGTAGCATATCATTTCCACAATTTATATTGAGCAATATAAGCCATAAAAACTAGAAAACAAGAAAACTATGCATTGGAAACAGAATCTGTCAAAAACAGAACAGTATGTAATGATCTGAATTAAGGTCATACTTCTGTAACTCCAGAAATTCTAAAAAAATTAGGACAACGTAGAAAATTTGTATACCCATCAACTTTAAGAAAATTCAGAATTTTTCCATGTTCCAGTAAAATAAAGGAATTTCTGCACTGGACGCAAAAGTTTCTGTTTTTGCACAGAATCAAGTCAACTATCATACACACTATCCCAAAGGCTTTACTTGGCACTTTATTGAAACAAAAGCTATAAAACAAGATTACTACAGTAGCCTAACCATGTGAACACACAAAAACAGTAGGTAAAAGTGTTGGGTTGTCTCCCAACAAGCGCTTTTCTTTAATGCCTTTTAACTAGGCATGATGATTTCAATGATGCTCGCATAAAAGATAAGAATTGGAACACAAAGAGAGCATCATGAAGCATATGACTAGCACATTTAAGTCTAACCCACTTCCTATGCATAGGGATTTTGTGAGCAAACAACTTATGAGAACAAGAATCAACTAGCATAGGAAGGCAAAACAAGTGCAACTTCAAAACTCTCAACAAAAAGAGAGGAAACTTGATATTATTGCTATATGCAAAAGCATATGTTCCCCTCTCATAATAATTTTTAGTAGAATCATGAATGAATTCAACAATATAGCTATCACATAAAGAATTCTTTTCATGTTCCACAAGCATAGAAAATTTATTACTCTCCACATAAGCAAATTTATTCTCACGAATAGTAGTGGGAGCAAACTCAACAAAATAACTATCATGGGATTCTTGATTGGCATAATCAAATTGAACATTAAAATTATGGTGACAAGTTTCATGGTTATCATTATTATTTATAGCACACATGTCATCACCATAATCATCATAGATAGCAACTTTGTTGTCATAATCAGTTGAAACCTCTTCCAAAATAGTGGATTCATCACTAAATAAAATCATGACCTCACCAAATCCACTTTCATAATTATCACAATAAGATTCAACACCCTCCAAAATAGTGGGATCATTAGTACCTAGAGTTGACATTCTTCCAAATCCACTTTCATCAATATAATCGTCATAAATAGGAGGCATGTTACCATTATAACATATTTGCACATCAAAACTTGGGGGACTAAAAATATTATCTTCATCAAACATAGCATCCCCAAGCTTGTTGCTTTGCATATCATTAGCATCATGGATATTCAAAGAATTCATACCAACAACATTGCAATCATGCTCATCATTCAAATATTTTTTGTCAAACATTTTATAGAATTCTTCTTCTATCAATTGACCACAATTTTCCTTTCCATCATTTCCACGAAAGATATTATAGAGATGAATAATATGATGCAACCTCAATTCCATTTTTTTGTAATTTTCTTTTATGAACCAATCTAGTGATAAATCAAGAAACTAAAAGATTCAATTGCAAGATCTAAAGATATACCTTCAAGCACTCACCTCCCCGGCAACGGTGCCAGAAAAGAGCTTGATGTCTACTACGCAACTTTATTCCTGTAGACTCGTGTTGGGCCTCCAAGCGCAGAGTTTTGTATGACAGCAGCAATTTTCCCTCAAGTGGATGACCTAAGGTTTATCAATTCGTGGGAGGAGTAGGATGAAGATGGTCTCTCTCAAACAACCCTGCAACCAAATACAAGAAATCTCTTGTGTCCCCAACACACCCAATACAACGGCAAATTGTATAGGTGCACTAGTTTGGCGAAGAGATGGTGATAAAAGTGTAATATGGATGGTAGAAATATATTTTTATAATCTGAATAAATAAAAACAGCAAGGTAGCAAACGATAAAAGTGAGCACAAACGGTATTGCAATGCTTGAAAATGAGGCCTAGGGTCCGTACTTTCACTAGTGCAACCTCTCAACAATGCAATCACTCCAAAGTTCCTATCGTGCGGAGAACATAAGAAGAAATTGTTTGTAGGGTACGAAACCACCTCGAAGCTATTCTTTCCAATCGATCAATCCAAGAGTTCGTACTAAAATAACACCAAATAATTTCAGATTCATTATACTCAATCCAACACAAAGAACCTCAAAGAGTGCCCCAAGATTTCTACCGGAGAAACAAAGACAAGAACGTGCATCAACCCCTATGCATAGATTACCCCAATGTCACCTCGGGAATCTGCCAGTTGAGTGCCAAAACATATATCAAGTGAATCAATATAATACCCCATTGTCACCACGGGTATTCGTATGCAAGACATATATCAAGTGCTCTCAAATCCATAAAATTATTCAATCCGATTAAACGAAATCTCAAAGGGAAAACTCAATTCATCATCACAAGATAGAGAGGGGAAAACACCATATGATCCGTCTATATTAACAAAGCCCGCGATATATCAAGATCGTGACATCTCAAGAACACGAGAGAGAGAGAGATTAAAAACATAGCTACTTGTACAAACCCTCAGCCCCGAGGGTGGACTACTCCCTCCTCATCGTGGTGGTCGCCGGGATGATGATGATGGCCACCGGTGATGATCTCCCCCTCCGGCAGGGTGCCGAAACGGGGTCTAGATTGGATCTCGTGGATACAGAGGCCTTGCGGCGGCGGAACTTCTGATCCAGGGCTACCCTGAGGGTTTTTGGAATATTTGGTAATTTATAGGGCGAAGAGACGGTGCGGGAGGCCACCGAGGTGGGCACAACCCACCGGGGCGCGCCTGGGCGGGGCACCCCCCAGGTGCTGCTCTGGCCCATTGGATGTCTTCTGGTCCATAAAAAATCCACAAAAAGTTTCCCTGCGTTTGGACTCCGTTTGGTATTGATTTTCTGCGATGTAAAAAACAAGCAAAAAACAGCAACTGGCACTGGGCACTATGTCAATAAGTTAGTCCAAAAAAATGGTATAAAGTTGCTATAAAATGATTGTAAAACATCCAAGAATGATAATATAGCAGCATGAATATTTCATAAATTATAGATACGTTGGAGACGTATCAGCATCCCCAAGCTTAATTCCTACTCGTCCTCGAGTAGGTAAATGATAAAAGCAATAATTTATGAAGTGTGAATGCTAGCAAAGTGCATAAGTTTGATCAATAGTAATTTAAATCACTTTTCTAGCATCATAACAGCAACTCTTTCTCATAAAACTCATCATGTTAAAGTAGCAACCAATTCACATGTTAAGGTTCAAACAATGAATTCTCTTGAAACTCAACAACCTATATTCTTAGTCACCAACAATTGCAATTAAACTTATTCAACAGAGTCTAAGTAAGAGCTCCACATACTCAACCATCATAGAGTCTTCTATGATTGTTAACACTCACCGCATACACATGAGCAAAACGTTTCAACCGGACACATAGAAAGGTAGGGGCTCATAATTTCGCCTCCCAACGTATTCACCTCAAGGGTGATGTCAACAATAATAACTCATGCTACCCGTATCCAACAGGATATATGTGCCTAGATCTTTCCTCACCACATGATGCTTTCCAAAAGAGAAAAATAAAAAGGAAAAGAGAGAAAAACTTTGACTCTTGCATGAACGTTTTTACATAAAAGTAAAAGGTAGGCCCTTCGCAGAGGGAAGCAGAGGTTGCCATGCGCTTTTTGTTTATATGCTCAACCCCTTAGTGCAAACGAACGTCATGTTGTATTGCCCCTTATGATAGCAACCTTTACTATGCAGTCTGTCGCTTTTATTCTTTGCTATCACAAGTTCGTACAACGCTTAATTTTCTCTTACACTAAATGATCTAACACTTTTAGAAGATTTTTATTGCCTTATTGCACCGATGACAACTTACTTGAAGGATCATACTCAATCCTTAGGTAGGTATGGTGGACTCTTGAAAATAAGATTTGGGTTTAAGGGTTTTTGGATGCACAAGTAGTATCTCTACTTGGTGCGGAATTTGTGGCTAGCAAAGATGGGGGGAAAGCACCACATGTTGAAGGATCTATGACAATATAACTTCTATGTGAATATGAACAAACATAAATCATTATGTTGTCTTCCTTGTCCAACATCAACAATTTTGGCATATAATATTTTGATGGGGGGTCACAATCACAAAAGATTTCCAAGATAGTGTATTTGCATGTGAAATTTCTGTTCCTTCTATTAATCATTCATGAATTGCTTGTATGACCAATATTGTGATTATCAAGCTTCAAAAGATTTCACTTTCTAAACCAAATGTGAAGCTACCACTAGGCATGATATGAACATATAATTTCAACTTCATTATATTCAATTTATTCAATAATTTACTCATAGGATATAAGTGAAGCACGAGAGTAAATGACAAACTACTCCAAAAAGATATAAGTGAAGATCAATCGAGTAGTTAAGTAAAGGGGTAGCTAATTGAGGAATCTCTCTTATTTAAAAACTTTCAGATCTAAGTATTTTATTAAAACAGCAAGTAAAACAAAACAAAATGACTTTCCAAGAAAAGCACAACTCAAGTGAAGGAGCAAAAACTTAGGCTCAATCGATACTAACCGATAATTGTTGATGAAGAAAGGTGGGATGCCTACCGGGGCATCCCCAAGCTTAGATGCTTGAGACTTCTTGAAATATTATCTTAGGGTGCCTTGGGCATCCACAAGCTTGAGCTTTTGTGTCTCCTTAATTCCTTTAATATCACGGTTTCCCTAAATCTAAAAAACTTCATACACACAAAACTCAACAAGAACTCGTGAGATAAGTTAGTATAAACCAATGCAAAAACCTTATCGTTATCTACTGTAGCAAATCACAGAAATTATTATTCAACATTGCATACTAAATGCCTCTGCATATTTAATACTACTATCCTCAAATAGAATCATTAAACAAGCAAACATATGCAAACAATGCAAACATAACAGCAATCTGCCCAAACAGTACAGTCTGTGAAGAATGCAAGAGTATCAATACTTATTTAACTCCAAAAATTATGAAAATTTACCACACTGTAGAAAATTTATCAGAGCTTATTGTTCAAAAAGTTTCAACATTTTAACACGTTCTGACTTTTCTCGGGAATTTTTGCAACATCGATAAACTTTCTGTTTTGAAACAGCAACTCATATACTTGCAAAATAAGCATGGTAAAGGCTATCCTTGACATTTTTATTGAAAAGAAAGATGCAAAACATTATTATAAATAACAGCAAGCAAATTCTAACAAGAAAATGATGCTCCAAGGAAAGCACATATCCTGTGACGAATAAAAATGTAGCTCCAAGTGAGGTTACCGATAATGTTGGAGACGAAAGAGGGGATGCCTTCCGGGGCATCCCCAAGCTTAGTTGCCTGGATCTTCCTTGAATATTACCTTGGGGTGCCTTGGGCATCCCCAAGCTTAGGGTCTTGTCACTCCTTATTCTCCTCATATCGACATCTCACCCAAAACTTGAAAACTTCAATCACACAAAACTTAACGGAACTTCGTGAGATAGGTTAGTATGATAAAGAGCAAACCATTTCACTTTGGTACTGTCAAAGACAAGATTCATAATTGTTTCCACACAATGCCTACTGTAGCATATCATTTCCACAATTTATATTGAGCAATATAAGCCATAAAAACTAGAAAACAAGAAAACTATGCATTGGAAACAGAATCTGTCAAAAACAGAACAGTATGTAATGATCTGAATTAAGGTCATACTTCTGTAACTCCAGAAATTCTAAAAAAATTAGGACAACGTAGAAAATTTGTATACCCATCAACTTTAAGAAAATTCAGAATTTTTCCATGTTCCAGTAAAATAAAAGAATTTCTGCACTGGACGCAAAAGTTTCTGTTTTTGCACAGAATCAAGTCAACTATCATACACACTATCCCAAAGGCTTTACTTGGCACTTTATTGAAACAAAAGCTATAAAACAAGATTACTACAGTAGCCTAACCATGTGAACACACAAAAACAGTAGGTAAAAGTGTTGGGTTGTCTCCCAACAAGCGCTTTTCTTTAATGCCTTTTAACTAGGCATGATGATTTCAATGATGCTCGCATAAAAGATAAGAATTGGAACACAAAGAGAGCATCATGAAGCATATGACTAGCACATTTAAGTCTAACCCACTTTCTATGCATAGGGATTTTGTGAGCAAACAACTTATGAGAACAAGAATCAACTAGCATAGGAAGGCAAAACAAGTGCAACTTCAAAACTTTCAACAAAAAGAGAGGAAACTTGATATTATTGCTATATGCAAAAGCATATGTTCCCCTCTCATAATAATTTTTAGTAGAATCATGAATGAATTCAACAATATAGCTATCACATAAAGAATTCTTTTCATGTTCCACAAGCATAGAAAATTTATTACTCTCCACATAAGCAAATTTATTCTCACGAATAGTAGTGGGAGCAAACTCAACAAAATAACTATCATGGGATTCTTGATTGGCATAATCAAATTGAACATTAAAATTATGATGACAAGTTTCATGGTTATCATTATTATTTATAGCACACATGTCATCACCATAATCATCATAGATAGCAACTTTGTTGTCATAATCAGTTGAAACCTCTTCCAAAATAGTGGATTCATCACTAAATAAAATCATGACCTCTCCAAATCCACTTTCATAATTATCACAATAAGATTCAACACCCTCCAAAATAGTGGGATCATTAGTACCTAGAGTTGACATTCTTCCAAATCCACTTTCATCAATATAATCGTCATAAATAGGAGGCATGTTACCATTATAACATATTTGCACATCAAAACTTGGGGGACTAAAAATATTATCTTCATCAAACATAGCATCCCCAAGCTTGTTTCTTTGCATATCATTAGCATCATGGATATTCAAAGAATTCATACCAACAACATTGCAATCATGCTCATCATTCAAATATTTTTTGTCAAACATTTTATAGAATTCTTCTTCTATCAATTGACCACAATTTTCCTTTCCATCATTTCCACGAAAGACATTATAGAGATGAATAATATGATGCAACCTCAATTCCATTTTTTTGTAATTTTCTTTTATGAACCAATCTAGTGATAAATCAAGAAACTAAAAGATTCAATTGCAAGATCTAAAGATATACCTTCAAGCACTCACCTCCCTGGCAACGGCGCCAGAAAAGAGCTTGATGTCTACTACGCAACTTTATTCTTGTAGACTCGTGTTGGGCCTCCAAGCGCAGAGTTTTGTATGACAGCAGCAATTTTCCCTCAAGTGGATGACCTAAGGTTTATCAATTCGTGGGAGGAGTAGGATGAAGATGGTCTCTCTCAAACAACCCTGCAACCAAATACAAGAAATCTCTTGTGTCCCCAACACACCCAATACAACGGCAAATTGTATAGGTGCACTAGTTTGGCGAAGAGATGGTGATAAAAGTGTAATATGGATGGTAGAAATATATTTTTATAATCTGAATAAATAAAAACAGCAAGGTAGCAAACGATAAAAGTGAGCACAAACGGTATTGCAATGCTTGAAAATGAGGCCTAGGGTCCGTACTTTCACTAGTGCAACCTCTCAACAATGCTAATATAATTGGATCATATAACCATCCCTCAAAGTGCGATGAAGAATCACTCCAAAGTTCCTATCTAGCGGAGAACATAAGAAGAAATTGTTTGTAGGGTACAAAACCACCTCGAAGCTATTCTTTCCGATCGATCTGTCAAAGAGTTCGTACTAAAATAGCACCAAATAATTTCAGATTCATAATACTCAATCCAACACACAGAACCTCAAAGAGTGCCTCAAGATTTCTACCGGAGAAACAAAGACAAGAACGTGCATCAACCCCTATGCATAGATTATCCCAATGTCACCTCGGGAATTCGCGAGTTGAGTGCGAAAACATATATCAAGTGCATCAATATAATACCCCATTGTCACCACGGGTATTCGTATGCAAGACATATATCAAATGCTCTCAAATCCATAAAAGTATTCAATCCGATAAAACGAAATCTCAAAGGGAAAACTCAATTCATCATCACAAGATAGAGAGGGGAAAACACCATATGATCCGACTATATTAACAAAGCCCACGATATATCAAGATCGTGACATCTCAAGAACATGAGAGAGAGAGATTAAAAACATAGCTACTTGTACAAACCCTCAGCCCCGAGGGTGGACTACTCCCTCCTCATCGTGGTGGTCGCCGGGATGATGAAGATGGCCACCGGTGATGATCTCCCCCTCCGGCAGGGTGCCGAAACGGGGTCTAGATTGGATCTCGTGGATACAGAGGCCTTGCGGCGGCGGAACTTCTGATCTAGGGCTACCCCAAGGGTTTTTGGAATATTTGGCAATTTAGAGGGCGAAGAGGCGGTGCGGGAGACCACCGAGGTGGGCACAACCCACCGGGGCGCGCCTGGGGCCCCAGGCGCGCCCTGGTCGGTTGTGCCCCCCTCGGGGCACCCCCCAGGTACTGCTCTGGCCCATTGGATGTCTTCTGGTCCATAAAAAATCCACAAAAAGTTTCGCTGCATTTGGACTCCATTTGGTATTGATTTTCTACGATGTAAAAAACAAGCAAAAAACAGCAACTGGCACTGGGCACTATGTCAATAAGTTAGTCCAAAAAAATGGTATAAAGTTGCTATAAAATGATTGTAAAACATCCAAGAATGATAATATAGCAGCATGAATACTTCATAAATTATAGATACATTGGAGACGTATCAGTGGGTAAGTTGGTGCACCCCTGCAGGGAAGAACTAATCTATGCATAGCCGGATCCTCGGTAACGGACGCTCGGAGTTGTATCCTGATCGATACAACTAGAACTAGATACTTGAGATGAGATATGGATAGTAGGGCTCTGGGATTGCTTTCTCGCAGGGAGTCGAGAAAGGATCTCTGGCCGAGATTGATACTTAATACTGGTACTACTTTATACTGTACTAAGCTACACTCTTCTAATGTTGCAAGACCGCTGAAGATGCTAGTCTTTGATAGGACTAGGCCTTCTCTCTATTCTGGCATTTCTGCAGCCCAGTCCACATATACAGCCTTTCTTTGATAATGTTGCATATGTAGTGTAGATCCTTGCTTGCTGAGTACTTCGGATGAGTACTCACGGTTGCTTTGCTTCCTCTTTTCCCCCATATCCGTTTGATGCAACCAGATGACGGAGCCCCGGAGTCAGCTGCCCCCGTCGACGACTACTACTACGGTACTACCACCCCGAGGGTGGTTACTACTACGAGCTTGACGACGACCAGGAGTAGGATCGGAGGGTCCCAGGCAGGAGGCCTGCGCCTTTTCGATCGTAGTGTTTTCTTTTGCTTCGCCTTTTAAAGGCCTATCTATTTTATCTTTTATATCTGTACTCAGATATCTGATGCTTCCGCTGACGCTTGTATGCGAGCTTATGTATTCGAGCCCTCGAGGCCCCTGGCTTGTAATATAAAGCTTGTATGACTTTATTTATGTTTTAGAGTTGTGTTGTGATATCTTCAAGTGAGTCCTTAGACTTGATCGTGTGCATTTGCGTGTATGGTTAGTGCACGATTAAGCCGGGGGCGTCACAGGTTGATATCAGAGCCGACTGCCTGTAGGAATCCCCTTTCCAACTCCTTGGCCGAAGTTGAGTCTAGTCGTCCAATACTATTTTACTAACTTGGCTGTGTGGCTTACGGGCCCACATCGCCAATTGGGTGGTATTAGGATCTTTTATTCCTCGTCTATACTCTAGGACTCTGATCTCTCTTCCTTTCGGGTTAAAATTTTACTAACTCCAACATTAGGTTCTCATGATCACAACCACCCGGAGATCTGAAATTACCCCCCCCCCCTTTCTTCAAGATTTGTGGACCACGTTCTGCTTGCAGGATCCTTTTATCGAGGGAACCTTGTGTTTTCACTTGCAGATTCCTCGCTCCAGCAGTTTTCTCTGACGTTGATGTAGCCTTTGCTATGTCTCGTTGTGTACTTCCTTACCGCGTGCCTGCGTGCCGCCTAGCATGTCTACCTTCTAAATTTGCACCGTTATGATGTCCGCATGTACACGACTTAGTGTATGGATCTGTACATCTTAATTGACTACTGTTAAGTATCTATTACACTGCTTAATTATTATCATGTTACATCATGCTTGTCACTAAACACTCGCAATTGCTTTTACTAAACTACCCTGTTGAAACTTAGCAGGATGGTTAGACCAGGTGGTCGTGGTCGTGCCCCTGAACATCCACCACCGCCAGATTATATGGCAGCTATGATGCAACAATTCGAGCTCAACCGTCAGTTCATGACTGGGATTATGGCTCAGTTCCCGCATCAGAACAACCAGGACCAGAATCCTGCTTCTATAACTCTGTCGGAATTTGTGTGTCTTAACCCCACTCAGTTCCGCAATTCTGATAAGCCACTAGATGCTGATGACTGGATTCACGACATCACTCACGAGATGGAGTCTGCAAATGTCTCCCCTGCCAACTATGTCACCTTCGCGTCCTTTTTCTTAAAGGGTCCCGCTGCTCAATGGTGGGACACGCACAAGCGTACACTGCTTGCTGGAATAGCCGTTACTTGGCCTGAGTTCGAGGCTACTTTTCATGCCCTATATATTCCTCAGGGAATCATGGACCGGATGAAAACCCAGTTCCGCAACCTCACTCAGGGTAACAAGACTATCGAAGCCTATCAGCGGGAATTCCTTGACCTGTCCCGCTATGCTGAAGAAGACATCAACACGGATGCTCGTAGACAAGAGAAGTTCCGTAGTGGACTCCACGCAGATATCGAGCTTGCACTTGCTGCTCAAGACTTCACCAACTTTGCTACCCTTGTGAACAAGGCTATTCTAGTTGAGACAACTCAAATCAAGCACAAGGAGTCACAGAAGCGCTATCGTGATGTTGGCTCATCTTTGGGCTTGTCTTCACAGAAGCGCCATATCTGGATTCCCCACAGCATGTATCGTCCAACTGCTCCTACACCAAGGCCGTACCATGCTGCACCACGTCTGCCTCCTCCACCACCGAGGCAGCCTCTTTGAGCTGCACCACCCCGAGCTCCTGCTCCCACTTCCAATGATGGGCTGTGTTACAATTGTGGCAAACCAGGTCATCTTGCCAGGAACTGCTACCAGAATCGGAACCAATTGACTCTGCCTGCTAATGCCCGTGGCAACAATCAGCCCCACAACAACAATGCCAGGCCTGCTTATGGTCATGGTCAGGCTTATCATGTCAACATGAGTGAAGACCCGGACCAGCCAGCTACTGTGATGGGTACACTTCCTGTTAATTCAGTACCAGCTTCTGTTTTATTTGATTCTGGAGCATCTCATTCATTCATGTCAGAACATTTTGTACTCATGCATGATGTTAAATGCGAAATGCTACACCAATCCTTAATGGTAAACACTCCCGCGGGTCAATGTCAAACATCTTTATTCAGCCCCAAAGTCACCATTGAGATTGAGGGGTTGAAATTTCTTGCTTCCCCCAATATGCTAAGGTCTTGCGGTATTGACCTCATTTTGGGAATGGATTGGTTGAAGGCTCATTACGCCTCAATCAATTGTGCCACTAAAGTTGTGCATCTTCTGCACCCATCAGATGAACTAGTGAATTACCATGCTCATATCACTCAAAATGCTGAGGCTCAAATTTACGCTCTGAATGCGTTGAATGCTTCTCCGCTTGGGGGGATAAAAAACATTCCAGTCGTTCATGACTTCCAGGATGTTTTTCCAGAAGAACTTCCAGGAATACGCCTTGTTAGAGCTGTCGAGTTTGTCATCGACTTGAAACCAGGCACAACTCCTATTGCGAAGCGTCCTTATAAGATGCCTCTGCACCACCTTCTCGAGCTTAAGGAACAAATCGACAAGTCAATTAAGAAGGGTTTCATCCGGCCCAGTTCCTCTGCTTGGGGAGCACCTTCACTCTTCGTTAAGAAGAAGGATGGAACTAACCGATTGGTTCAGGATTATCGGCCCATTAACCAAGCCACAATCCAGAACAAATACCCGCTTCCCCGGATCAATGACTTGTATGATCAACTTGCTGGATCATCGGTGTTTTCTAAACTCGACTTGAGGTTGGGTTATCACCAGATCCGTGTCCGCGAAGTGGATATTCGCAAGACTGCCTTTGTTACCCGCTATGGCTCTTATGAGTACGTTTTCTTCATGTGGACGCAATTGACGCGAAGCATACGCAATTACTCTTCGTCTTGCATTAGGACATAGCCTAATCCTTGACGAGAGGCGTCGCAATAAATCACAAAGTCCTTGCGAGAATCCGGAGGAGCAAGCACTGGAGCAGAAGTTAGCTTGTCCTTGAGAGTCTGGAAACTTTCCTGACATTTGTTTGTCCACTCAAACTTAACGCCTTTGTGAAGCAGGTTAGTCAGAGGCTTAGCAATCTTGGAAAAGTTCTCGACAAATCGACGACAATAGCTTGCAAGGCCGAGAAAACTTCTCGCTTGCTTGACGTTCTTCGGAGGAGTCCAGTCAAGAATAGCCTAAACTCGTTCCGGGTTAACAGCAATTCCATCCTTGGAAATCACAAGTCCAAGGTAGGTTACTTCAGAAAGCCAGAATTCACATTTGGAGTATTTGGCATAAAACTGGTGTTCACGAAGCCTTTCCAGAACAAGACGAAGGTGTTCAGCATGTTCTTCCTTATTCTTTGAATATATCAGAATATCATCTAGATATACCACGACGAACTTGTCGAGGTAATCCATAAAGATGTAATTCATCATATGGGAGAACGTAGCTGGAGCATTTGTTAAGCCAAATGACATGACAGTGACTATCCAGTGCATGATCTTGAGCTTCCTGCAGTGATCTATGCATTGAAGCTGTGGCGGCATTACCTTCTGGGTAACCGGTGTGAGATATATACTGATCATCAAAGCTTGAAGTATTTGTTTACTCAGCTGGATCTTAATCTCCATCAACAGCGATGGTTGGAAACAATTACGGACTATTATTGTGGTATTTCTTATACCCCTGGCAAGGCTAATGTGATGGCTGATGCCTTAATCCGCAAGTCCTATTGCAACAACCTCATGGTTAGGCGAGCTCAGCCTCGTCTTTATGAAGAACTGCGCAATGCTGAATCTGCGTATTGTTCCCTAGGGTTCTCTTAAAAACCTTGTGGTACAGCCAGATCTTGAGAAAGCTGTTAAGACTACGCAAGCTAAAGATGCTGAAGTTGACCTGATGAAGAAAGATCTTCACCTGGAAAAGTACAGGGATTTCTCGCTATCTGAAGATGGAACCTTGTATTTCAGAGACCGCATTGTGGTACCTCGCTTTAAGCTTATGACTGACAAGGTCATGAAGGAGGCACATGATACACCGCTGTCTATTCATCCGGGTAGTACCAAGATGTATTGTGATCTCCGTCAAAGGTACTGGTGGTCCAAAATGAAGCAGTATATTGCTCGATACGTTGCTGAATGTGATATTTGCCGTCGTGTTAAAGCAGAACATCAGAAGCCTGCTGGAATTCTGCAACCGCTTCCTATTCCTTTATGGAAATGGGATAAGGTTCAAATGGATTTCATTATTGGCCTTCCCAGGTCACAGAAGGGTCACGATGCTATTCTTGTCGTCGTCAACCAACTCTCTAAGGTTGCACACTTTCTGCCTGTCAAGGAGACTATTACTGCTAGTCAGTTAGCAGAATTATATATCTCCAGAATTGTTTCACTCCATGGTATTCCGAAAGAGATCAGTTCGGACCGTGGAGGCCTGTTCACCTCTAAGTTCTGGGAAAGTTTCCAAGAAGCTATGGGAACTCATATTACCTGGAGTTCAGCTTATCACCCCCAATCCCAAGGCTAAGTCGAGCGAGTCAATCAAGTGCTTGAAGACATGCTTCGAGCTTGTGTTATATCTTTCGGCAAGAAGTGGGAAGTATCTCTCCCGTACGCCAAATTCTCTTATAACAACAGCTATCAAGCCACCTTGTAAATGGCCCCCTTCGAAATACTTTATGGACGTAAGTGTCGAACCCCTCTGAATTGGTCAGAAACTGGGGAACGACCACTTGTGGGTCTAGACCTTATCCAACATGCCGAAGAACAAGTCCGTATCGTTCGAGAAAATCTGAAGGCGGCTCAGGACCGCCAGAAGAGCAACTATGATCGCAAACGATGGGGTTTGACTTATCAACCTGGTGATCAAGCTTATCTGCGTGTCACTCCTATGAAGAGCACTCACCGCTTCGGAACCAAGGGCAAGCTAGCTCCCCGCTACATTGGTCCTTTTCGCATTGTTGCTAGACGTGGTCAGGTGGCATACAAATTGGAGTTGCCGCCGCAATTCTCTCCTATCCACGACGTCTTCCATGTGTCGCAACTTCGTCGTTGCTTCAAGGAGTCTCCGCACCGAGCAGTCGATCACGAGATGCTTGAATTGCAAGATGATCTTTCTTATAAGGAGCATCCGATCCGCATCCTCGATGAATCAGAACGTCGAACCCGTCAGAAGACGACCAAGTTCCTCAAAGTGCAGTGGTCAAATCATACAGAAGATGAAGCCACTTGGGAACGCGAGGATCATCTTCGAACGGAATACCCCGACCTCTTTTCTTCTACCTCCTGAATTCTCGGGGCGAGAATTTCTTTTAGAGGAGGAGAATTTGTAACACCCCTATGTAACCTAGAACTGTGACTCTCTGTTAAACATGCCAAGTCATCATCTATGCAATGCTTGATCACAGTGTTAGCTCAACTCAATTCAAATTTCTCTCTGAAAATCAATTCAAATTCAAGTGCAAAATAAAGTGGTTCAAAAATTTCTGGAAAATTGTTCACCTTCTAGAAAATATTCCAAAACCATTTGCTGTTAAGGAATACAACATCATCATCAATTCAAAATGGGCCTAAACATTTAAAACAGAGCCAAAACAGTACTGTTAATGCCATTTCCAATTTTGAAAAATCCAAAAGGATTCCAAAATTTACCCCAAACATTATGTGGCAGTGCAAAATATTCCATTGTATTGATGTGACCAAGTTTCACATTTTTACAAAGTCTTTTGACAGCTCAAAATATTACAATAGTCTGCTGGAAAAAGAAAAACAGAAAAAGAAAAAGGAAAAAGTCCACTGTGCACTGGGCCTAAGTGCACAGTGCCTGAGGCCGGCCCATCTCTACCTCCTCTCTCTCTCTCTCTCTCTCTCTCTCTCTCTCTCTCTCTCTCTCCTGTGCGTGTCAACTCGCGCCTGGCCGCGCCGGCGAGCGCCGCTCGGGTGCCGACACCGCGACGCCGCGGGCGTCCGCGAGGGGATACGGCCGAGCCGTCCTTCCCCCTGGCCATCCTCATCCATTCCCCCTCGCTCTCCACCCTCTTCCTTCTCCCGATCCGTCGCCGCCGAACGCCACCGCCGCCATGGCTCCGTCCTAGCCACGGCCACCGTCGTCCATTCGTCGCCTCCCCGTGTCCATCAGCTCCGCCGTCGACTGCTGCTTCAACTGGTGTCGCTTGGCGGAACCAGGACCCCCTGCACCGAGCCCCACGACCTCGTCTTCAACCTCGGGCCGCCGGTGATCCCCTTCCTCTCCGGCGAGCTCTGCTGCTCCTAAACCACCAAGGGTCTTTTGTGACCGCTCGGTGAGCTCCACACCTTCCTTCCCCTCCTCTCTGCATTGCTTGTCACCGTCCATAGCCGCCACGCTATTCGCGACCGAACGCTGTGTATTTATTTGTTTTCTCCTCCTCTTCTCTCTCGGTAGACCCCGACACCGACGTAGTCCCCGAGGCCGACGCAGCTCCGGAGACCGACTACACCGTTGACGACCCTGCCTTTGCCGCCGAGCAACCAGGTAAGCACCCCCTCTTTTGAACATGCCTATATCGCCTATTCTCTTCTCTCTTATGCTTGCATTAGAAATTGCTGCTGCAACTGTTTATCCTATTTCTAATGCATAACCTATTTTTGTAACTGCTGTTGTTACCTACCTGTTTATCCTAAACTGCTTAGTATAGGTTGGATAGAGACCCACCAGAGACCCCCACTTTGTCCCAAGTTGCCCCGCTGGATTATCGGAAGACTCAACAACCAGGCCCCGGCACCGCACATCACCCCCTAGTTGTACAACACTGCATCATTACTATCGAGTGCCGAGGGTGATACCTCGTTTAATACTTCTGATGTTAACTCTGTAGAGTAGCCATTTGGACGTGGTCATCGAGGGTGATTCCTCCTTCACCACTCCCGATAACGATGCCGTCATGCAACACCTCAAGTGTGAACCTCGAGGGTGATTCCTCCTAAGTTCACCTTGACGACTACATCATGTGGAATCCATCGAGGGTGATTCCTCAGGTTTTCCCCCTGGTGTTTGGTCACACAGTTACTAGGACTTTAACCATGAACCATGATAAAGTCGGGTCGGCCCTGAGGGGTACCCGCGCGAGCATAAGATGCGATTGATGTGTAGTCGAGTGACCAGAGAGAGTACCCGCGAGATAATTACGAGGCATGGCTGGGCATTCTTAGCCCTTGCCGCAAGTCCTCGAGACGGGGTGGCGGGGTCACATCGATTGTGAGTCTCTGCTCGTTATCGCGCTCTCCTAATTCACTAACGGTTTGGATATTTGATCCGAGTGGGCCTCTGGCCCGATAGCACTAACCATCACGTGGGAACAGTTATGGGCACTCTGCGTCGTATGCATCAGCCGAAGCTTAATGGACGTCAGCGTCTGAGCGGCGCGCGCCGAGTTGGACCGCGTAAAGCAACCGTCTTGATAGTGTGGGTTGCCAGGTCTGCTCTTGGCCGTGAACGTAATGTGCAGGAGTTCCCGGGGCGATGGCCCAAGACCCCTGGGGGCACAGGTTTAGTCCGGCGTGCTGACCTCTCTGTTAAGCGTAGGTCGGGTTGCGGCGTATCGTTTGGCCGAGGCCGGGCATGACCCAGAAAAGTGTGTCCGGCCGGAGTTAATCGAGCGTGGTGGGTAATTTGGTGCACCCCTGCAGGGAAGAACTAATCTATGCATAGCCGGATCCTCGGTAACGGACGCTCGAAGTTGTATCCCGATCGATACAACTAGAACTGGATACTTGATATGAGATATGGATAGTAGGGCTCTGGGATTGCTTTCTCGCAGGGAGTCGAGAAAGGATCTCTGGCCGAGGTTGATACTTAATACTGCTACTACTTTATACTGTACTAAGCTACACTCTTCTAATGCTGCAAGACCACTGAAGATGCTAGTCTTCGATAGGACTAGGCCTTCTCTCTAGTCTACATATACAACCTTTCTTTGATAATGTTGCATATGTAGTGTAGATCCTTGCTTGCTGAGTACTTTAGATGAGTACTCACGGTTGCTTTGCTTCCTCTTTTTCCCCATATCCGTTTGATGCAACCAGATGACGGAGCCCCGAAGTCAGCTGCCCCCGTCGACGACAACTACTACCACCCAGAGGGTGGTTACTAATACGAGCTTGCCGACAACCAGGAGTAGGATCGGAGGGTCCCAGGCAGGAGGCCTGTGCCTTTTCGATCATAGTGTTTTCTTTTGCCTCGCCTTTTAAAGGCCTATCTGTTTTATCTTTTATATCTGTACTCAGATATCTGATGCTTCCGCTGACGCTTGTATGTGAGCTTATGTATTCGAGCCCTCGAGGCCCCTGGCTTGTAATATAAAGCTTGTACGACTTTATTTATGTTTTAGAGTTGTGTTGTAATATCTTCAAGTGAGTCCTTAGGCTTGATCGTGTGCATTTGCATGTATGGTTAGTGCACGATTAAGCAGGGGGCGTGACAACCACCACCGCCTCCGCTACTATCAATGAACGCTGTATCGAAAAGACATTTGATGAAGCGAAGCGGTCGGGAAGTTTAAGTAGAAGTGATGCAAGAAGAGGGAAAACAGTTCCCCAGCTCGGCGAACAGGAGAAGCAATCGTGCCCCCCGCTCAAGGTGTTTACCGATATCACTAATGATCCGGGGGTAGCGGCCGATGTTCTTGCAATCACTCTTGGTGATTACTTAGGCGATGATGTACAGTTTGAAATGGCTGAGGTAGTATAGCCCTTTAGATATGAGCACGGGAGGCCTCTCGTCAAACCATAGCAGCTTCCGCATCTATCAACGATGATGTAAAGATTACATGACTGGTACTTGAAAACCTACAAGGATGGGACCGACAGTATCTTGCTGGGAATTAAAGATGAGCACGACTTCATTGGAGTAGACCTGATGTACGTTGAATTTGAAGAATTATTTTAGTTATACAATCAAGACGCCATCGACAAAACTCTCATGACTTGCTATTGTCTGTAAGTATTATTTCTGTAATTAAGTCTCTGCATGTATATATAATTATCCTTACTATATTATGCAGATTGAAGATCGTCGAATGCAAAAGAGAACAAATCTATGACATTGGGTTCATTAACCCAAATACCGTAAATGAATATACGGTACAAAAGAGACCCGACGATACTGAGAAAAACTTGCTAAACGCGTTACTTCGATATCAAAACAAAAGGGAAATACTCCTTCCATACAACTTCAAGTGCGTGTTACTGTCTTGTCCATATTTTGTTTCGCTTACTCGAGGTTAAGTACTGTAATTGATGAGTTATGTGTGTGCAGGTTCCACTTTATTCTCCCATCCATTAACCTTGACACGGGACTAGTAACTGTCTTAGACTCGAGACGTAAAGAGCGTAAGGAGTGGGCATACATGAGTGAAATGCTCCAGAAGTAAGTTCAATCATTATCGCATCATATCGGCAACTTTCCTTCATTTCCTGATATCAAGTAATCATTTTCTTTGCCGGGCAGGGTTTGGAAAAAGTTCACCAAAATGGTACCGGGTTTAGAGAAAAAGGAGCTGCGATTTTCACACCCCAAAGTAAGTAGTACTAGCTAGTACCGCGCATCTCTCATTGATTCTAGTTTCATCAACACCATTATCATGCTAGATTATCATTTTGATTGAACTCTATTCTCATAAAGTGCTTGTGGCAGGCACCCGGGAATAATTTATGTGGATACTATGTTTGCGAGTTCATTCGCAACTTGACCCTTGAGCGGGGCATAACTTCAAAACAATTAGAAGTACGTAAACAATATTCACAATTCTATTTTATTATCATCAATTGGGTTGAGTTTCATTCATATACATATATATATATATATATATATATATATATATATATATATATTGACCCCCTTCTTTAAATTAGATCTGGGAGATGCGGGATCAATTCCTACCACATGATCGCATACGAGCAATTCAAGAGGAATTGGCGGGATTCTTTATTGAGCACGTCATACCTAAAGACAGAGAATACCATCAGGAATTGCAATGCGATTTTGGTAGATGATGTTAGGGATCGTAAGAGATGTTATATTGTATATATGTAGTAGCGTCAGATAAATATACTAAAACTTGTTGTTCGACCAAGCACGGAGAAAGAGATGTCACTTCTCTCTATATATGTTCATGACGATCTTGTGTAATGGTTCCTTCATTGCTATATGTAGTAGCTAGCGTCGAGTTGAATGGAAAACATTAACTAAAAATGAAGCCCTAAATGTAAAATAATTGAAGGGTAAACACAAAAATAAAAGGGGAAAACACAATATGAAATCCCCTAAACACCTCCTTAAAAAAAAGCCCAGGGCCTGCAGGTGCTGACGCGTGGCTACCTTGTTAGTCCCGGTCGGTGTTACAAACCGGGACTAAAGGTCCTCCTGCCTGGACGCCCCACAGTGGCCACGTGGAGCTCCTTTAGTCCCAGTTCGTAACACAACCGGGACTAAAAGTTGTGGGCATTAGTCCCGATCGTTTAGTCCTGGTTGTAGAACCGGGACTAAAGGCCCTCCGAAACCGAGACTGATGCCCTGTTTTGTACTAATGAAGCTTCCTGATTGATGATCTTTATGCAAGCATTGGTACTGTAGCGAGAGTTCATAGAGGTGTGGTTATTTGGTCTTCCTAGGACTTCCACCATTTCTATTCATGTGTGGAGGAAGCAAAGCTTCGGGCTTGCCTCGCAAGTCTTCTGTCTCAACAGATCAAGAAAGAGGTGTTAAAATAATTTGACTTTTGCCACAATTTTTTCTGAGGAAGATCAATAGAGATGCCAATGGGGTGGTTCATGATCGCTAAATTATGCATGACATATGAATCAAACGGTTCAGCTTTTTATGATGTAACTCAGAGAAAGTTAACTGCTAAACCACTCTTTTTATTGCTATAGATCCAAACGACTCGAAATCTGTATGATCGCCTTCTCTAGCGTTTGAGCGTGAAAACTAATTCCTTCTGCACAACCCGCGCGCTCGAGGAAACCGGATGCCCATGCCCCGCGGATCCAAGAAAGGATCCCCACGACTCCCGCCCGTGTGTCCCCATGACCCCCACAAAAACTAGCGCACTCACTCCAGAAAAAACCAACTGAATCGAATCAATGGTTTTTCTTCCAAACCAAGTACTAAAGTGTTAAACAGGTAAAACATGGAGAAAAAAGAGGTGCTTGGTGGATTCAAAACCCCACCCTTGGGTTAAAAGGCGAGCCACTAACATGTCCTAGCAACTAACTCGTATTGGCTGCCTGTTCTGCAATAAACATAAAATATTTCTATTAGACCATTCTGATCACCCCCTTTTTTTCATTTTGAGAACTGTCCGTCACATCCTTGTCTCCGCTTTTTTCTCTTTTGTTTTTCATCATTCCATGGCAGGCGATGGTGTGAGATTCGTAAGTTAAAACAAGTGGTAATTTTGAACGAAGAAAAGAGTTGTTGAAACACACCTTAGTAAGTTCGTGTAAATAGCATGGTAATTTACGCAGCGCGTCCCTGATAACTTACGTACCCGGAGCCAAGTAACATTTAACCCGGGAGAAAAATTGTTGAAACATACCCCGGTAGTTTCTATGTAAATGGCAAGGTAATTTACGCACTACAGGGCTCATGACATACTTACCCGGGGTTTGGTAACTTTGACTTGGGCAAAAAGTTTTTAAAACATATCCGAGTAATTACTATCTGAATAGCATGGAAATATACGCACCGCATACCTGATAACATACGTACAAACATCATAGTAAATTCGATGCAAGGAAAAACGTTGTTTAAAACATACCCCAGCGAAATTGCTCTTTTACTCGAGAGCTCATATGGTTCCTCATGAACAGTAAGATCAAAAGGAAAAATAGTCAAATATCTAAGAAATCAGAAAAAAAAATACACAAACATTGGCAAATTCTCAACATGCATACAAATTTTCATGAAGAAATAGCATTTCCAAAATGCTCTTGTAAAAAAAAATATCAATGCTCCAAAATGCTTTCTAAATATACTTTTTGAAGCATCAATTTTGTTTCCTTAATGGAAGCTCAAATTTTATTCGCAAAACGAGCTGGTTTTTTTGACTTTTTTGTTGTTGTTACGGTTCATGAGGGAGCATATGTGCTCACTAGCAGAAATTTTATGTCCCATACCACGATAACTTATGAGTAAATAGAATGATAATTTACGCACCGTATACCGGATAACTTATGTACAAACATCGTAATAACTTAAACCCGGGGAAAAATAGAAACATACCCCCGATAAACTTCTATGTAAATAGCATAGCATGCCATGCCTGGTCACGGGCTTTACCTCAGCAGACGAGCATGACACACGTCATGCCACGGATCAGGCATGACCCATTTAGTGGTGTGTTGGGTTGGCCCATTACGTGCCAGGCACACGTGCTTATGTTCCGGCCCACAAAAAACGGCCCGTTTAGCCGACTATAAACCTGATAAGTTATACAAAAAGAATATTGTGCTAGCTTTCTCCGAGGAAAAGAAGTTTGTTGAAACATACCCCCGGTATCTTCAGTCTAAGTAGCATGGTAATATACATACCTCATATATGATAGCTTATGTACAAATACCATAATAACGTTGACCTAGGAAAAAAGTAGTTCAAACATACCACGATAACTTCAGAGTAAAAACATTGTTTCGCTATATACATTAGCTGAATAGTAAAACACACGAAAGGAATGTTTCGCCTCATTGGTTGCTAGATATAGACCAACCGTGAGGTCATGAGTTCAATTCTCGTTTCTGACATCTTTTTTCTCAAAATAATAATAATAGAAAAACATGAGAAAAAAGAAGGAAAATCATGGAACAATAGAAGCGGGACGAACAGAGTCCTTCTCGATCGAAAGAGAAACCGGGAAGGAAGAAAAATTGAATCGAAAGAAGACCAAAGGATAAGAGAAGAAGGGAGAAGAGGAACACTCTATGGTCAAATAGATAAATTTCTTCTATTAGGACAACAAGAAGGCTGATGGGAGTTGCCTATCGGCGTGAGGCGCTACCCCAACAATCAGGGATCAAATCCCACGTCCCAGCATGGAAAGCGTCCATTCCACGATGTGAATCTAACGGCTCTAGATGTTTAGGTTCTATCCCTAACTCCCAACCATTCGCTAGTTAGTGCACTCCAATGTATATTGGGATTTTGTAAAATAAATAAAAAGCCTGGGCATAGACCTCCATCGTTAAGGAATGTGAAGGCCACCAAA
The DNA here is from genome assembly GCA_011799875.1 of Thinopyrum elongatum. NCBI lineage: Eukaryota > Viridiplantae > Streptophyta > Magnoliopsida > Poales > Poaceae > Thinopyrum > Thinopyrum elongatum. Next base: position 538,095,334 of record CM022302.1, read on the forward strand.
GGGCCACTTCTGTTGAGCTATCTTGAGAAAATAAGCTCCTGTGGAAATAAGCTCCAAATAATAAGCCAGCTAGTTCTTTTCAGTGCCTGCTTTTTAGCTTATTTGCAGTATGGTTAGTGAAAAGTCTGTAATGCCCCTGGACGATATTCGTGTTCTGATTAAACGGTATCACGCTATTTTTTATCATTTTGCTGCCCATATGAACATAAATTCGACTTCCAAACACCACAACATGTTATAATCAAACATAAGGAAGATTATTATCTGGCATACGAATATGATACATGCATCATTATCTCACATACAAATACTTGAGAAGAAGACATACATAGAAAAGATCTTCAAATTATTACATCGTACTCCCAACAAAAGCATACACCCTTGAGCTAACCATCAAGCGAAGACACTCGTAGAAATAGCATCCTGGATGGAACCCATAGTACCATCATCGATGGGTGCCAAGTGATGAGAAAGGCTCTCCTCATGAGCATAACATACATTCTCAACAATGTCAAAATGTTGATCACTTAGTTTGGTCTCATTGATGTAGTTATGAACACACACGCATGTAGTACTGATCTTTGTTTGCGTAGCATGTTTGTATCGTGTGATATCGAGGAGGATTTGCCATTTCATGTTCCTAAAACCAAAAGATCGTTTGATCACGTATCATAGCGATGAATGCAGATAATTGAAGGTCTCATTTCTCCCACGTGGGGGTACTTATTGGAAATCAGGTACAGGTTGGCGATGTCCTTTGTATGGTACTAGATATCCAACTCTGTTTGAATATTCAGAGTCAACAAGATAGTATTTGTGACGCCCCCGGCTTAATCGTGCACTAATCATACACGCAAATGCACACGATCAAGCCGTAGGACTCACCGGAAGATATCACAACACAACTCTAAAACATGAATAAAATCATACAAACTTTATATTACAAGTCAGGGGCCTCGAGGGCTCGAATACATAAGCTTGCGTACAAGCGGAAGAGGAAGCATCAGATATCTGAGTACAGATATAAAAGAAAACACAGAAAGACCCTTAAAAGGCGGGACTAAAGAAAACACTACGATCGAAAGGCGTAGGCCTCCTGCCTGGGACCCTCCGATCCTACTCCTGTTCGTCAGCCAACTCGTAGTAGTATCTACCCTCGGGGTAGTAGTAGCGATCATCGGCGGGGGCAGCTGTATCCAGGGCTCCGTCATCTGGTTGCATCAAAAGGATATGGGGAGAAAAAGAAAGCAAGGCAACCGTGAGTACTCATCCAAAGTACTCAGCAAGCAAGGATCTACACTACATATGCAACATTATCAAAGGAAGGCTGTATATGTGGACTGGGCTGCAGAAATGCCAGAATAGAGAGGAGGCCTAGTCCTATCGAAGACTAGCATCTTCAGCGGTCTTGCAGCAATAGAAGAGAGTAGATCAGCACAGTATAATATAGTAGTAGTGTCATCAACCTCACCCAGAGATCCTTTCTTGACTCCTTGCGAGAAAGCAATCCCAGAGCCATACAGTCATCACCCTCGTCCTGAGATCCCTTCTCGACTCCCTGCGAGAAGCAACCCCAGAGCCATAGTATCCAATTCTAGCTGTATCGGTCAGGATACAACTCTGAGTGTCCGTTACCGAGGATCCGGCTATGCATAGATTAGTTCTTCCCTGCAGGGGTGCACCAACTTACCCACCACACTCGCTTAACTCCGGCCGGACACACTTTTCCGGGTCATGCCTGACCTCGGCCAAACGACACACCGCAACCCTACCTACAGCTCAGCAGAGAGGTCCCCGCCGATCTACAACCTAAGCGCTCAGGGGTCTTGGGCCATCGCCCTGTGCACTCAGGGTCGTTGTGTGCAGGGTGGATACCAGCACCGCCTTGGATGGTCGGTATGATCCGACCGTGCCACAATGCTGAACTGGACGTCTGACAGAACTTTCGGCTGATGCCACGATGCGGAGTGCCCATAACTTTTCTCACATGATGGTTAGTGCTATCGGGCCAAAGGCCCACTCAGATCAAATATCCAAATCGTAGTGTGTTGGTAGTGCGGTAACGAGCAGAGACTCACGATCGATGTGACCCCATCGCCCCGTCTCGAGGACTTGCGGCAAGGGCCAAGAATGCCCGGCCACGCCTCGTATTCATCACTCGGGCACCATCCAGGCAACCCGTCTTGACATCACACGCGGGTACCCCTCAGGGTCGACCCGCCTTTCCAAGTAACAATAATACAGTCCAAGTATTCGTGTGTCCATAACATCAGGGGAATCCGAGGTATCACCCTCGTTGGATTCCGACACGATGTATCCGTCAAGGTGAACTCGGAGGAATCGCCCTCTCTGGGTTCACACTTGAGGTGTTGTACGACGGCGTCGTTATCGGAAGTGGTGAGGAAGGAATCACCCTCGATGACCACGACCAAATAGCTACTCTACAGAGTTAACATCTGAAGTGCTACACGAGGTATCACCCTCGGCACTCGATAGTAACGCTGCAGTGTCATTACAACTAAGGGGGTGAAGTGCGGTGCCGGGGCCTGTCTTCGATCCCGTCGATCGGGTCTTCTGATAATCCAGCGGGGTAGTCGGGACAAGTGGGGTCACTGATAGGTCTCTACCCAGCCTATACTAGACAGTTTAGGATAAGCAGGTAAGGTTTCAATAGCAGGTTACAATAAACAGGCTATGTATCAGAATAGGTAAAGCAGTAGCAGCAGCAATACTAGTGCAAGCATGAGAGAGAAAGAATAGGCGATCTCAGTATGCTCAAAAAAAGGGGGTGCTTGCCTGGTTGCTCTGGCAAGAAGAAGGGGTCGTCAATGGTGTCGTCGGTCTCCGGAGCTGCGTCGGTCTTGGGAACTGTGTCGGGCTCTAACGGGAGAGAAGAGGGGGAGGAAATAGATAAATACACAGTAAACATAGCAACACAATGTATGACATGACAATATGTAGTGCCGGGTGTGTCCTAACGTATGGTTGCACGTCACCGAGAAAGGGGGAATCCCTCCGGGAATGTTTTCCCGGTTCCGGACATTTGTCAGACAGATGACCGGAGGGGAACGGTTTCATGTTCATATAGTTAGGGATGTGTGACGGACGAACGGACCGCGTTTTCGGACTCATCTCGAAATTCTGAGCAACTTTCATGTACAAAGTTTTTCGATCCGAGCTACGGTTTATTTTATATGATTTTTCAAAGTTTAAACAATATTCTGAAATTACAGATTTATTATTAATTCGAATTATCCAAAATAGTAAACGGTGACGTCAGCGGTCAACAGAGGCTGACCAGGTCAAACCTGACATGTGGGGCCCACATGTCAGCCTCTGTTAGTTTATTAGGATTAATTGAACTAATTACTGATTAATTAGGGGTGCGGGGTCCACTGGTCAGTGTCTAATTAACTAATTAAATTAATTAACTGATTTAACTTACGTTTTAACTAATTAAGTGATGGGGCCTACACGTCAGCGGCTCAGGGGCTAATCCCGGTCAAATCTGACGCTGACCGGGGTTTGACCCTGCGGTAGGGCCCGTTGTCAGTGGTCGTAGCTGCCACGTCATCGCAGTTGACTTGGTCAACTGGTCAACGGGGGCCCCTGGGCCCACGGGTCAGTGACCCAAGGGGGTGGCCCAGGTCGGCCACGTTGGCGTCGACCGGCGACTTGCCGGCCACCGGAGTTGCTCCGGCGAGCACCAGAGACGGCGGCGCGGCTCGGAAATGGCGCACAGGGGGTCAAATCGCGCGCGGCCGGCGGTGTTCAAAAGCTGGCAACGGCGCCGATCCATTCCAGGCATCGGTTCGAGCAACGGCGGGCCGTAGCGAGCGCCACGTCACCGAGGGCGGAGGAGCTTTCGGGCGGCGATGGCATCTATCTAACCGGGGCGTTTTCGAGCTAACCAACGGTGCTATGGGGGCCTACGCGTTGCGTGGAGTCGAACGGCGGCGGCGGTTGGACCAAATGGTCACCAGAGCGACGCCGGCGACGAGGTCAGGCGGCGGCACGTTCGGGCGCCGGCGAAATCTAGCGCTACCAGCCATGGCTCGTCGAGAGGGGAGAGGGGGAAGGAGCAGGAGCTCACAGCGGGGTGTAGCCGATCAAAGCGGGCTCGGGAAGGCCTGAAGCAACCGGAATCGATGATGGCAAGCGGCGGCGATCCAAGGAAGAAGACGAGCGTGGACAGCGTTGCAGGGGCTCTCCGGCTCGGGTGACCCATCGGAGAGGAAGAGGAGGTCCAGTCGGTCCTCTCTGGCGCAGAGGCGAGGCGAGGCGAGCACAGTGGCCGCGTGTGCTACGGCGGCGGCGCCATGGCTGCATCGGCGAGGTGGGGAACGAGAGGGAGAGCAAGAGAGAGTGAGCGAGGGAGAGCCAGGGGGGCGCGGGAGCTGCTCTCTATCCACCAGGCGGGCGCAAGCGCGCTGTCGAGCGGAGTGAGGGGGGGCCAGGGCGCGGCGGGCGCGTGCGGTCGACAGCGCGCTGGGATGAACAGCGGGAGGTGGGAGGCGACAGGCGGTGGGCTGGGCCGCACTGTAGCACACTTGGGCCCAGGCGCTGGGGCCTTTTCTTTTTCTTCTTTCTTTTCTGTTTTTCCTTTTTAGTTTCTTTTTTGCAAAATGTGTGGCACCCAAATGAATTTTGTAAAATATATGAACTGGTCCATAAATCACAGTGCAACATACCCTATCACCAGAAATTAGTTTGGGGTATTTATCATTTCATATTTATATTATATTAATTAATAGGTTATTAAATATTGTTTTTAGCCTCTGTTTGAGGATGTTTATGTCACTTATCCAATTCCAATGAGGTTGGTTTCAATTTTATCATTGCCTCCAAATTATTTTTTATTTAATGAACATTTTAGTTTCTGGGTTTGGACAACTTTTATTTTCACTTTTAGTTTGAATTTCCATTTGAATTTGAATTTGAAATGAGATATGATCCAAATGATATTTAGGCACTGTTGATCATGATGACATGGCATTATCAAAAGGAGATTACTGTGGCTAACCACTAGAGGTGTTACAGTATTTGCCTACATTGATAATAAAGAAAACCAAAAACCATTTAGTTAACGCAAAATATTAGGGTCAAGAATGCATGTACAGGTTATTACCCTCCGGAGGGTGTGAGAAGTAGGAATATTCAACTTGGGCATCATTCAATACACACGTGTCATGAATAGATCTAGGCTATCTAGCAACAACAAACGTAAATCTCATATCAAAAACGCAAGTTGCCATGACATTCTAAGTTGTCAAACCTTTCCTGTTGCGATACTTGGGCTGCTCAATTGCAGGCACAACACATTCAATGTGTGTTCCATCTATCGCCCCAATGGCATCCTTGAAGTGAGGCCAAAATCTCATTTTATTAGGAGTCATGAACTTGGGTGAAAGATTGTTCTTTGGGTTGAATGTAATCACCTACCATAAGGTACACACACAACAGAACCTCCTTAGAGTTTTTATTAATGGTAGACCGACTATGTTCAAATTGATCCACAACATTATCGGTGGTCTGGCATGACCCCAAACTCCACAAGAATTGTGTTAATGCTTCTTTGCTTGTCATGTTACAAGTTGACCTCAGACTGTACTTCTCAACTAAAATGTCATGTGTTGGCAAAAAAATTACCCTCCGCATCCTAAACATGGTGTAGGATATTTGTGGTTGCTTCTCTTTCTGTTCCACCCACTGAAATCATGTCATCATTGGTGCTCTTCTAGGTCCATATGACACCCTCTTTTTGTTTTTAAGATATGCCATTGCAACAAAGCAAAATCAAGTTCTTCATCCTCCTCTTGAACAGAGATATCCATGAATGATATAAATAACACAAGAGACATATCATTAACATTTGTCCACAACAAAACAAATCATTTGACACACAACACAAGATACATGCCATTACAAATTAATAGCAAATAGATCCACAACAATACAAATTAGTTCAAATCAATACAAATGAGTTCACAAAAAGCAAATAAGTTCACAATAATACAAATGAGTTCCCAACAGAGCAAATAAGTTTAGTACAAAATAAATAACATCAGACATATTCTAATCCTTTTTCATAAATGTATCGCATCCCTCTTCATCCATTCATGCCTCACACTTGGATGTTCCTCCTTTAGGGCACTGAAGATATCACGATGTTCCTTCTTCGTAAAGAGTTCTACAACATGGAAATACACTTCAGTTCCAGGTTTACCTCCATCATTTACCACCATGTCCTTCATCTCCTTAATCTCATCTCTCATAGGATCCTCCTACATTTCAGATGTCGTCGAATTGCGACTAATCTCCCTCTTTTCCCAAAGGTCAGCAATACACTTAAATTGCATTCTATCCTCAGTATATTTTTCCATCTTTTACACCGTCGTATGACTAGGTGAATAAGGACATGGTCTCTTTTTTGACCTTTAGCTTTGGTAGGTGACACATGAGTAGCATCTAATTCACATCCTAAGCCTGCCGCATCATCATCATCATCAATGTGAATTTGAGAGCCGCCAACTTGATACGAGAGAGGTGGCACCCTCGCATACTCATTTCTCACACTAGCATCGTCAAATATGACACCCAGTTTGATCTCATCCTCTAGTGGAGCGAATCGAAACTTGACGGCAAGTTCATTTCTCTGAAAAGAGTATATCACAAATTAGTGCAACAATTGGTAGTGGAAGGAATTAACGAATGAAATTAATATGAAGATATGTATACATGTATCTCATTTGCCCACCATTCATCGCTAGCCGTAATGGTCTTGGTAATAGGATCAAACCCAATGATTGATGCCTTTTGGGGTAATGTTCCAAGCAACATACTCTTTTTTCACCACATCCCACTCATTCTTGAATTACTTTTTGGTATATTTCTCCTCGTGCGCTCAAAGAACTTCCTTATTAAAATTTTCATACCCAAGGTTGGCCAAACATCCTTCTTTGCCACGGCTATTGGCATTCACTTCTTCCACACAAATATCAATGAAAGTTCTAAGACCCACACTATCCCACTATGCTTTCATTTATTTCATCATGTCAATACACAAGAATTGCCAGAATTAATAAGTAGGACAAACAGACCATCAATATTTGTTCTAATGCAAATACAATGATTGGACACAATATCTAGATATTTCTACTCATAAAAAAATACAGCAGCAACATCTCCATATCAAATTTTTGGTGAAAACATCATGCGTCTACTCCTTATAGCAGCAACATCTCCATATCAAAATTTTGATGAAAACATCATGCAGCTACTCATGATGAAAAGATCATATATCAGTAGTTACTCATATATCAGCAGTCAAACATAGCAAATCGAGATGAAAACATCATATATCAGCAGCTACACATAGCAAATCAAGATGCTTTTTTTGCAAAGAATCAGTGGAGCTCCTCACCTTGCTGGACGAGCTCATGCTCGGGATTAAGGCCTCGGAATGGGAGGAGGGGAGCGGGAACGGGGGTCTGGCCGCCGAAGTGAGGCGTCGGCCGGAGTGGGCCAACGTACGTCGGAGTCGTGCGCTGGTCGGACTGCTGATGGAGAGGGGGCGCCGGCCCGAGGGGTCGCGGCAGAGGGAGGAGCAGCGGCGTGACATGCGGGCCTACCCACCGGCCATGTCGCTGGAGATAACCGCATTGAGGAACAACTGAGCCGGGTACCCGCGGCGGCGGCGGCGGCTACCTGCAGAGGAACCCTAGCTTTCTCTGTGTGGGAGCGAGAGTGGAATCGAGTGCGAAAGGGAAAGGAGGTTTCGAGTGCGAGCTGGTCGTTTTTTTTTTTTTGCGGCGTGGTCAGGTGGGACACGGGCTGGGCAGTGGTACTTTGGTGTAATTTGAGCAAACAACAGGGCCACTTCGTTATACCCCTTCATTTTAAGTGAGAAGCGGCGGGAAGCCACCCTCCCCCGGCATTTTTTTCTTTGTGAAGGTGGGAGGGTTAGAAATAAGTTAAGTTCACTTGTTCAAAACTAGTTTTTTTTGAGCTTTTTTTATTTATTTTTACAATAAACTGCTTAAGCTGCTAGAAGCTGCAAAAGAACTAAGCCAAAATCATGAAGCGGTGTTGCTCGGAGAACCAGAGATACCATAATGACTTCCTTTTGGGCTCGCTAGCTACCATGATGACTTCCTTTTGGGCTCGCTAGCTAGCCTAGCTGCACCCAGGGTCAACAAGAAGCGCGCGGCACAGTGCTATTCTGTTCCGCCACGTAGATCATCCATCGCGCGCCGGCCGCACGAGCACGTGTACGTAGCAACTAGCAACGAGAATTTGACGCGTTGGCTTCCTCCCTTGATAGCCGGATGAGGCACCGGAGCCGGCCGGGGCATCGATGGAGACGAGACGACGAGGACAAGGAGCCGGGTCTAGCCGCCTGAAAGCGGACGCGTCCATCGACCCGTCCTCTCCGTCGGCGCGGGGCGCGGGCGACGTGATCGGGGACGGGGATGCCATCGAGCAAGAGTTTTGTCACGGTTCCCCCGAGGCGAAGCCGATGTGTGCGGATCGGCGGGGAACCCGTGGCCGGCTGGCTGGCACCGTCGACGCGTTGCCTTTTCCGTCGCGAGAGCGGGCCGGCGGCGGGTTGGCCGGAGGAAATCGAGGGCGGGGCACATGTCCACGCAGGCGTATCCGGCCTCGCGTGCCGCCGCTTGGTGCGCGCGCGGGTCGTTGTCCCGATCCAGCAGCTTACTTGCAGGCAACCGCTTCCCCACCCCGCCAAGCCACCCCACCTACCCCTCTCTCTCTCTAGTCTCTTGCGAGTTGCAATGCGAGGGTTGAGTTGTATTCTGTGTTGCATGTATATTGGAGTTGTGGTCCATCTCCTAGTTTTATATAGTCGAGGCAGAGGCATTCCCTTGTAATTATATATATGTGCACCAGCACCCCATCAATACAACGTCTATTGTATTGCAAACTATTCCTTCTACATGGTATCATCTTGGTCGGTCCGACCCTAGGGTTTGCTTAGGCAAGCGCGTTCGTCTTCCCTTTAGTGCGTCTACTTCAGTTTCTACTTTTCCGTTTCAATTACTTCATAGTGATGTTTGGACGTCTCTCGTTGCGAGTAACACGGGCTATCTATACTATTTGGTGATTTTAGATGATTATTCTCATTATGTGTGGACTTTTCCTCTTCGTCGTAAATCCGATGCTTTATCCACACTTACCGCCTTTTATTCCTATGTCACCACCCAGTTCGGTCGCCCCATACTCGCACTCCAGACTGATAACGAAAAAGAGTTTGACAACGTCGCTCTCCGCACACTTCTCGCCTCTCACGACACCACCTTTCGTCTGACCTGTCCTTACACTTCACAGCAAAACGGCCGCGCCGAGGGCATTCTCCGCACTCTTAATGACTGCGTTCGCACATTAGTCTTTCACTCTAACGTGCCCGCTCGGTTTTGGCCCGATGCCCTCGCCATTGCCACTCTTTTAGTTAACATTCGTCCGTGTCGTCCTCGATGGAACTACGCCCCTCATCACCTTCTCTTCGGTACACCATCGTCCTATGACGGTCTCCGCATCTTTGGGTGTCTCTGTTATTCTAGCACCCCGTCCACCTCGCCACACAAACTCGCACCACGTTCCGTCCCTTGCATCTTCCTTGGCTACCCTCCTAACACCAAAGGTTACCGGTGCTATGATCCTGTCACTCATCGTGTGTACACCTCGAGGCACGTGTACTTTGTCGAGACGGTGTTTCCTTTTTTTCAGGTTTCTCCTGCTTCGGCTCCCTCGGCGCCGGCCCCCGCGCCCCCTTTCTGGAACGATGCGCGGCGGCGCCCCCCGTAGGCCTCCTCGGCACGGCGCCTTCTGCCGCCACCGCCCGGTTTTTCGACTCCCTCCCCAGAGGTCGAGTCTGACCGGGCCCCCGGGTCCCCGTCTCCCTCCTACGAGGTTGAGCCGATGGGTACCCCGCTTGCCACCCCGGCTTGCGTCGCCACACCGGCAACGGGCTCGACGTCCTCCTCGCCCGTCGCCCCCTCGGCCGCAGGCTCGGCTGGCGCTGCCACCGCCGCGGCCCCCACCGCCGCTCCCGCGGCCCCCGTCGCCGCCGGCGCCCCCGCCGCCGCCGGCCCGGCTGCCCCGCCTCTTGGCGTGACGACCCGTGCCCGAGCAGGAGTGCTTCGGTCGAGCACGCGCTACTCCTCCGATGAGTATGTGTGCACCGGCTCGACGTCGACGCCATCACCCGTCCCCACCTCCGCTCGTGCTGCCCTTCGGGATCCCCATTGGCTAGCTGCGATGCAGGAGGAGTTCGACGCCCTATAGCGCAACCGCACGTGGCAGCTTGTTCCGCGACCCCCTCGTGCCAGCATCATCACTGGCAAGTGGGTGTTTCGCCACAAGAATCGCCCGGACGGTTCTCTCGAGCGCTACAAGGCTCGGTGGGTGGTTCGTGGATTTCGGCAACGCGCGGGCGTGGACTTCACCGACACCTTCGCCACGGTTGTTAAACCGGGCACGATCCGCGCCGTGCTCCAGTTGGCGGTCTCGCGCGCCTGGCCTGTGCACCAGTTGCACGTCTCCAACGCCTTCTTGCATGGCCATCTTGCCGAGCAGGTGTACTGTGAGCAGCCCACTGGTTTCGTCGACGCCGAGCACCCAGACATTGTGTGCTTGCTCTCCCGTTCTATTTACGGGTTGAAGCAGGCGCCTCGGGCTTGGTACCAGCGTATCGCAGCCTTCCTGCAGTCTCTGGGATTTCGGTCCACTCGCTCCGATGCCTCACTCTTCGTGTATCATCAGGGAGCTGACACTGCATATCTGCTGCTCTACGTCGACGACATCATCCTCACGGCGTCCGCCCCCGATCTCCTTCAGCGGCTGACTGCTCGTCTTCGTGATGAGTTCGCCCTCAAGGACTTGGGGCCCCTGTACTACTTCCTCGGCATCGAGGTGGTTCACCGGACTGACGGCTTCTTTCTGCATCAGCAGAAGTACGCCCACGAGTTCCTGGAGCATGCCGGTATGCTTAACTGCAAGCCGGCGCCCACCCCCGTCGACACAAAGGCGAAGGTCTCTGCTCTGGAGGTGTCTCTCGCGTCCGATGGAGCGTTTTATCGCTCCATTGTTGGTGCTTTACAGTACCTGACGCTGACTCGACCCGACCTGCAGTACGCTGTCCAGCAGGTGTGCCTCCACATGCACGCTCCGCGTGACTCCCACTGGACCTTGGTGAAGCGTATTCTCCGTTATATACGCAGCACCATGTCTTTTGGGACTCACCCTGACGGCCTCCGCCTCCACCGACCTCGTGGCCTACTCGGATGCCGACTGGGCTGGCTGCCCCGACACTCGACGCTCCACGTCAGGCTACTGCGTCTACCTTGGGCCCTCGTTGCTCTCTTGGTCATCGAAGCGGCAACCCACGGTCTCCCGCTCCAGCGCCGAGGCAGAGTATCGCGCCGTGGCTAATGCCGTGGCCGAGTGCTCTAGACTCCGTCAGCTGCTCCAGGAGTTGCTTTGTGATGTTCATAAGGCCACTCTTGTCTACTGTGATAACGTCAGCGCGGTCTACCTTTTTGCCAACCCGGTGCACTATCGACGTACGAAGCATATTGAGCTCGATATTCACTTCGTGCGCGAGCAGGTTGCCCTTGGCCGTGTTCGGGTTCTTCAGGTGTCAACGTCGCAACAGTTTGCTGATGTGATGACTAAGGGATTGCCTACTTCCGTCTTCGAGGAGTTTCGGTCTAGTCTCTGTGTCTCTGGCGACGCTTCGACTGCGGGGGTGTTGAGTTGTATTTTGTGTTGCATGTATATTGAAGTTGTGGCCCACCTCCTAGTCTTGTATAGTTAAGGTAGAGACCTTCCCTTGTAATTATATATACGTGCACCAGCACCCAATCAATACAACGTCTATTGTATTGCAAACTATCCCTCCTGCACCGAGGAGAGAAACTAATGGATCATATGGAAGAAGCTACTGTACTGGCGATCGATCGAGCAGTGCAACTACTGTGGCGAGTGCAGTAGAGACGCCAACGTCGCCGTCTCCGAGGGAATATATTTGCGCTGACGCGCGACGTCCACCGGGAGCCGGATCAATCATTCGCTACGCGCCACGCCACGGCCGCTCCGCCTACGCCTATGCGTGCGCCCCCGGGCACCTCCGATCCCTCCCCGGCCCGTCGAGCTCCGCAACAAAATTTGCACCTGCTTCTTTATCTCCCCTGTCAGTGTAGTATCTTTTGCTTCATTGAGTAGCACGGTCGGGGTGGTTCTTCTCAACTCACCAATCGCTGAAACCGATAGCTAATACCACGTGGCTCCTGTTTTTAGCTCGCAACTGCTATTTCGAGTCCGTCAAGTTACTGCACATCACACCGCCAGAAGAGCGACGATAATCTATAAGCCGTGCAAGTATATTTCAATCTTTTTGCGGAAACCATATATTTTAAAAATATATTTGATAAAAGCATCAACGATAACGGGGATCGATCGATCTCACCACGCTCGACTCAGAACCAAACGAGTATCCCTCGATCGGGAGATGCATGATTTGTCGCATGCAGCTGGAAATATACTACAGTAACTCACATGGCAAGCAAGCGCAATGCTTCGTTGCTCAATCTTTGGTCAATTAGGCGCCGCCGAGAGCGACACGACAAGTCCCCAGCAACAACAAGCTGCTCGTGCCAGTGCTGTCCGTGCACAGGCCATTCCTGCAAGGGTACAGAGCCCACTCGACACGCGCAACCAAAACGGCCGACGTTCCATCGTGCGTGCCATTGGATTCGCTCAGTAGCATGGGTCCCGCCGGGGAGCAAAGAGTTGCAAGGTTTTGTTCCGTGGAGGCCGGGACGAGAGCCCCTGATTGAGCACCATGCTTGCAGGGATTTCACTAGACAGTCAGAAAGCGAAGATACATCACATCGGATCCATGCTGCACTGCAGCCGGCTAGATTTGATTCCACACTACAGCATTATTGGATTCGATCCATCCATTACACAGACAGCCTGATTGTTTTGTTCCGTTGCCTCGCCAACAAAAAAAATATGGGCGCTGTGCATCTGTGATGATTGTGACGACTTTGTTAATCTTAAGGTCCGTTGGCTTAGTCCCTCGAAGATGGTCATAGGATTATGATGTGCGTGTGTACATTCATTAAGGTCAGCGTGCTTCGTGTATGAGCGGCTGTGTGTGTATTGTGTCTCTTAAAAAAATTATGAGACCGAGCGTTAATCTAGTGACTAGAAAAAATTAATGTCAGTCATTTTCTCCTATCCAGCACATCTGCATCCGACGTCAGGAGCCTTCTTCCTCCACCCAACCGTCTTCTTCCTTCAGCCCTTGACGAACCTTCATCCCATGTTGATATGCCGCCTACCATTGCCACCCACGGCTGGCGACGCAACAATGCACGCCTGGGCCAGGGCTGGGCATATAACTCGAAAACCGATGTCCGGAACCGAACTAACCGGCACCGGAGCCAAATTCACCGAAACCGAGAACCTCGGTTGTACGTTCGGTTTGCATTCGATGAAAACCGAACTTAGTCTGGTGTATACGGTTTTATCCCTCGGATACCCGAATGGACCGAGAACCGAGTAAACACAAAGGTCCTGCCTTGCTACTCAAGTGCTTTTTGCACAAGTCCCACGTCGCATCGGAAAGAGGTGAACAAAGTAGAGTACCTGACACAGTGAGCCACCATCGCTATAAATTTTGTGTAACAAAGTAGTAGTACACTTCTCTCGGTATAGTAGTACTAGTAAAGGAGTCGCCACCACTAATTTTACGGAGTAATGTTTTGCTTCGGGACAATCAATAATCAATAGGAGGGAGTGGCCTCATCGACGCTAGCCTTTACTAGTACTAGTAGCTACTCCCTCCGTCCGGTGAAGAGTGTGCATCTAGTTTCAAAATTTGTCCACAAAAGAGTGTACTTCTATCTTTCCAATGCACTTTAAAGTGGGAAAAAATACTTCTCTCTCATCACACGGTAATCAAGACCAATAGCAATCAGCACATGGTCTTCTTAATTTCTAAATGCACTTAGCTCATTGGGAGTTGGGTAATTAAAGAGGGGAGAGATGGTGGCTTGCACCTTTCCAATGCATTTTTTATTCAACTCCATAATTTGTCCTAAAATTTCTAGATGTACACTCTTCACCGGACGGAGGGAGTAGTACGCAGAGCTACAAGCACTGTACACCAGAATAAAGTATGGAGGTTCCTGCTGCTAGTATGGGTACTGTACATTCAGAATGGAGGCAGCGATTCCGTCTGCTATTTAATATATCTCGGTGGTGTCCCTGGCCACCCCATCCTGCCCAAACCGCAACCTTTGTCGATCGTGCCACCGGTGTCCCTTTAATTAAACCTCACCGTCCTCCGTGCCGACGATCAAGCAAATCTATGCCTCACCTTCTCGCCTGCGACACCGCGATCAGCTGCATCGTGCCGCCTCTAGTACATTCCTGGCAAGGTTATGCCAGGGACGCCACAGCCGCAGCTGGCAGCGGCGTCCCCACAGCTTCGGGGCTGCGGGTGTGGGAAGATTCGACTGAGGTGTTTCTTTCTAGTTTTCTGGGCTCGGGGCCTCTCCATGCATGCATATTGATATGCAGCTGTATATGTACCCCTGCGCATTTTGGTGACAGGGTTCGCATGCACAAGGAGATATTATGTACTGGCGTGCATGCATGAAATGCGTACGAACTTTGCGTTCTCCCTAATCAGCCATGTCTTTTTTTTTTTAGAGAAAAGGCGATGGCCGAGCCCGAAAAAAAGCTCGAACCTTGCCTGATTTTGAATTAACAAAGCCATCAACCGGCCAGGATTATAAGAGCAACACATTACAGTGAAAATAAAGCGAGATAGAAGTAAAAGATACAAGGCACAACACAGAACAGACTCCACCGACCACCGCCGTGCCTACACCGGCAAACCAGCAGTACCTCGAGAAGAGAGCACACCGCGCTTGCATTGTGTCGCTGACTGCATCCAAGTGACCAAACAGGGGCCAAACATGGTCTGTCTCCGCCGCCGCAAAGGGCCACAACCCTTCACCGAGGCTCGATGGGTGCCGCACCGGCGGCCGGCAGAGTGGCTCCCTAGAACCTAGAGCCATGGTGCCCAAGCTGTCAAAGGAGAACAGTAGGGACAAACCCGCAAGCAACGCGTAACCAACCACACGGGCACCGTCGTCGGCATCGGAAAGGCACCACGCCGGGCGTGAGCTGTTGATCGAAGACGCAATCCAAGGGGCAGGCCAAAAGGGGCAACAGCAAGCACCAACCGAAGTTAGGCATGTTGCTGGAGAAGAGAATAGGCCTACAGCGCCACCACAAGCCACCACTACTCCCCCACCACCTAGCAGATCCCTGGTGACGCCTTCAGGAAGGAGCTCAACACCACGGTGCCGTCGTCGACCAAATCAGGGGACCAAGGGCTTTCACCCACGCTCAGGGATGGGGTTGGGCAAGGGAAGATCCTCACCGAAGCCTTCACGAAGGGGATCGGCACCAAAAGGCGTCGACTTCGATGTGGCCGCCGCGCTGGCCAGAAGATTCCTCCGGATCGACGCCTTCCCACCAGATCCGCGGAGCCAGCACACGGGGACGACGTCCACGGCGGCCGAGAACCGGAGCTGCCTCGGAATGGATTAGATTGGGTCGCGGCAGAGCAGCACCAGGATTGGCGGGAGGCCAACGAGGAACCACCGCCCATGCCGCCGACGACCGCCGCCCGCACGGCCGAGGGACGGCCCGTGAGCACCCGCCGACGCAGCCCGCCCGCTCCGGCCACGCCGCGTGCCACCGACCGGGGCCGCCGCCCCGGGAGCCGAGGCCCTCCCAGTAGTGGAAAAAAGTCTAGCTATGGCATGGCAAAAAGTGCCTTGCTGGCATAGAGACCAAACGCCACCAATATGGCGCCAGTGAAAACAGTTTAGTGGTGGCGTTGGCAGACACGTCAGCAATATTTTAGTACTGATGGCGTGCCACCTGGCTAACGCCAGCAATATATTGTGTTATCTATGGCGTTTATTGTGAGGCAACACCAGCAATTTGTATTTTTCAGCAATAAAAAAATACCCAGCGATTAGTATATGTGCAGCCATTTAAACTTCTAGTGGTAAGTCTCAAATCCACAAAATATACCCAGCTATTAGTATAGTTTTCAGTAACTAGCTTGCTACTACCTACAAGCAAAAGTTATCCGGTAGCTAGCTCTACAAGCAAAAGTATCGTCTTCGATCTCACGCAACTTGTTATCCGCTAACTAGCTACAATGAAGAATGATCCTCATCTCACGCAACTTGTTCCTGTTGCTCTGTCCCTCCTTTTTGAAATAGGCTTTGCGGGTCTTCAGCTCCTCCCTCTCGGCCTTCAGGAGCCGTATCTCCTTCTTCATAGACTCGATCTCGGTGACTACTAGCTACTTCTGGTCGATGAGCTTCAATTTCTTATCGGAGAGATCAGAGTTATCGTCGATAATCTCGTCCTTCTCTTTCTTCAGGGAGTCATTCAACTCTTTAAGTGCCTTCATTGTACTCTCCTTTGACGCGACAAGCTCACGGCTGAGCATGTCCACGTCACGTACCGTTAGCTGCTGCTGGACCGGTTCTGGAGATGGGTCTCGTACATACGCCTGGCAAGTCTAATATTTGAAATCATCAATAAAGAATGGTTAGATGATATATGTATATATGCATGTGTTTGCAATGCTCATGGATGTTTTTTTAATCTTACCTGGTTGGTGCATGTTTCGCCTTTGTCAACTTCATAGGCCGTGAAGTTGCACGAGGACTGGTAGTGGCTGTTCCAGCTAGTCATGGCTGGAACTTCAAAATAGTAATAAGTATATATGTTAATTATTATGATAAGAACCAAACACACATGTCAAAGTATATAATGCAAATCTGTCCATAACATCATGGAGTATGCTACATTAGCAAAGACACTGTTATATTCATCAAGGGTAAAACAACAACAATATATCGTATAGCATGTGGATGAAGTATGCTACATGGCAAGTTTTAATTCTGCCAGTTTCAGACTTGGCAGATTTCATCAAGGGTAAAACAGCAACAATTATATGGATGAAGTGTAGTATATATATGCCAGTTTGTATCTATAACATGTGGGCAAGAACCAAACACACACCTAACTTGGTCAAACTTGCCTAAGTTAAGTTGTGACAAAGTGTGGCAAGTTGTGGCTTGGAACCAAACAACCCCTAAGGCCTTGTTTGGATTGTGACTATATTTGCCCCACTATTTTGCCACACCTAACTTGGAGCATTACTTTCGGGTGGAAATTTTCTTTGGACACTCAACTATTTTGCCACACGTAACTTGGAGCATTAAGTGGACATTTTCTTTGGACACTATATATATTTGCCACATTGGACACTCAACTATTTGAATTAAACCGAATATTCAATGAGAAGCTAGTGATATATGTGAGATGGTGCAAAAGTAGTACACAGCAGCAACTCAAACACTTTGTTTCAGAATTTAGATGCTTCCAAAGATGATGACTTAAAAATTGACAGATTGCACTTCCAATTTCCAATGTCCAATTGACAACTCAAACACCTAAACCCAAACACCTTAATTTCTACAGCTACTCAAACACCTTAATTTGATTGATAGATTGCACTTCCAATTTCTACGGCTAGCAACTCAAACACCTTAATTTGATTGACAGTGTCAGTGACCTACAGCAAAAGAGGGAGGGATGATATGCTCACCTGAGTTGGAGCCGAAGGTCGCCTACAGTCTACTCCGTTACCGTCGCCGTCGCCTAAACCCTAGCATAGGAATGCAAAACACACCTCTAATTAAAAAAAAATCCAAATGGACCAGATGAGAGTGGGAGGCTCAGATGTGTACCTCAGAACCGGAGAACGACGGCAATCGCCGGAATCGAAGCGGCGACGAGGAGTGGCGAGAGAGAGGGAGAGAAAGGGAAACGGGATAAACAGAGCAGGGCAGAGAGAGGGAGTACGTGGGTCGAGGGGGTCGTTGGCCCCATTGGTTTTGACCCCCATGGCATCTCCTAATCCTATTTGGGCAAGCCCAATAAGAAAAAAGGTCATTATTTATGAAATGTCATTATTTATATTTAAAATAATAGAAATTTAATAAAAGTAAACTATAATATACTATAAAAAGATCACCACATAAAAAACTAAAAATTAAAAAAATTGGAAGTGTCAAACTACATATTTGAAGGCTCAAAACTACATATTTCAAGTCTTAAACTAAAAAGGAAAAAAAAAGTAATTTAAAGTCTCAAAGTACATATTTAAAAAAATGTCATTATTATTACCATTTAAAATAATAGAAATTTAATATAAGTAAACTATAATATACTATAAAAACGTCACCACATAAAAAAACTAAAAATTTAAAAATTTGGAAGTGTCAAACTACATATTTGAAGGCTCAAAACTATGTATTTCAAGTCTTAAACTAAAAATGAAAAAAGTAATTTAAAGTCTCAAAGTACATATTTTAAAAAATATCATTATTATTACCATTTTAAAATAATAGAAATTTAATAAAAGTAAACTATAATATACTATAAAAAAGATCACCACATAAAAAACTAAAAATTTAAAACTTTGGAAGTGTCAAACTACATATTTGAAAGCTCAAAACTATATATTTCAAGTCTTAAACTAAAAAGGAAAAAAGTAATTTAAAGTCTCAATGTACATATTAAAAAAGATGTCATTATTTCTGTTTAAAATAATAAAAAATTAATAAAAGCAAACTATAATATACTATAAAAAAGAATATACCAAAAAAAGAAGAATGTTGGCATTGACAAAATAACAAAACTGGCGTCGGAACCAACAGCATGCCACAACTAAATATAATAGTACCAGCGTTCCATGCTATTCCACGACTGCACTATATTACGTCTGGTACAAATTGTTGATCCCATATACTTCTGACGCTACCCTGTTTTCCAACGCCACCACTATGCCCCTACTAATGTCGTACCAAATAAGCCAACACCACCACCATTTGAAAAAAATAGTGGTGGCGTTGGTTGTAAATGGCGCGCCACCAACGAAAGTTGTGGCTAGCACTTTTTCCACTAGTGTCCACGCGAGGTGGAGTCGCCGGGACCCCGCCGCCACCTTCATCGGTGCCACGTGGCCGCGCCGGAGCCACCTTAGGCTGCAACGGAGGAGGGAGAGGGAGGAGAGGGGGGTTGGAGGCGGCGGCTAGGGTTGGCCCCCTGAGTCACCTCAGAGGAGACGACGCCGGGGGGGGGGGGGGGGGTAATCAGCCATGTTTCTCATCCCTTTCTGTCCTCCAAGAAAAGGCGGCTAGTGTTTCTGCCTTTTGTTGGCTGTGCCGCCGAACTGCCACGTCTTCTGTGGCCTTAGGGCCATGGGTGTGCTGTGGATCCCGGCCCTTGCCGGCGGGAGGTCTCTATTTTTAGGTACTTCTACAAGTTTTGCTAGAGTTTGTCTCCTGCTCAGGAAGACGACATGGCGGCGGCTTCTTGAAGATGGAATAAGGTTCTCCCAGCCTTGCCCCGTCCCAGTGGTGCGTCTAGCATCGTCGGAGGGCGTGTAGAGGTCTGTCTCCGGCGGATCTCACGGGATTCGGTCGGTGGTTGTCTTTGGTGGACCCGCTCGGATCCGATCTTTGTTCGTCTTTGTTCATGTGTCTTCAAGTTGGATCCTTCCGATCTAAACTTCTCTTCATCGGCGGCGGCTGTTGCTTTGGTGCGTTGGTCATTTGGGGCCTTAGCAAGACAACTTCCCGACTGTCTGCTGCGACCACTTGTGCCCGGCTCCGGCGAGGGAGGGACGATAATGGCGGCGCGCCTTCGGCTCGCTTCAGTGCTTGTAGTCATCGTTAGGTGGCCTACGAATCTACATGTAATTTTTATTTTTTTTGTTCGTTGTACTGCCATGATTAGAGATGAATAGCTCGAAAGTTTCCCGCAAAAAAAACCTAATCAACCTTAAATTAATACTCCCTCCGTAAACAAATATAAGAAGTTTTCGTGACCTAAAACGACGCCACATCGGCGGTTCGTAGGTTGAGCTCAACCACTCCTGCCGAAATGGGAGGAAAAGGCTGAGAGCCGTGGATGGAGTATGCAAGATGGAAGGATAAGGGATCCATCTGTTTCTGTTCTATAAAGCAGTTGATGGAGATTGAGGAAAATGAAAAGATAAAAGGGTTGCCCTGAAGATTGGAGAACAGTTGATGGAGATTCAAGAGGCTGAAAAGGAAGAAGGATTGCGCTGCAGATTGGAGAAGGCAGGAACTTGCAATGGGGAAGACAGGAGGGGCAGGTCAAGGAAACGGTGCCATAGGCCATAGCTCTGTGTGGGTAAATAAAAGACGCTAGTGTTGGAGATGAAAGGAAGCGTCGTGACGGAATCCAGTGGAAAAAATAACGACCCTGATAAGTGCCACACGTGTGGGCTGAAGGAGGTCGGGCCACACGTCCTTCTACCCACCCATTATGACACGTCAACCTTTTTATTTCTTTCACATATGCATGCAAACAGGGACGAAAACAGATGACGTCGCCAGGAATATTTTGTGTTTTTAAACTTTAAAATGTTTTATCTCTTAAATGACAAATCCTATTGAAAATACGTTTTCCCCATTAATTCCGTCAGGACGAGAACTTCAAAACTCGATCCCATATCGATATGTTTCGATGATATATTTTGGTGGTCAAAAGTTGCCATGTCTATTGCACATAAATTGCAATGGTTTTTACACTAAAGTTTCCATGATATGTTTCAACTACTTTTTTTCTATATTTAAAGTAATTTTTGACATGTTATAAAAAACAAATTAAGAAACTAAACTTGCCATGGTGAATTACTAAAATTTGCCATGATCATTGAAATAATTTTGACATGGTTCATAATTAAAAATAAATCCGTCGTCAAATACTTAAAAATGCATGGTCATTGACTCAAATTTGCCATGAACCAGAAACTAAAATTGTCATGGTGAATTACTTGAATTTGCCATGATACATGCACTAAAATTTGCCATGGTTTATACAAAAATAGTTTCCATGGTCAAAATACTAGAATTGCCATGGTCAAAATACTAAAATTGCCATGATCAATAAACTAAAATTGCCATGTACTGAAAATTGCCATGACCCATGAATTAAATTTGTCGTGGTTAATTACTAAAATTTGCCATGCTCAATTAATAAAAAAAATTGTGGAAAGTAGTTGAAATACAATGGTAACTTTAAATCTAGAAGAAAAAAATTAGATGAAACATACCGTGGAAACTTTGGTGTAAGCACTATGGCAGCTTCCGTGTAACATCATGGCAATTTTTGTCCAAAAAAAGTCGTCAAAACATATCAATATGTGATCTAATTTTGAAGATCCCGTCGAGACGGATTTAATGATGAAAACAGATTTTTAATTGGATTTTTATTGAATAGATAAAACATGTTTATGTCCGAAAACCAAAAAGAATTCGCTGATGTCATATGTTTGACGTGGCAAAATGATTGGTAATGGAGACGTTTGGACCATGTTGCTTCATGCTACACGTGTGGCACTTATCATTTGGGAAAAATAATTTATTGCCAGCAAGCGGTTGCGGGAAACTACTGTGGGGGTAAACTGACGTAGTTGTTGAACGCTTATGCGACCATTGCTGATGTGGACAGTGTGCATGTCAAGAGAATTACTAGTAGTGAGGATCATCTTCTCACTATAAGAAATATGGCAACTTGCGGCCATCGATATTAGTCACTGAATGGTCATTTCTTTTCATTTGTGACCTTTTGCGACTAAAAACAGTTGGTCAAAAGCTGGCAGTCTTTAATGAAACTTAACGACATTTGCTGTGAAATGGTCGTTGAAGGTAACAACCAAAATGCCCAGGTCACGTCGGATGCAACGTGGCAAAATTGTGACCAAACGAATTGGTCGTTGTTAAGAATCAGCCCGGTCCAATTCGAACATTTATATGAGCCAAGCCCAATAATTCAACAAATTTATGTTTTTCCATGGTCAACTAAATGGGCCAATTTTACGGCCCTTTTCCTCTTTGGGCCCTTTCCTTTTTCTAGTAAATTTCTTTTTTTGTTGGCCTTTTCATTTTGTTTTTACAACTTTTGGCAGAATTATTATTATTGTCGCTATTTAAACTAAAATAAACAATTCCACAACAACATCATCAGTTAGGCTGTAGCCTTTTCAGACGTAGTACAACTTTAAGCATAGAAAATTGGAAAATAGATAATTAACCCATATATATTGTTGAGAAATTTTCATTATTTTGCTGTCAAAGCAGCATGTACACAGGAATACAATTTTGCTGTCAAAGCAGCATTTCAAATGTATATCTTCATGACATTGTACATAAAAAACACCAATAAAAATATTACAGTATGCCATATGGCTCAGATCACATAACACATGACATCCAGGTTCAAATGACACCAGCAACGAAAAAACATCACCAGCATAGCATACAATCTGCACATTCAAAGAGAACAAACTATATGTCAAAAGAGAACTGAGTAGAAAATAGCCACTAAAAGAAAGCAGATAGTATACTCAGTAATTACTATAGATTTGCTCACTGGATACACACACACACTTTGCATATACCTTTGGAAGGAACTGCAGATTCAAGTAAACTCCAGAGTGATACGTCTCCGACGTATCTACTTTTCCGAACGCTTTTGCTCTTGTTTTGGACTCTAATTTGCATGATTTGAATGAAACCAACCCGGACTGACGTTGTTTTCAGCGGAACTACCACGGTGTTGTTTTTGTGCACAAATAAAAGTTCTCTGAATGGAACGAAACTTTTTGGAGATTTTTTATGGAATAAAAGAAAAATACTGGAGCCAAGAATCACCGGAGGGGTGGGTGAGCACAACCCACCAGGGCGCCCCCCCTCCAGGTGCGATCAGGTGGGTTGTGCCCACCTGGTGGGCCTGCAGTCCGACGCTATAAAATCCTATTTTTGGAGAAAAAATCGGGGAGAAAGAATTATCGCGTTTCACGATACGGAGCCGCCGCCACCTCCTGTTCTTCATCGGGAGGCCAGATCTGGAGTCCGTTTGGGGCTCCAGAGACGGGGATCTTCGATCTTCATCACCACCAACCCTTCTCCATCGCCAATTCCATGATGCTCCCCACCGGGAGTGAGTAATTCCATCGTAGGCTCGCTGGTCAGTGAGGAGTTGGATGAGATTCATCATTTAATCGAGTTAGTTTTGTTAGGGCTTGGTCCCAAGTAACCATTATGTTCTGAGATTGATGTTGTTATGACTTTGCCATGCTTAATGCTTTTCACTTTGGGCCCGGGTGCCATGATTTCAGATCTGAACCGTTAATGTTATCACCATTATATTTATGTTCTAGATCCGATCTTGCAAGTCATATTCACCTATTACGTGTTATGATCCGTAAACCCCGGTGTGACAGTAATCGGGATACTTTCCGGTGATGACCGTAGTTTGAGGAGTTCATGTATTCACTATGTGTTAATGCTTTGTTCCGGTTCTCTATTAAAAGGAGGCCTTAATATCCCTTAGTTTCCTTATGGACCCTGCTGCCACGGGAGGGTAGGACAAAAGATGTCATGCAAGTTCTTTCCATAAGCACGTATGACTATTTACGGAATACATGTCTACATTATATTTATGAACTAGAGCTAGTGCCGTATCGCCCTAGGTTATGACTGTTATATGATGAATATCATCCAACAAATTCACCGATCCAATGCCTACGAATTTAACACATATTGTTCTTGCTAAGTTACTACTGCTGCTGTTACTGTTACAACTGCTACCAAACCATTGTTATCACTGTTACTGTTACTATCATCACTACTATCATATTACTGTGCTACTGATCATATTGCTGCAGATATTTAATCTCCAAGTGTGGTTGAATTGACAACTCGGCTGCTAATACTTGCAAATATTCTTTGGCTCCCCTTGTGTCGAATCTATAAATTTGGGTTGAATACTCTACCCTCGAAAACTGTTGCGATCCCCTATACTTGTGGGTTATCAAGACCTTTTTATGGCGTCATTGCTGGGGAGCATAGCTATATTTGTTGAGTCACTTGGGATTATTATCAGTTTATCACTATGAAGAATCTGAAGGATACCAATACTAAGATTTTAACCTCTAAGACGAGGGGAGGTAAGGAACTGCCATCACACTCTGCACTTGATTCATCTTCTATTTCGAGTAGACTTGCAACACCACCACATGCTATTAATCCTGATATGTCGCAAGTTATTGATGATGCTACTTCTGCTATGAATGCTACTCATGATGATGCTAGTACCTTGCTTGATGATAATATGCCATTAGGTGAATTTCTTGATAAACAAATTGCTAGAGCTAAAGATATTGAGAATGCTGAAACTGATGAAATTATTGAAACTGATGAAGTGCTTGAAACTAAAAATCTTGAAACACCTATTAGGCCTAGCTCTCCTAGATATGAATTACCTAAGGTACCTGAACATTATGTTATGGATGAGGAGACAGCTAGAGATTTTCTTGCTTGCAATGATAGAGATGATCTTAAGAATTTATTATGCAAACTGAAAGAAAAATCTTTGAATGCTAAAATGAAATGTGATCCTAAGTTTACTACTTCACCTATCTTTGTTGATGATAAGGATTATTAATTCTTTGTCGACCCAGAGTTAATTACTTTGGTTGAATCTGATCCTTTCCATGGCTATGAAACTGAAACTGTTGTGGCGCACCTTACTAAATTAAATGATATAGCCACCCTATTTGCTCACGAGGATAAAATTCGCTACTACTATATTCTCAAATGATTTCCGTTCTCATTAAAGGGTGATGCTAAGATATGGTACAATACTCTTGCTCCTGGATGTGTGCGTAGCCCCCAGGATATGATTTATTACTTCTCTGAAAAATATTTTCCTGCTCATAAGAAACAAGCTGCCTTACAGGAAATATTTAACTTGCAAATTGAAGAAGAAAGTCTCCCACAAGCTTGGGGGAGGCTTCTCCAATTGCTTAATGCTTTGCCTGATCATCCTCTAAAGAAAAATGAAATACTTGATATCTTCTATAATGGACTAACCGATGCTTCTAGGGACTTCCTAGATAGTTGTGATGGTTGTGTTTTTAGGGAACGGACTGTTGAACAAGCTGAGGAATTATTGAATAATATATTAAAAAATTATGATGATTGGACTCTTCCTGAACCACCACATAAGCCCACTCCGAAGAAGAGGGGTATCTTATATCTCAGTCCGGAAGATATGCAAGAGGCAAAGAAACTATGAAGGAAAAAGGTATTAAAGCAGTGGATGTTAGAAATTTACCTCCTATTGAAGAGATACATGGGCTTGATAGACCACCACCCAAGGTGGTAGAGGTAAACTCTTTAATGAAATTTGATGAAAGGGACAATCCTTATAATATGCATCCTAGCCAATGCCTTTATGAGTTTGATAATTACATTAGAAAGCAAGATCACTTCAAAGCAAATGTTATGAAACAATTGAAATATAATTCTAATTTGATTGCTCGCTTGAGTGACTTGTTATTTAGAATCTCCAATGATGTTAGAGGTGTAGGAAAACATGCCTCAATGGTTCAAACTCAACTAGAACAAGTTGCTAAATCTCAAAGAGAGTTGCTTGATGAAATGAATAATAATATGAATGATCATGCTATAAGAGTAGTGACTAGAGGAGGTAGAATGACTCGGGAACCACTTTATCCTGAAGATCACCCTAAAATAATTGAACAAGACTCTCAAAGAGTCAACACTGATGCACCTAGTCCATCTAAGAAGAAAAAGAAAAAGAAAAATGATAGGACTTTGCATGCTTCTAGTGAACCTGAGATGGAAAAACCTCCTGATAATAATGATGTCTCTATTTCTGATGCTGAAACTCAATCTAGTAATGAACATTCACCTAGTGATAATGAAAAAGATAATGATGATGTTCATGAAGATACTCAACCAGACAATGATAAACAACCAGATAATGATGTCGAAATAGAACCAACTGTTGATCTTGATAACCCACAACCCAAAAATAAAAGATATGATAAAAGAGACTTTGTTGCTAGAAAACATGGAAGAGAAAGAGAACCATGGGTTCAAAAACCCATGCCCTTTCCACCTAAGTCAACTAAGAAAAAGATTGATGAAGAATTTGAACGCTTTGCTGAAATGCTTAGGCCAGTCGTTTTGCGTACTCGCTTGACTGATATTTTAAAGATGGCCCGTTATGCAAAATATATGAAAGACATCATCACTAATAAGAGAAAAATACGGGAAGCTGAAATCTCCACCATGCTTGCTAATTATCCTTTTAAGGATGGAGTACCTAAAAAACTAGGAGATCCGGGAATACCAACTGTACCTTGTTCCATCAAAAGAAATTATGTCAAAACTGCTTTGTGTGATCTAGGAGCTGGTGTTAGTGTTATGCCTTTCTCTTTATATAAAAGACTTGATTTGAATAAACTCACACCTACTGAAATATCTTTGCAAATGACTGATAAATCAACTGCCATACCTATAGGTATTTGTGAGGATGTGCCCGTTGTTGTTGCAAATGTTACTATCTTAACTGACTTTGTTATACTTGAGATGCCCGAGGACGACAACATGTCGATTATCCTTGGTAGACCCTTTTTGAAAATTGCAGGGGCTGTTATTGATTGCAATAAAAGCAAGGTCATTTTTCATATCAATGGTAATGAACACACGGTGCACTTTCCGAAGAAACAATTCCAAGTGAATGGTATTAAAGTTATTGAAAAATCTACGACACTCACTGTTGGAAGTTTTCCACTACCTCTACCTACTGCCAAAAAGAAATATGAAATGCTTATTGTTGGGGACATGCATATCCCCGTTGAGGTAACTTAGTTCTTTGGTTTCATGCTAATCAAAGGTGGTTGTTAATAAGACTTGATCAACCTTATTAATGGATCATTTTCGAGAGGTATGAAGTCGATGAATTTAGTAAGCACAACCTTCTGCTCCCAACTTTTATTTTCTGTTTTTCTCAGTTAAATAAAATAAAATGCCATGTTTTGCTTCTTTTCTGAATTTCTGGTGCAATAAAAAATGACCCAAAAATAAAAGTTCTCAGAATGCCCTGAAAATTTAATAAGATTTTTTTCTGAATATTTCTGAATTTTTGGTGAAAATAACACCAGAGGGGGTGCACCTAGTGGGCACAACCCACCTGGGCATGCCAGCAGCCCCAGGCGCGCCCTGTTGTGTTGTGGTCCCCATGTGGGCCCCTCACTTATCTCTTTAGCCCATGTCATCACCTACCTCCAGAAAAAAAAATCACCATTGCTCTCTCTCTCTCGTGTTCTTGCTCTCAAACCCGCGGATTTCGATCTCTTTGCTCGAAGCTCCGTTTCTGAAATTGTTTTGGGGGATTGCTACTTGGTATGTGACTCCTCCATTGGTCCAATTTGTTTTTGCTTTAGTGGATTATATTTTGAATAATTAGTTACTCTTGGTGCTATTGTAGATCAGCTTGCATGTTGAATTCTTAGAATTCTAACTAGTTTGAATGCTCAATATAGCCTCTATGCCTCCTTATGAGTAGTTGCTATCAATCTTGTGAAGTTTTGTTACAAAAAAAAACTGTGTCTCATAAATTTTCAGAATTTTATTCATAGGAAGAAGATGATTTTCTTTAGGAAGTTTGCTTCCAAGAAGAGCTCTAAGGGAGTCATTGGGGAGTCATCGGACAATGATCTCCACACTCAGAGAAGGGCAGAGGTGCGACCGTGCGAATGGCTGCATAACCCCTTCATGGATGGAGCTGGAATCCGTCAAGAGTTCGCACAATTTTCCGCTAATGTTGGTCTCACCGACTTCATCGCAGCTGAGTGTGAACAATACCATCTCCTTACAAATTCCTTTGTGCAAAACTTTCATTTTATGAGTAGGAATAATCCCCCTAAGGTGCAATTTAATTTATATACTGAGACCCGTCAGATACCACTTACTGATTTTTGTGATATATGCTTGATCCCTTCTGACGGGGAAATAAGGGATCCAAGGTCTGCAGAGTTTGAGGACTTTTATCGTACCCTGTCAGTGGGAGATGAGAGAGGCGTGTCGAGTGTCACTGCCACTAGCTCACAGTTTCCTTCTGTGCATTATTTTTTTCTATTTATTGCGAAGTGTTTACTTGCTAGAGGGAAGGTTGGTGCATTTAGTGCCCCCGATTTCGCTGTCCTACACCGTGCACTATACGGCGATAATGCCTTTAGTCTAGGGGCTATTATTGCACGTCGTCTGCACCTTAACAGATCCAAGGGCAAAATTCATGGCGGTATTTATGCTACTCGTTTAGCGAGTCACTTTAATGTGTAGATCCGTGAACATGATTATCATTTACCCAAGGTTTATCTAGATCACCAGGCGATGGTGGACCATCAGTTTTCTTATATTGATAACTCCATTCATAGTATTCCTTACAACCTGATTTTCAGTGAGAACACCCGTGATATTATTCCGTTGCCTGCACCTGCTTTGTTTGACTCTATTGCCAGGGGCGGATATAGGATCATGCCAGATGACATTATTGCCTACAGAAACGCCTAGGCAGAGGCAGAGGAGGAGCCTTAGGAGTGGACGCTCAGGTGCCCGCTCCACAGCACTTCAACTTGGGACTAGAGGGCTACCACCAGTGGTGATTACCAAGCTGGGCCAAAAGCCTAAGCTTGGGGGAGTACGTGTAGGAGATATGCCCTAGAGGCAATAATAAATGTTATTGATTATCTCCCTGTTCATAATTAGGTTTATGTTCCATGCTATAACTGCTATGGTTCTCGAGTCTGCAATAACCACGAGGCTCGGAGGAAGACTCATATGCATGTGTGGGATAATAAACGGTAAAATGTATTCCTAGTCTGGCATCTAAGACTAGCACAAGTGTTGCATGATGGTTCTGTTTTCCTAATCATGGGCATGTCTATGCCATGAACTTTGAGGGCACAATGTTAGAGGAACATTTGTGTTGAATCGACCCGAATTGATGTTATGCTATGAGATACATTCGTCACTAGTTAATGGTTTATAACACAGAGATGGTTAACATTTGAATGATTCCTTAGACCATGAGAGTATCAAGTTTCTTCATGCTTGCTTCATGAACTTTGGGGTTTGTTAAACGTCATATGTAAATGGGTGGCTATTACGGTGGCTTACGAGTTCATGGAAAAGTATGTCAAGTAACTTGATAGCTCAAGATTGGGATTTGCTTCTCCGCCGATGGAGAGATATCTCTAGGCCCTCTCGGTGTTACGGTATCCATCATCGTCTGGCCAGACACTTTGTGATTTGATCACGGGGATGCCGGAACACGGGAACGAGAAAAGAGAACAATACCGGTAACGAGGTAACTGGCATAGTGGACAAGTTGTTGATCCACGGGGATGCCAACATGTCTCACCTCGGGTATTTGTAACATAT
This sequence comes from Thinopyrum elongatum, assembly GCA_011799875.1. NCBI lineage: Eukaryota > Viridiplantae > Streptophyta > Magnoliopsida > Poales > Poaceae > Thinopyrum > Thinopyrum elongatum. Next base: position 538,124,814 of record CM022302.1, read on the forward strand.
CGCGAAGCAACAGGAATAGCACATGGCAACTGGAGGTTCACTCGAATATTCATTCGTGTGGGTATAGGGGTCAATATGGGTGTCCACGGCTCCGATGTTGATCATTGATCGGAAGGGGTTCCGGGTCATGTCTATACTTCACCGAACCTATAGGGTCACACGCTTAAGGGTCATCTATCTGCTGAATACTAGACAGGGAGTCTGAGAGAAAGTCTCTGAAAACCTTTTTTCGGAGACAGCGGAAAAGTTCCAAAGAGAGAGGTCACCGGATGAGTTCCGGTGAAACTGAAAAGTTGTTTCAGAGGATACCATAAAGTCAAATTGGTTTCGGCACATGCCTGATAAATCTTGGAGGGTGCCAGAATCATTCTGGAAACTTCTGGGAATTTTTCGGAATAAAAACCGGAAATGTTCCGGAGCTGCCGGAACCACTTCAGATGCTTTTCGCAGATGAAAATCACTAATCCGGAATTTTTTTGGAACGTGTTGAAAATTATTTTAGTGGGTACTGGAAATGTTCTAAGCCCATATAAATATGTTCAGTTCGAACGGACGCTGAAAAATGTCGTTGTGAATAGTGAATGTGCTTTTTGGATATTTTTGGAAACCACCTTTTGGGATATTTTCAAAAGGCTTCTAGAAAGGCTTGGGGGCCAAGTAAGCCCCTCATGGGGGGGGGGCAAGGAGTGGCCGGCCAAGGGTGGAGCTCCTCCATGGAGCTCCACATGGCACCCTCTTTCCCTTTTATTCCCTTTGTGTGTGACATAAATTGGGGGCACTTTTGGTATTTTGAATACCCATCCTACCCCTTGGTTTTCCTATAAATAGGAGGTGAGGGGGCTGCCCAAACCTCATCCTTGCTCTCATACACATGCCATTTGACTTGTCTGGCTTCTCTCTCCCTCCCAGCGAAATAGTTTCGTAGAGCCGAAAGGCTGTCTGGGTTTCCGGCAGGAACTAGTTCTGGACGGCAAAGCCCTGCCGGATAGATGACACCGTATGTGTGCAACTCTATAGAGAAATCATTGTTTTGGTCTTAGTTCGAGAGTGCCTCCCGAAGCGCTGTCCGATTTTCAAGGGTCCTCCCGAAGGGCTGTCCGAGTGACCGTCCGAGTTTCGAAGGTCCTCCCGAAGGGCTGTCCGCGAGACCGTCCGGGGACTGTCCGACCACCTCCTGGAGGGCTGTCTAAGGGGCAGATGAGGGTATACATCCTCACGGTTGGGAGGTTGTAAATCCTAGCTGCAGGGATCTGCACCGTCGTTCGTCATCGACTCTATTTCCGCTGCGCTACGAGTCGGTAACGAAAAAGATCAAACCTTGGATGCAGTCTCCATAGTGGTCCTGGGCTGGTGCATAGGTCGGAATTTTTTTGTTTTCTGCCACGTTACCCAATAGTGGCATCATGAGCCGTGCTATGCGTAGATGCAGGTTGCGAGCTAGCATACATAGAGATTTATGGGTGTTGCATAATATAATTAGGTAGTAGATGAGTTCTATTACTGAAAATTATTTGTGCGGGTAGCAGATGAAATCTGTTACCCGATGTTCTTGTTGCTTCCCTGGAATTTGCATATTTCTGATCTTGATAACAGCATGGTGGCGTTTCAATGTTCTGGCAATCCGCGATCCTGATTGATCAACGATGTGCTAACAGTTCATTGAATTCCACCATAGTTAAAAATAAAGATGAAATTTCGCAGACGAAAGGGCAATGCAGATATGATCTGCACAGGGATCATGCGTATGACGAAGTTCAGTATGGGGCTTGAGATTTTATTATCTCGTGTTTCATACACCCCGCAAAGTTAATCTAGCGACTTGAATTATCATATTTGATGATGGACGTTGGTAGCTTCGGTTTGTTTCGAAACCTTAGAAGCCACGAAAAACAAGTTTTTGCTGAACCGATTAGAGACGTCTAACTTGGTTTTGCAGGATGGTTTGCATGTGCATGTGATGTGGTATAGCAGTGCTCATAATAATTTGATTATGTATGAGATGACTATATTATGTAAATTGATTAACATCACCTGCGTGTCATGATTCGGCATGATGGCTGGAGCCATATGATTGTCACTTTAAATGACCTGCGTGTCAACCTTGTTGTAATGCATTATTTTATTAGCTATAGATATAGCAATATTATCTGGTGCATCGACAAGGTGGTGGCAATCTTCGCGAAGGTGAACACCGACGCGAATGCTGAAGACGAAGAAATGAAAGTCTTCTCCATCAGAAAGGGCTATACCATATCATGCTATTATGAATTGCCTGAGATGTTTATCCCTTTGATGCACCCTTCTTGATTGCGCAGTAGTCGCTTTTTATTAGGGTGATCTCTCACAAAAATATCATGTAGTTAGTGTTCTCCCAAGTGTAGCACCATCACGGCACCTATCTTTTCGGAGTGCATCATGTTTTCATGAGTACAAACGATTAGGGATGTGTGAGGCGGGTGAGTTGAGACCTCGCAGTGAGATCACTAGGTTGTCTAGACATTCTAGCTTGAAAGTCCTGAGCTCGGAACACGCCCATCAAAAGGTGAACAAGAGTCGCATAGAGATGTGATCGGCATGTTGGCCTACCGATTGAAGTTCCCGTCATCAGTGATGTTCCCATCAATGGCGTGGAATTGAAATGCGGAGCTTGAATCACTCACAATCAGTTATGAGAGATATTGATTTGGGTGGGAGCGCACTGTAGAATTAACTTGTTTAATTCTCAGTGCAACTAATTTTTAACACTATCTAAGTGTGATTTGCAAAATAGTTGTAGAATAATGGCTCGCATTTCCACCTTCCCTGTTAAACTTGAATAAGCTGTTAAATATCTGGTTAAAACTTTACGGTTGGTAACGTAATGTGAGGATTGTCCTCAAGAGTGCCGAGAAGGACTTTGTCCTATTGCATACTTTAGGTATTCTCCCGCTAATGCTATGGATCATGTGCCTCTCGTCCTTCGATCCAAAAGCTAGAATTCCGTTTTCAGTCAAGTGCAATACGTTTGCTTCCATGAGACCCGAACTTCGAAAGTTTTGGGATAGTTATGTGATATTTATGGAATCTAAAAATCATTTTCAGAGACAGATAAAGGCTAAAAGATATGAGATATCCAAAGCAATGTTTGTTTGCAAAATATTAGTAAAAGTGTTTACTGGGCAATTGACTGATAAGAGAGGGATCCAGAAGAATGCCTGTCATATGATGAAAGGTGAATAAAACAACAACTTAAAGAGAAAGGAAGTGTCCGAAGGGTGTTAGTGAAACTTTCATGCCTAGGAAGTCCAGGGCTAACGCCACTCTTAAGTTGGGTGCTTCTTTTGAGAGTAGGAGAAATACTAAAAGTTAAACTGTTAGAAGTATAACGGCAAAAGGAAAGAAGACTGGAATATCCAGCTCATGTATGAATGTCATACAAGTTTTTGATGAATAGAAGGCTGGTCAAAGATATAGGTCTTGGGAATTATGGTTAAACATGTTAATCACTAATTCTTGGGTATTGTGAGTTAATCACAAAGATACCCGCTCGATTGCATTCTGTTGCAACTCGATGTAAGAACTACTATGGCCTGAAAGACTAGCCAGGTATGAGGTTGAGATACACACATGGAACATAGTAAATGTTACTATACCTTCTATCGGTGTATTACCTATGTATTTACTTTCATAATTCATTTTAGAGTTTCACACTCTAGCCCTTTGCATAAAGTATCTTGCAAGAAGGTTGTTCATAAGAGAACTTTTGATGTTCGGTGTTATGAATAACATAAGGGCCATACTTTCATTATGAATGAGATGTATGTTATGAATATTGATAATAATACATTACCTCTGGGTTTACTTTCATATTTCATTTTAGAGTTTCATACACTCTAGCCCATTGCACAATGTTTGATGCAAGAGGGTTGTTCAGAAAAGAACAATTGTTGTTCAGAATTATGAATAACATAAGGGCCATACTTCCATCATCGATGGGACGTATGTTATGAATATTGATGGTAATATGATACATCCATAACACTGACGCTAAATGTCGCAAGACTAAAAGAATACCACACAAGTGTGGCACTGCATTTGGTCACATTGGAGAACCCCGCAAGGAAAAATTCCATTATGATGGATTTTGAAGTCGTTTGATTTTGAATCATCTGACACTTGCAACTCTCCTCCGAAAAGTGAAGTGACTGAAATACCGTTCACAGGCCATAAGGAACGAACAACAAACTTATTGGTGATCATACATTTTTATGTGTGTAGTTCAATAAATGTTGTTGCAAGTAGTGGATTTATCTATCTTCAGAAATGACTCAAGTAGATATATAGATATTTACTTGATGAGACGTAAGTCTGGATCTTTTGAAATCATTCAAAAGGTTTTCAAAAATGAAGAAGAAATTATTGTAACAAGAAAATTATGTTTCTGCAACTAGATTGCAGAAAGGAATATTTGAGTTACAAGTTTAGCAAATGTCTGATGAGTTGTGAAAGGGGTTTCATAACTTGCACCTCCCGGAACACCACTGCAAGTGGAAAGTCCGTGAAGATGTAATCGAACCATTTATGACATGGTAAGATCAAAGATGACATAAATACATTTGCCATTATCCCTTTTAAAGTGATGCTTTAGAGACTGCGGCTTTTACACTGAAAAGAGCTCCATTGGGTCTATTGAAATGACGCCATGGTATGGTACGCCCAACCATGTTATATCTTTTCTTAACATTTGGAATATGGGGCTTGTGTAAAAGGTTACAAACCTATTTCAAATCAGACAAGTGCTACTTTGTAGTTTTTCCAAGTCATTGGGTATTCCCGCACAACTATACCGAGGCAAAGGTTTTTTGCCACAAAATGGTATGCTTTTTAAGAGAATGGTTCTTGCAAAAAGGTGAGTGGGAGGATAGTGCAACTCGACGAGATAACCAGTATCTACGTCATTAGATCAAAGGAAAGGAACCTTGGAAGTGATTCTAGAGTTTCCTACTACGACTGATATGGAAGCCTCTACATGAGATGTATGGACTTCAGTCGAACTTGCAGCTGAACCATGTAGGAAAAACTCGTGCAAACCTCTCTGGTGCGCATACGAGATATTGTTGTTAGACAATAGTATACCTACGATACACAAGGAAGCGTTGATGGGCCCTGACTCCGGAATTGGCTAAATTACAATACAATCCGAGATAGTTTCCATATAAGTGATTCAAGATTAAAATCTTGATACACCTTTCGGAAGACTTAGAGTCTAACGAATATTTATGGAACCAAAACTGATACGGATAAAAATGTTTTATCCATAAAGCTCGACTTGTTGCAATAACAAGTTCAAGGAGTTGACTACGATGAGGTTGTTTCACCGTAGCGATGCTTAAAGTCGGTTCGGGTTGAACTAGCAATTAATACATATTTCATATCATGAGATATGAAACATGGATGATGAAAGGATTTCCATCTGATGGAAATGAAACCAAGGACTTGCATGTGTTACAGTCCAAGGTATTTTGTCATTCCAGAGGATCGTAGTGAGTGTGCAAACTTTAGAGTTCCAGCGATGGACAGAAGAGAGAAAAATGGAGTTGGAATCTTCGTGTTTTGATGAAATGGTCAAAGGGGTTTGACATCATCAATGGGTAACGAAGATGCTTGTGATTCAAGAAAGTAAGTGGGAGCATAATAATATTTCTAAACACCTTGTGTGCTTGACACATTGTTAAATGGAAATAAATATCTTGACACAAATTAGGACTTCATTTGAAAATAGTTTTTCGATGAAGTGCTTAGGCTAAATAGCCTCAATATTAGGCATGATGATCTATGGAGATAGATTTACCTAATGGGGCTAAGCAATGAATACATACTGACAAGATGCTAAAACTTTTTAGCATTTAAAACGCCAAGGAGTGATTCTTGCCGAAGTCACATGGAAAGAGTTTTGCAAGACTCGATGTCCCAAAAACACTGATGAGCAAAATACATGATGGAGATTCCACACACCTTCGTGTTTGGATTAATCATGTATTCCATGGTATGTAAAAACAACTAGATATGTCCAATACTCCAAAGGTGTTGCGAGTATGGATACCAAAGTGATCAAAGTACTGGTCAATGGGACAACAGTGAAAGATGTCATTGAGTACTAGAGTAGTACTGATGACATGTTTTCTCGCAAGCAGAGATTATGAAGTGCTCGTTGTAAGTAATTACATCGATACAGTCTTCATCAATGCTCCATGCGATTTTCAATTGATGTTAAGGGTTTTGTGTGATACACAATATGGTGGCACGGTAGTTGGAAATTGTTCCAAACAGGTTACTGTGGCGAATTCTATAAATGGCTAAGTATGTTGACGCTTTAGAAGCGACAAAGAAGTTGTTGAATCATATAGTTCATTCATGAACTTAGAATGATTCCAAGAAGGCTTTGGTCAATGGGACACTATTGCAGATAGTTGCTCCATAACTCAGTCTGAGGAATCATGTTTCGACCAATGCTTCACACATATGCAAAGCCAAGTCCACAAAAAATATGAATTTTGTGAAAGCGTGAAAATGCAAGGATATGCAGAGATACACATGGAGCTAAAGTCGTCAGATCCATTGGACATCAGGTTATACCACAAGCGAAGCATATTTACACCGGTGTGCCACAGGTGTAAAGTGCATTAGCATTAACTAGATTATTCACTCTAGTGCAAGTGGGAGTCTATAGGAGATATGCCCTAGAGGCAATAATAAATGTTATTGATTATCTCCTTGTTCATAATTAGATTTATGTTCCATGCTATAACTGCTATGGTTCTCGAGTCTGCAATAACCATGAGGCTCGGAGGAAGACTCATATGCACGTGTGGGATAATAAACGGTAAAATGTATTCCTGGTCTGGCCTCTAAGACTAGCTCAAGTGTTGCATGATGGTTTTGTTTTCCTGATCATGGGCATGACTATGCCAGCAACTTTAAGGGCACAATGTAAGAGGAACATTTGTGTTGAATCGACCCGAATTGATGTTATGCTATGAGATACATTCATCACAAGTTAATGGTTTATAACACAGAGATGGTTAACATTTGCATGATTCCTTAGACCATGAGAGTATCGAGTTTCTTCATGGTTGCTTCATGAACTTTGGGGTTTGTTAAACGTCATCCGTAAATGGGTGGCTATTACGGCGGCTTATGGGTTCATGGAAAAGTATGTCAAGTAACTTGATAGCTCAAGATTGGGAGTTGCTTCTCCGATGATGGAGAGATATCTCTGGGCCCTCTCGGTGTTACGGTATCCATCATCGTCGGTCGATATGGGTGTCCACGGCTCCGATGTTGATCATTGATCGGAAGGGGTTCCGGGTCATGTCTATACTTCACCGAACCTATAGGGTCACACGCTTAAGGGTCATCTATCTGCTGAATACTAGACACGGAGTCTGAGAGAAAGTCTCCGAAAACTTTTTTTTGGTTTTCGGAGACAGCGGAAAAGTTCCGAAGAGAGAGGTCACCGGATGAGTTCCGGTGAAACTGAAAAGTTGTTTCAGAGGATACCATAAAGTCAAATTGGTTTTGGCACATGCCTGATAATTCTTGGAGGGTGCCAGAATCATTCTGGAATCTTCTGGGAATTTTCCGGGATAAAAACCGGAAATGTTCCGGAGATGCAGGAACCACTTCACATGCTTTTCGCAGATGAAAATCACTAATCCGGGATTGTTTTGGAACATGTTGAAAATTATTTTAGTGGGTACTGGAAATGTTCTAAGCCCACCTAAATATTTTCAGTTCGAACGGACGCTGAAAAATGTCGTCGTGAATAGTGAAATTGCTTTTTGGATATTTTTGGAAAACCACCTTTTGGGATATTTTCAAAAGGCTTCTAGAAGGGCTTGGGGGCCAAGGAATCCCCTCATGGGGGGGGGGGGGGGGCAAGGAGTGGTCGGCCAAGGGTGGAGCTATTCCATGGAGCTCCACATGGCACCCTCTTTCCCTTTTATACCCTTTGTGTGTGACATAAATTGGGGGCACTTTTGGTATTTTGAGTACCCATCCTACCCCTTGGTTTTCCTATAAATAGGAGGTGAGGGGGCTGCCCAAACCTCATACTTGCTCTCATACACATGCCATTTGATTTGTCTGGCTTCTCTCTCCCTCCCAGCGAAATAATTTCGTAGAGCCGAAAGGCTGTCTGGGTTCCGGCAGGAACTAGTTCTGGATGGCGAACCCTGCCGGATAGATGACACCATATGTGTGCAACTCTGTAGAGAGATCGCTGTTTCGGTCTTATTTCGAGAGTGCCTCCCGAAGGGCTGTCCGAGTGACTGTCCGAGTTTTGAGGGTCCTCCCGAAGGGCTGGCCGAGTGACCGTCCGAGTTTCGAAGGTCCTCCCGAAGGGCTGTCCGCGACACCATCTGGGGACTGTTGATAACCCACAAGTATAGGGGATCGCAACAGTTTTCGAGGGTAGAGTATTCAACCCAAATTTATTGATTCGACACAAGGGGAGCCAAAGAATATTTGAAAGTATTAGCAGCTGAGTTGTCAATTCAACCACACCTGGAGATTAATTATCTGCAGCAAAGTGATCAGTAGCACAATAGTATGATAGTTTTGATAGTAGTAGCAACAGCAATAGTAACGGTAACAGTGATAGCAGTGATTTTGTAGCAAGTGCAATAGTAACAATAGCAGTAGTAACTTAGCGGGAACAATATGTAGGAAAATCGTAGGCATTGGATCGGCAATTTGTTGGATGATATTCATCATGTGATAGTCATAACCTAGGGCGATACGGCACTAGCTCCAGTTCATAAATATAATGTAGGCATGTATTCCGTAAATAGTCATACGTGCTTAAGGAAAGAACTTGCATGACATCTTTTGTCCTACCCTCCCGTGGCAGCGGGGTCCATATTGGAAACTAAGGGATATTAAGGCCTCCTTTTAATAGAGAACCGGAACAAAGCATTAACACACGGTGAATAGATGAACTCCTCAAACTACGGTCATCACCGAGAAGTGTCCCGACTATTGTCACTCCGGGGTTGCCAGATCATAACACATAGTAGGTGACTATCACTTGCAAGATCGGATCTAGAACATCGATATAATGGTGATAACATAAACGGTTCAGATCTGAAATCATGGCACCCGGGCCCAAAGTGTCAAGCATTAAGCATAGCAAAGTCATAGCAACATCAATCTCAGAACATAATGGATACTAGGGATCAAGCCCTAACAAAACTAACTAGATTAGGTGATGAATCTCATCCAACTCCTCACCGACCAGCAAGCCTACGAAGGAATTACTCACTCCCGGTGGGGAGCATCATGGAATTGGCGATGGAGAAGGGTTGGTGATGACGAAGATCAAAGATCCCCCTCTCCGGAGCCCCAAACAGACTCCAGATCTGGCCTCCTGATGAAGAACAGGAGGTGGTAGCTGCTCCGTCTCGCGGAACGCGATAATTCTTTTTCCCTGATTTTTTTTCTGGAAAAATAGGATTTTGTAGCATCGGTTTCAGGGTCTGCGGGGCCACCAGGTTGGGACAACCCACCTGGGCGCGCCTGGAGGGGGTGGCGCGTCCTGGTGGGTTGTGCCCACCCAGGTGCCCCCCTCCGGTGGTTCTTGGCTCCAGTATTTTTCTTTTATTGTATAAAAATTCCTCGCAAAGCTTCGTTCCATTCCGAGAACTTTTATTTCTGCACAAAAACAACACCATGGTAGTTCTGCTGAAAACAGCGTCAGTCCGGGTTAGTTTCATTCAAATCATGCAAATTAGAGTCCAAAACAAGAGGAAAAGCGTTAGGAAAAGTAGATACGACAGAGACGTATCAACTCCCCCAAGCTTAAACCTTTGCTTCTCCTCAAGCAATTCAGTTGATAAACTGAAAGTGAAAAAGAAAAACTTTTACGAACTCTTTTGCTCTTGTTTGCATAAATAAGCTTAAGTAGCACCCAGGTTTTCAGCAAAGATTATAACTAAGCATGTCGACAATAACTCTTAAAAATTATATTAACTCAGAACAATGACATAATTAGCTAGCGAGCAATAATAAGATATCTCGAACAACAACACGTTATTAAAACAACCATGATATAATATGACAATAGTGGTATCTCGCTAGCCCTTTCAGAGACAGCAAAAGATAAATGCAGAGCACCTCCAAAGTTCGAGCAGCGACTAAACATTGTAATTCATGGTAGAAAAGATCCACTCATGATGCACCCAACATTAGCTACACATAATGCATAAGCATGACAGCAGTGCTCTCAGGTTCTGGCGCTTATTTGAGAAAGTGATGACACAACATAAAAGTAAATAGATAGTCCCTTCGCAGAGGGAAGCAGTGATTTGCAGAGGTGCCAGAGCTCAAGTTTTAAAATAGAGGTAAATGAAATTTTGAGAGATGCACCCTTCTTGTTTACTTCGCGACCATCAGTTATCAATATCTTCCATGCTAAACACATTAGTGGCGGTTCCCAAGCGATAAAAGTAAAGGTTTACTCCCCCTCCACCAGCAGTCACACTCCACGGCTTGTCCGGAACAACGGGTGCCGTCCATACCAACAACAGTGCCGGGGGATTTTTGTTTAATTATTTGCATTTTGAGTTCGGGACTGGGAATCCCTATTACCGCCCCTCTCGTGCAAGGACGAGTGAATAAACACTCATCATGAGAACAACCCGCTTAGCATGGAAGATACCGACTACCTCCTGTCGCTCTATGAACAATCCAGGCACACAAAAAGGATATTTATTTGAAGTTTTTAGAGGTGGCACATGCAAATTTACTTAGGACGGCAGGGTAATACCGCATATAGGTAGGTATGGTGGACTCACATGGAATAACTTGGGTTTCAGGTTTTTGATGCACAAGCAAAATTCCCACTAAGTATAGGCGAAGGCTAGCAAATAGGTTGAGAAGCGGCCAGCTAGAGAGCAACAATGGTCATGAACATGCATTATGCATAAGTAACATTGGATACTAGCATGAGTAGGATATGAACACCATGAACATAAATATCATAGAGGCTATGTTGGTTTTGATTCAACTACATGCATGAACATGTGCCAAGTCAAGCCACTCGAACATTCAGAGGAGGATACCATATCATCATACTACATCACAATCATTTTAATGCAATGTTGTCATCCAAGATAAATCATTATCCACTCCTAGCTACTTATGCATGGCATGAGAAACTATAATCTCTAATTGTCATTGCAAACATGTTTAATCATAATAGGCTGAATCATGGATACTAGGTTAAACATATTTACAAAAACAGAACAAGTCGAGTTCATACCCGTTTCTCTCTGCCACGGCCAGTTCATCAAATATCGTCATTATTGCCTTTCACTTGCACGACCGAATGATTTGAAAATAATATTAGTGCAAGAGTGCCGTGGACTAAGCTGGAATCTGCAAACATTTTATTCAAAAGGAGAAGACAAGGCGAAATGTGCTCTTTGTTCGATCAACAATAATGCATATGAGAGCCACTCAACATTTTCATCGTGGTCTTCTCCTCGGTACGACTTGATAAAAAGGAAAAAGAAATTCAGATAAACATACTGAAATATTTTTGGAGTTTTTGGTTTTTCGTAAACAAGCAAATAAAAAGGGAAAAGCAAAAACGAGAAAAACTATTTACACAGGAAAGCTCCCAACAAGTAAAAGAAGAACAAAGAAATCTTTTTGGTATTTCTTTTTAGTGCTATATCAATTTAAACTAGGAAGAAAAATCAAAAAGAAGCAAGAAATATATTTTTGGATTTTCTCAAAGCTTTTCAAACACACAAGAAGAAAACAAGAAAATAAATCTAACATGGATAATACAAATGAAAAAGTGTGGACACCGACAACTGGAATGAAATGTGTGAACATGAATGTAATGTCGGTGGAAATACGTACTCCCCCAAGCTTAGGCTTTTGGCCTAACTTGGTAATCACCACTCGAAGAAGCCGTGGGGTCCTATGTTAAAGTGCTGAGGAGCGGGCACCTGAGGGTCCCACTGCTGAGGCTCCACCTGTGCAGCAGCGAGGTTGATCCTGTAGGCGACGATGTCCTCAGGCATAATCCTGTATCCGCCCCTGGCAATAGGATCAAACAAAGTAGGTGCAGGTAATGGAATAATATCACGAGTGTCCACACTGAAAACCAGGTTATACGGAACAGGAATGTCAGTGTTCTTTTTATTAATAAACTGGTGGTGTTCCATGGCCGCGCGATCTAGGTAAACCTTGGGCAAAGGATAATCATGCTGGCGTATCTGAATGTTAAAGTGAGTAGCCAAGCGAGTAGCCTAAATACCACCATGTATTTTCCCCTTGGATTTGTTAATTTGGAGGCGACGTGCCACAATAGCTCCCAAGCTATATGTGTTGTCGCCGAAAAGTGCACGGCGTAAAACAGCAAAGTCTGGTGCACTGAGTGCACCTACCTTCTCTCTAGCAAGCAAACACTTCGCAATGAATAGAGCAAAATAATGTACAGCCGGAAAGTGTAAGCTAGTGGCAGTGACAGCCGACACCCCTCTCTCATCCCCCATAGTCAGAGTACGGTAAAAACCATCAAACTCTGTGGGCCTAGGCTCTACGAAACCACCATCAGAAGGACGCAAGCATATGTCACAAAATTCAGTAAGCGGTATCTAATGGGGTTCAGCATATAAATTAAACTGCACCTTAGGGGGATTACTCCTACTCAAGAAATTAAAACTTTGCACAAAGGAATTTGTGAGGAGATGATACTGTTCACATTCAGGTGCGATGAAGTCGGTGAGTCCGGCATTAGTAGCATATTGTGCAAACTCCTGAAGGATTCCAGCCCCTTCCATGAACGGGTTATGCGGCCATTCGCACGGCCGTACCTCCGCCATTCTCCGGGTATGCAGATCACTGTCAGACGACTCCCCAATAACTCCCTTGGAGCTCTTCTTGGAAGCAAACTTCCTAAAGATACTCATCTTTTTCCTATGAACAAAATTCTGAAATTTTAAGTCCACAAAATTTTTCTCAATAAAACTTCACAAGATTGAAAGCAGCTACTCATAAGGATGCATGGAAGCCATAGCAACCATTCAAACTACTTAGAACTCTAAGAATTCAACATGCAAGCTCATCTACAGCAGCACCAAGAGTAACTAATTATTCTAAATATAAACCACTAAAGCAAAAATTAATTGGACTAACGGAGGAGTCACATACCAAGCAACAATCCCCCGAAACAGTTTCAGAAACGGAGCTTCGAGCAAAGAGATCGAAATCCGCGGGTTCGGGAGCAAGAACACGAGAGAGAGAGAGAGCAATGGTGATTATTTTTTTCTGGAGGTAGGTGATGATGTGGGATGAAGAGATAAGTGAGGGGGCCCACGTGGGGACCACACCCCACCAGGGCGCGCCTGGGGGTCCTGGCGCGCCCAGGTGGGTTGTGCCCACCTGGTGCACCTCCCTCTGATATTATTTGCACCAAAAAATCTTAAATATTCATAAAAAAATCGTATTAAATTTTCAGAGCATTCTGAGAACTTTTCTTTTTGGGTCATTTTTTATTGCACGGAAAACTCAGAAAACAGATAAAACATGGCATTTTATTTTATTTAACTAATAAAAACAAAAAACAAAAGGTAGAGACAGAAAGTAGTGCTCACTAAATTCATCAACTTCATACCTCTCAAAAATGATCCATTAATAAGGTTGATCAGGTCTTATTAACAACCACTTTCAATTAGCATGAAACCGAAGAACTTTCGTAAAACACTAAGTTACCTTAATGGGGATATGAATGTCCCCAACAATAAGTGTTTTATATTTCTTTTTGACAGTAGGTAGAGGTAGTTTAAAACTTCCAATAGTGATTGTCGGAGATTTTTCAATAACATTAATACCATTCACTTGGAATTGTTTCTTCGGAAACTGCACCGTATGCTCATTACCATTGATATGAAAAGTGACCTTGCTTTTATTGCAATCAATAACAACCCCTGCAGTATTCAAGAAGGGTCTACCAAGGATAATCGACATGTTGTCATCCTCGGGCATCTCAAGTATAACAAAGTCAGTCAAAATAGTAACATTAGCAACAACAACGGGCACATCCTCACAAATACCGATAGGTATGGCTGTTGATTTGTCAGCCATTTGCAAGGATATTTTAGTAGGTGTGAGTTTATTCAAATCAAGTCTTTTATATAAAGAGAAAGGCATAACACTAACACCAGCTCCCAAATCACATAATTTCTTTTGATGGAGCAAGGTATAGTTGGTATTCCCGGATCTCCAAGCTTTTTAGGTACTCCATCTTTAAAAGTATAATTAGCAAGCATGGTGGAGATTTCAGCTTCCGGTATTTTTCTTTTATTGGTGATGATGTCTTTCATGTACTTTGCATAAGGAGGCATTTTTAAGATATCAGTCAAGCGAGTACGCAAAAAGACTGGCCTCAGCATTTCAGCAAAGCGTTCAAATTCTTCATCATCTTTCTTTTTAGTTGACTTAGGTGGAAAGGGCATATGTTTTTGAACCCACGGTTCTCTTTCTTTACCGTGTTTTCTAGCAACAAAGTCCCTTTTATCATATCTTTTATTCTTGGGTTGTGGGTTATCAAGATCAACTGCTGGTTCTATCTCAACATCATTGTTTGGTCCTTTATTATTTGGTTGAGTGTCTTCATGAACCTCATCATTATCTTTTTCATTATCAGAAGGTGAGTGTTCACTACCAGATTGAGTTTCAGCATCAGAGATAGAAACTTCATTATCATTATCAGGAGGTTTTTCTCCTTCAGGTTCACTAGAGGCATGCAAAGTCCTACCATTTTTCTTCTTCTTTTTCTTTTTAGAAGGACTACGTGCATCAGTGTTAACTCTTGGAGAGTCTTGGTCAATTCTTTTTGGGTGTCCCTCAGGATAAAGTGGTTCCTGAGTCATCCTACCTCCCCTAGTCATTACTCTAACATCATGATCATTGATATTATTATTCATTTCATTTAACAACTCTCTTTGAGATTTAGCAACTTGTTCTAACTGAGTTTGAACCATAGAAGCATGCTTTCCTACACGTCTAACATCATTTGAGATTCTAAATAACAAGTGACTCAAGCGAGCAATCATATCAGAATTGTATTTCAACTGTTTCATAACATTTGCATTGAAGAGATCTTGCTTTCTAATGTAATTATCAAACTCATAAAGGCATTGGCTAGGATGTTTATTATACGTAATATCACCTTCATAAAACTTTAGCAAAGAATTTACCTCTACCACCTTAGGTGGTGGTGGTGTTTCAAGCCCATGTATTTCTTCAATAGGTGGTAAATTTTTAACATCCTTTGCTTTAATACCTTTTTCCTTCATAGATTTCTTTGCCTCTTGCATATCTTCGGGATTGAGATATAAGATACCCCTCTTCTTCAGAGTGGGTTTAGGCGGTGGTTCAGGAAGAGTCCAATCATCATCATTTTTCAATATGTTATTCAATAATTCTTCAGCTTGCCCAATAGTTCGTTCCTTGAAAACACAACCAGCACAACTATCTAGGAAGTCCCTAGAAGCATCGGTTAGTCCATTATAGAAGATATCAAGTATTTCATTTTTCTTAAGAGGGTGATCAGGCAAAGCATTAAGCAATTGGAGAAGCCTCCCCCAAGCTTGTGGGAGACTCTCTTCTTCAATTTGCACAAAGTTAAATATTTCCTGCAAGGCAGCTTGTTTCTTATGAGCAGGGAAATCTTTTTCAGAGAAGTAGTAAATCATATCCTGGGGACTACGCACACAACCAGGAGCAAGAGTATTGTACCAAACTTTAGTATCATCCTTTTATGAGAACGGAAATAATTTGAGAATATAATAATAGCGAATTTTCTCATCATGAGCAAAAAGGGTGGCTATATCATTCAACTTAGTAAGATGTGCCACAACAGTTTCAGTTTCATAACCATGGAAAGGATCATATTCAACCAGAGTAATTATCTCTGGGTCAATAGAGAATTCATAATCCTTATCATCAACACAGATAGGTGAAGTAGCAAGCTGAGGATCACATTTCATTTTAGCATTCATAGTCTTTTCTTTATACTTGCATAGTAATTTTTCTAGATCATCTCTGTCCTTACAAGCAAGAATGTCTCTAGTTGCCTCCTCATTCATAACATAACCTTCCAGTACCTTTGGCAATTCATATCTAGGAGGGCTAGTTCTAATAGGTGTTTCAAGATTTTTAGTTTCAAGCTCATCATCAGTTTCAACAATCTCATGCTGTCTTACTCTAGCAATTTGTTCATCAAGAAATTCTCCTAGTGGCACATTATCATCAAGCAAGGTACTAGCATCATCACGAGTAGCATTCATAGTAAAAGTAGCATCTTCAATAACTTGCGACATATCAGAATTGATAGCATGTGGTGGTGTTGCAAGTCTACTTATAACAGAAGGTGAATCTAAAGCGGAGCTGGATGGCAGTTCCTTACCACCCCTCGTCTTAGAGGGAAAAATCTTAGTCTTAGCATCCTTTATTTTCTTCATAGTGATAATTTGATAATAATCCCAAGTGACTCAACAAATATAGCTATGTTCCCCGGCAACGGTGTCAGAAAAAGGTCTTGATAACCCACAAGTATAGGGGATCGCAACAGTTTTCGAGGGTAGAGTATTCAACCCAAATTTATTGATTCGACACGAGGGGAGCCAAAGAATATTTGAAGGTATTAGTAGCTGAGTTGTCAATTCAACCACACCTGGAGATTAATTATCTGCAACAAAGTGAATCAGTAGCACAGTAGTATGATAGTTTTGATAATAGTAGCAACAACAATAGTAACGGTAACAGTGATAGCAGTGATTTTGTAGCAAGTGCAATAGTAGCAATAGCAGTAGTAACTTAGCAAGAACAATATGTAGGAAAATCGTAGGCATTGGATCGGCAATTTGTTGGATGATATTCCTCACGTGACAGTTATAACCTAGGGCGATACGGCACTAGCTCCGGTTCATAAATATAATGTAGGCATTTATTCCGTAAATAGTCAGACGTGCTTATGGAAAGAACTTGCATGACATCTTTTGTCCTACCCTCCCGTGGCAGCGGGGTCCATATTGGAAACTAAGGGATATTAAGGCCTCCTTTTAATAGAGAACCGGAACAAAGCATTAACACACGGTGAATACATGAACTCCTCAAACTACGGTCATCACCGGGAAGTGTCCCGACTATTGTCACTCCAGGGTTGCCGGATCATAACACGTAGTAGGTGACTATAACTTGCAAGATCGGATCTAGAACATGGATATAATGGTGATAACATAAACGGTTCAGATCTGAAATCATGGCACCCGGGCCCAAAGTGTCAAGCATTAAGCTTAGCAAAGTCATAGCAACATCAATCCCAGAACATAATGGATACTAGGGATCAAGCCCTAACAAAACTAACTCGATTACATGATGAATCTCATCCAACTCCTCACTGACCAGCGATCCTACGAAGGAATTACTCACTCCCGGTGGGGAGCATCATGGAATTGGCGATGGAGAAGGGTTGGTGATGACGAAGATCGAAGATTCCCCTCTCCGGAGCCCCAAACGGACTCCAGATCTGGCCTCCCGATGAAGAACAGGAGGTGACGGCGGCTCCGTCTCGCGAAACGCGATAATTCTTTTTCCCTGATTTTTTTCAGGAAAAATAGGATTTTATAGCATCGGTTTCAGGGTCTGTGGGGCCACCAGGTGGTCACAACCCACCTGGGCGCGCCTGGAGGGGGTGGCGCGCCCTGGT
Organism: Thinopyrum elongatum; assembly: GCA_011799875.1. Classification (NCBI taxonomy): domain Eukaryota; kingdom Viridiplantae; phylum Streptophyta; class Magnoliopsida; order Poales; family Poaceae; genus Thinopyrum; species Thinopyrum elongatum. The sequence goes on from CM022302.1 coordinate 538,142,578, forward strand.
GGGTTGTGCCCACCCAGGTGCCCCCTCCAGTGGTTCTTGGATCCAGTATTTTCTTTTATTGTATAAAAATTCCTCGCAATGTGTCATTCCATTTCGAGAACTGTTATTTCTGCACAAAAACAACACCATGGTAGTTCTGCTGAAAACAGCGTCAGTCCGGGTTAGTTTCATTCAAATCATGCAAATTAGAGTCCAAAACAAGAGGAAAAGCGTTAGGAAAAGTAGATACGACGGAGATGTATCAACTGTCCGACCGCCTCCCGGAGGGCTGTCCAAGGGGCAGATGAGGGTATACATCCTCGCGGTTGGGAGGTTGTAAATCCTAGCTGCGGGGATCTACACTGCCGTTCGTCATCAACTCTACTTCCACTACACTACGAGTCGGTAACGAAAAAGATCAAACCTTGTATGCAGTCTCCATAGTGGTCCTGGGCTGGTGCGTAGGTCAGAAAATTTTTGTTTTCTGCCGCGTTACCCAACAGTACGTATTTCCACCGACATTACATTCATGTTCACACATTTCATTCCAGTTGTCGGTGTTCACACTTTTTCATTGTACTATCCATGCTAGATTTATTTTCTCGCTTTCTTCTTGTGTGTTTGAAAAGCTTTGAGAAAATCCAAAAATATTTCTCGCTTCTTTCCGGTTTTTCTTTCTAGTTTAGTTAGTTGTAGTATTAAAAATAAAAACCCAAAAGGATTTCCTTGCTCCTCTTTTACTTTTTGGGAGCTCTCCCGTGTAAATAGTTTTTCTCGTTTTTATTCTTCTTTCTTTAATTTGCTTTCTTCAAGAAAAACAAAAAACTCCAAAAATATTTCAGTGTGTTTCTCAGAAATTCTTTTCCTTTTATTGAGTCGTACCAAGGAGAAGACCAAGATGAAAATGTTGAGTGGCCCTCATATGCATTATTGTTGATCTAACAAAGAGACCAAATTACCTTGTCTTCTCCTTTTTGAATAAAATGTTTGCAGATTCCAGCTTAGTCCACGGCACTCTTGCACTATTATTATTTTCATATCATTCGATCGTGCAAGTGAAAGGCAATAATGACGATATTTGATGAACTGGCTGTGGCAGAGAGAAACGGGTATGAACTCAACTTGTTCTGTTTTTGTAAATATGTTTCACCTAGTATCCATGATTCAGCCTATTATGATCAAACATGTTTGCAATGACAATTAGAGATTATAGTTTCTTATGCCATGCTTAAGTTGTTAGGAGTGGGTAATGATTTATCTTGGATGTCAACATGCATTAAAATGATTGTGATGTGGTATGATGATATGGTATCCTCCTCCGAATGTTTCGAGTGGCTTGACTTGGCACATGTTCATGCATGTAGTTGAATCAAAACCAACATAGCCTCTATGATATTTATGTTCATGGTGTTCATATCCTACTCATGCTAGTATCCAATGCTACTTATGCATAATGCATGTTCATGACCGTTTTTGCTCTCTAGCTGGCCGCTTCTCAACCTATTTGCTAGCCTTCACCTGTACTAAGCGGGAAAACTACTTGTGCATCAAGATCCTAAAACCGAAGTTATTCCAGATGAGTCCACCATATATCTACCTATATGCGGTATTACCCTGCCGTTCTAAGTAAATTTGCATGTGCCACCTCTAAAAACATCAAATGAACATCCATTTTATGTGCTTGGATTGTTCATAGAGCGACAGGAGGTAGTCAGTATCATCCATGCTAAGCGGGTTATTCTCATGATGAGTGTTTATTCACTCGTCCTTTCACGAGAGGGGCGGTAATAGGGATTCCCAGTCCCGAACTCAAATTGCAAATAATAAAACAAAACTCCCCCAGGAATGATGTTCGTATGGACGGTACCCGTGGATTTGGCTAGCAGTGGAGTGTGTTTGTTGGTGGAGGGGGAGTAAACCTTTACTTTTATCGCTTGGGAACCGTCACTAATGTGTTTAGCATGGAAGATATCGAAAACTAATGGTCGCGAAGTAAACAGGAAGGGTGCATTTCTCAAAATTTCATTTATCTCTGTTTTAAAAATCTGAGCTCTGGCACCGCTTCAACTCACTGCTTCCCTCTGCGAAGGGACTATCTATGTAATTTTATGTTGTGTCATCACCTTCTCAAATAAGCGCCAAATCTGAGAGCACTATTGTCATCCTCATGCATTGTGTATAGCTATTGTTGGATGCATCATGACTGGATCTTTTCTACCATGAATTACAATGTTTAGTCGCTGCTTGAACTTTGGAGGTGCTCTGCATTTATGTTTTGCGGTCTTAGAAAGGGCTAGCGAGATACCAGTGTTGTCATATTATATCATGATTGTTTTGACAAAGTGTTGTCATTTGAGATACTTTATTATTGCTCGCTAGTTGCTTATGCCATTGATATGAGTTAATATAATTTCTAAGAGTTATTGTTGACATGGTTAGTTATAATCTTTGCTGAAAACCTGGGTGCTACTTAAGCTTATTTATGTAAACAAGAACAAAAGAGTTTGTAAAAGTTTTTATTTTTCACTTTCAGTTTATCAACTGAATTCCTTGAGGACAAGCAAAGGTTTAAGCTTGGGGGAGTTGATATGTCTCTGGCGTATCTACTTTTCCTAACGCTTTTGCTCTTGTTTTGGACTCTAATTTGTGTGATTTGAATGAAACTAACCCGGACTGACGATGTTTTCACCAGAACTACCATGGTGTTGTTTTTGTGCAGAAATAAAAGTTCTCAGAATAGAACGAAACTTTTTGGAGAATTTTAATGGAATAAAAGAAAAATACTGGAGCCAAGAACCACCAGAGGGGGGTGCGTGGGTGAGCACAACCCACCAGGGCACCCTCGCCCTCCAGGCGTGCCCGGGTGGGTTGTGCCCACCTGGTGGCCCCGCAGACCCTGACTCCGACGCTATATAATCCTATTTTTGAAGAAAAAATTGGGGAGAAAGAATTATCGCGTTTCACGATACGGAGCCGCCGCCACCTCCTATTCTTCATCGGGAGGCCAGATCTGGAGTCCGTTTGGTGCTCCGGAGAGGGGGATCTTCGTCATCACCAACCCTTCTCCATCTCCAATTCCGTGATGCTCCCAACCGGGAGTGAGTAATTCCTTCATAGGCTCGGGGGTCGGTGAGGAGTTGGATGAGATTCATCATGTAATCGAGTTAGTTTTGTTAGGGCTTGATACCTAGTATCCATTATGTTCTGAGATTGATGTTGTTATGACTTTGCCATGCTTAATGCTTGTCGCTTTGGGCCCGGGTGCAATGATTTCAGATCTGAACCATTTATGTTATCACCATTATATCTATGTTCTAGATCCGATCTTGCAAGTCATATTCACCTATTACGTGTTATGATCCGTAAACCCCGGTGTGACAGTAATCGAGATACTTTCCGGTGATGACCATAGTTTGAGGAGTTCACGTATTCACTATGTGTTAATGCTTTGTTCCGGTTCTCTATTAAAAGGTGGCCTTAATATCCCTTAGTTTCCTTATGGACCCCGCTGCCACGGGAGGGTAGGACAAAAGATGTCATGCAAGTTCTTTCCATAATCATGTATGACTATTTACGGAATACATGCCTACATTATATTTATGAACTAGAGCTAGTGCCGTATCGCCCTAGGTTATGACTGTTATCTGATGAATATCATCCAACGAATTCACCTATCCAATGCCTACGGATTAACAACATATTGTTCTTGCTAAGTTACTACTGCTGCTGTTACTCTTACAACTGCTAAAAAACCATTGCTATCACTGTTACTGTTACTGTTAATATCATCACTACTATCATATTACTATGCTACTAATCATATTGCTGCAGATAATTAATCTCTAGGTGTGGTTGAATTGACAACTCAGCTGCTAATACTTGCAAATATTCTTTGGCTCCCCTTATGTCGAATCTATAAATTTGGGTTGAATACTCTACCCTTGAAAACTGTTGCGATCCCCTATACTTGTGGTTATCACAAAGTTATAACAAGACTAAGATACCTGACAGTAGGCAATCTGCAGCATTAGCTAGCATCCGTTCGAAATTTAGACAGTTGGAATAGCCTCATCAAGCAAGCAATCAATTATAGAAAGTAAACGAGGACCAGACTTTACAATTATAATCGAACAAACATAAACAGTGAGTCGATGCTGAGAGTTTGAGGCACACACACCTGAGCCGCTGTTGAAGTAGGTGATCAAAACAATCACACCCTGAGGCAAAAAAAAACAACAACAACTACATCATGAGAATCAGCTAATTACACTAGAAAAACAAAACCTGAAGAATTAAGCATCTATCAGCAAGAGAAACTCTACCAGGAGGAGGATATAATTAGCATCTATCAACAAACTGAACTTAGATATGAAACTTTGTAATGCTCAAGTTTCAGCTAGTAGGGATTACAGAATTTTAGATGGTACAAATTCTTCTAGTTGCACTTGTCACAGATAGAAGAGTTTATAGTGAAGAAACCTTTTCAATCAAAGACATAACCTGGAACACATCAATTTGGAGGTGCATGCTGTATATAATCGGACATCTCAGGTTGCATACTACTCATGATATTTCCATTGATCTAAGGAGTCAAGGGATGCAACTTGTCAATAGCATTTGAGGGGCAGAAGCTAATCCACAATGGCAGAAGAACTAATATCCAGAGCATCATCATCGATTTCACAAGGGCAAACATTATATTGCATCCCATGAGGCGTGGAGGAGGATATCTTACCATGACCATAGAAGCACTTCATCTTCACCTTGTCATCCTCACCGTTTCTGCATAGACTTCTCCTAGAGCCGCTCGAAGGCGTTCACACCCAGCTTCCTGCTCGCCGACTTGTCGTGCTTGTGCCGGATCTGCTGCTTCTTGATCGAGTTCCACTGCTTCTCCACCGCCTCTCGCTGCTGGGCCGTGAACCGCCCCACACTGTCGTACGCGTGCCGCCCCAGGATGTCGATGGTCGTCTGCGTCCTGACAAAACCAATCCACAGCGAACTGAATTTCTGACAAAACCAAGCCATCTTGAAATGAATTTTCGAACAACAAACAAAATATGTGGCATGCATATACATGGGGCGTGCACACGTCTGTCAGAGGACTCACCATGGTATCCTGTAGCACCGAGCATCCGTCTCGAGCCACTTCAGGTGGATTTCGCGCCGTGACCTCAGAAGTCTTCTGGACTCCTCCTCATCCGCCTGTCTGTTCGGGGCCTCAGCATCCTTCTCAGACTTCTTTGGCTTGCGCTCGAGGAGATCATCTAGACCGAATGGATCAGAGGATTTTTCTTCTCCCTATTTGGATGTTGTAGCATGTGTGTTGCTATCAGCTGCCTTATTCTCTGTGGTGCCAGATTGGCTTTCAGCAAGTGCTGCAAGTGTTGTTGCTTCATCGTTATCATCGTCCATTGTTGCCACTGGCAGGGCTGAGATGGCATCTTTGATCTTCCCTACAACCTTTGAAAACTGCAGAATAAGACACTGGTCCATTAGTGCAAAATACACAAGCCAGTATTGCACAAAGCATTCTGGACTTCTGGTAATGACATTTCTTAAGGGATGAAGGTAGGCAACTACAGATGCCGTAGCATGCAGTTATAGTGCAAGTTTGATACTTGGGTCGAGGAAATAATCAACATCTACATTTTACCACAGTACACTTACCACAAAACTGTCATCAGTACAGAGATCATTAGCTACCACCGCATGAAGATTTTTCTGTTGTTGGTTGAAACACTACACATCAACCAAAAAGTTGAAAGTACATGAGACAATGGCTTAACAGAAGAACTGCACAGAGAGGAAGAAAAATTGTGACTTATTCGGCTATTTGTTTCAACAGTAGTAGAAACCTCACCTCTATTACACCCTCAGCAGCATTAAACAATGCCTGATAATCTGCACGTACAGAAGATTCATACACTGTCGCATGAACAACATTCAACATGTTATCTACACAGAGAAGAGAAAAATCAAACAGATCTCAATCATTTTGCCATATTAACACATGCACATCAAGTAAGAGTGGTGCTCTGTTTTTACCACAGCGGCACAAGCGAGACGATGCCCGATTCGCCCTACTCCTCCACAAGATTCGCCCTACGTTTCAAAGCACACTGCATGGGAACAAAGACACTTATGAACAAAGATATGCCTCAAATTTCAACAGAACACTAATGTGCTAGCTAAGCTAGTCAATGCACAAACATATAAGCATGCAGAAATAGTAGTACTAGTCATATACATGACACATCATGCAACAAGATATAAAATGAATAATTCTGGGCTATACGAAAAATATATGACACATAATACCAACTAAACAGTACATGATGCTAGTAGCAGTACAAACACTACTATATCTGCCAAATGCACAGGCCAATGAAGCTTGTTCCTCCAATATTATGCAATCTCACGTGCAAACAGGTAACAACACCTAGTTATATGCCTAAACAAACTAAGATTTTCTAGCAAGATAGATGGCAGCACAGTTGACCTTGAAGGCAGTAAGAAATTTCATCATCTTATCATTGGTGTGAGAATTAATATAGTGTAAAATTTCTGAGAAAAAGATGCATTTTTGAGAAACAAGACAGTGTACAAGAACAAGACACGATCTGTAGATTAGCCAAAGTGAGATGGGGATGAGGTGCTACCTGCTGTTGTTGCTGAACCAGGGGAGGGGAATTGTGGCCACCGGAGTAATAACCACACATCGTGCACCTGCGCATCTGCCAAATTGAATCGAAGAGAATGAACAGTGCTACTTCCTGAGCTTGCGTTGATTTTTCCCTTGAAGAGGAAAGGGTAATGCAGCAAAGTAGAGATAAGTATTTCCCTCAGTTAAGAACCAAGGTATCAATCCCGTAGGAGGCACAAGCAAGTCTCCAATATATGCACCTGCACAAAGTAACAAACACTTGCACTCAACGCGAAAAAGGGGTTGTCAATCCCTTCAAAGTCTCAAACAAGAGTGAGATCTAATAGAGATAGGTATAAAAGATTACTAAAATGTAAAACAAAGTAAAAAACAAATAAATTGCAGCAAGGTATTTTTGGGTTTTTTGGTTTATAGATCTGAAAATATAAGATGGAAAATATACCTGGGGCCCATAGGTTTCAATAGAGGCTTCTCTCTTGAAGATAGGATATGGTGGGTGAACAAATTACTGTTGAGCAATTGACAGAAAAGCGCAAAGTTATGATGATATCTAAGGCAATGATCATGAATATAGGCATCATGTCCGTGACAAGTAGACCGAAACGATTCTGCATCTACTACTATTTCTCTACACATTGACCGACTCCTGCCTGCATCTAGAGTATTAAGTTCATAAGAACAGAGCAACGCTTTAAGTAAGATGACATGATGTAGAGGGATAAACTCAAGCAATATGATGAAAACCCTATCTTTTTATCCTCGATGGCAACAATACAATACGTGCCTTGCTACCCCCTCTATCACTGGGTGAGGACACCGCAAGATTGAACCTAAAACTAACCACCTCTCCCATTGCAAGAAAAACGAATCTAGTTGGCCAAACCAAACCGATAGCTCAAAGAGAAATACAAAGATATCTTAATCATGCATAAAAGAGTTCAGAGAAGACTCAAATAATATTCATAGATAATCTGATCATAAATCCACAATTCATCGGATCTCAACAAACACATCGCAAAAAAGTATTACATTGAATAGATCTCCAAGAACATAGAGGAGAACATTTTATTGAAGATCATAGGGAGAGAAGAAGCCATCTAGCTACTAGCTATAGACCCGTAGGTCTGTGGTAAACTACTCACACATCATCGATAGGGCAGCGAGGTTGATGTAGAGGCCCTCCGTGATCGAATCCCCCTACAGCAGATCACCGGAAGAGGCCCTAAGATGGGATCTCACAGGAATAGAGGCTTGCGGCGGCGTAATAGTATTTTGGTGGACGCTTTTGGTGGTTTGGGAATATTTGGGAATTTATAGCGCAAGAATTAGGGTTGGAGGACCCCCGAGGGGCCCACAAGCCCTCAGGGCGCCCCCCAAGGGTGCGCCTGGTAGGCTTGTGGCCTCCTCGGCCATCTTCTGACCCCCTCTTCAAGCTCCGTGGATGACTTCTGGTCCAAGAAAAATCATCGTAAAGTTTTATTCCGTTTGGACTCCGTTTGATATTCCTTTTCTATAAAACTCAAAAACAAGGAAAAAACAGAAACTGGCACTGGGCTCTAGGTTAATAGGTTAGTCCCAAATATAATATAAAATAGCATATTAATGCATATAAAACATCCAAAACAGATAATATAATAGCATGGAACAATAAAAAATTATAGATACGTTGGAGACGTATCAAGCATCCCCAAGCTTAATTCCTGCTCGTCCTCGAGTAGGTAAATGATAAAAACAGAATTTTTGATGTGGAATGCTACCTAACATATTTAACAATGTAATCTTCTTTACTGTGGCATAAATATTCAGATCCATAAGATTGAAAACAAAAGTTTAATATTGACATAAAAACAATAATAATTCAAGCATACTAATAAAGCAATCATGTCTTCTCAAAATGACATGGCCAAAGAAAGTTATCCCTACAAAATCATATAGTCTGGCTATGCTCCATCTTCATCACACAAAATATATCATCATGCACAACCCGATGACAAGCCAAGCAATTGTTTCATACTTTTGGTGTTCTCAAACTTTTTCAACTTTCACGCAATACATGAGCGTGAGCCTTGGATATAGCACTATAGGTGGAATAGAATATGGTGGCTGTGGAGAAGACAAAAAGTAGGAGAAAGTCTCATATCAACTAGGAAAATTAATGGGCTATGGAGATGCCCATCAATTGATATCGATGCAAGTGAGTAGGGATTGCCATGCAACGGATGCACTAGAGCTATAAGTGTATGAAAGCTCTGTAGGGTAACACAGCAGAAAACAAAAATTTCCGACCTACGCACCAGCCTAGGACCACTATGGAGACTGCATACAAGGTTTGATCATTTTTGTTACCGACTCGTAGCACAGCGGAAGTAGAGTCGATGACGATCGGCGGTGCAGATCCCCGCAGCTAGGATTTACAACCTCCCAACCGCGAGGATGTACTCCCTCATCTGCCCCTCGGACAGCCCTCCAGGAGGCGGCCGAACAGTCCCCCGGACGGTGTCGCGGACAACCCTTCGGGAGGACCTTCAAAACTCGGACGATCATTCGGACAGCCCTTCGGGAGGACTCACAGAACTCGGACCGTCACTTGGACAGCCCTTCGGGAGGCACTCACGAACAGCCCCTCGGGCACTAAGATCGAAACTATGAACTCTCTACAGAGTTGCACACATACGGTGTCATCTATCCGGCAGGGCTTCGCCGTCCAGAACTAGTTCCCACCGGAACCCAGACAGCCTTTCGGCTCTACGAAACTCTTTTCGTGGGAGGGAGAGAGAAGCCAGATCATTGCAATGGCATGTATGTGAGAATGGATGAATCTTTAGGCAGCCCCCTCCACCCCTATTTATAGGCCAAGCCCAAGGGTGGCTTCTCCAAGAAGCCAAGGGGAAAAATACCAAAGGACCCTCAAGGTGGCTTCTCCAAGAAGCCACCCAAAAAGCACTTTCACTTTTCATGACGACATTTTTCAGCGTCCGTTCGAACTGAAAATATTTATGTGGGCTTAGAACATTTCCAGTACCCACTAAAATAATTTTCAACACGTTCTGGAACAATTCCAGATTAGTGATTTTCATCTGCGAAAAGCATCTGAAGTGGTTCCGGCAGCTCCGGAACATTTTCGGTTTTTCTTCCAGAAAATTCCCAAAAGTTTCCAGAATGATTCTGGTACCCTCCAAGAATTATCGGGCATGTGCCGAAACCAATTTGACTTTATGGTATCCTCTGAAACAACTTTTCAGTTTCACTGGAACTCATCCAGTGACCTCTCTTTGTGGAACTTTTCCGCTGTCCGAAACTTTTTCGGTGATTTTCTCTCAGACTCCCTGTCTAGTATTCAGCAGATAGATGACCCTTAAGCGTGTGACCCTATAGGTTCGGTGAAGTATAGACATGACACGGAACCCCTTCCGATCAATGATCAACATCGGAGCCGTGGACACCCATATTGACCCCTATACCCACACGAATGAATAGTCGAGTGAACCTCCAGTTGCCGTGTGCTATTCCTGTTGCTTCGTGATATGTTACAAATACCCGAGGTGAGACATGTTGGCATCCCTGTGGGTCAACAAATTGTCCACTATGCCAGTTACCTCGTTACTGGTATTGTTCTCTTTTCTCGTTCCGTGTTCCGGCATCCCCGTGATCAAATCACAAAGTGTCTGGCCAGACGATGATGGATACCGTAACACCGAGAGGGCCCAGAGATATCTCTCCATCGTCGGAGGAGCAAATCCCAATCTTGAGTTATCAAGTTACTTGACATACTTTTCCATGAACCCGTAAGCCGCCGTAATAGCCACCCATTTACGGATGACGTTTAACAAACCCCAAAGTTCATGAAGCAAGCATGAAGAAACTCGATACTCTCATGGTCTAAGGAATCATGCAAACATTAACCATCTCTATGTTATTAACCATTAACTTGTGACGAATGTAACTCATAGCATAACATCAATTCGGGTCGATTCAACACAAATGTTCTTCTAACATTGTGCCCTCAAATGTTGCTGGCATAGACATGCCCATGATCAGGAAAACAGGACCATCATGCAACACTTGAGCTAGTCTTAGAGGCTAGACTAGGAATACATTTTACCGTTTATTATTCCACACGTGCATATGAGTCTTCCTCCGAGCCTCATGGTTATTGTAGACTCGAGAACCATAGCAGTTATAGCATGGAACATAAACCTAATTATGAATAGGGAGATAATCAATAACATTTATTATTGCCTCTAGGGCATATCTCCTACAGACTCCCACTTGCACTAGAGTTAATAATCTAGTTAATGCTAATGCACTTCACACCTGTGGCACACCGGTGTAAATATGCTTCGCATGTGGTACAGCCTGATGTCCAACGGATCTGACGACTTCAGCTCCGTGTGTATCTTTGCGTATCCTTGCGTTTTCACGCTTTCAGAAAATTCATATTTTGTGTGGACTTGGCTTCATATGTATGTGAATCACAGGTCGAACCTGGATTCCTCAGACTGAGTTATGGAGCAACTACCTGCAGTAGTGTCCCATTGACCAAAGCCTTCTTGGAACCATACTAAGTTCATGAAAGAACTATATGATTCAGCATTTTGTTTGTCGCTTTTAAAAGCGGCAACATACTTCGCCTCTGTTATAGAATTCGCCACAGTAACTTGTTTGGAACAATTTCCAACTACCATGCCACAATATTGTGTGTTACACAAAACCCTCAATTTAAATCGAAAATCGCTTGGAGCATGGATGAAGACTGTATCGATGTAACCTTTTACAACGAACTCTTCATGATCTCCGCTTGCGAGAAAACATGTCATCGGTGCTACTATAGTACTCAATGACCCTTTTTCACTGTTGTCCCATGATCAGAACTTTTGATCACTTTGGTATCTATACTCGCAACAACTTTGGGAGTATTGGACATATCTGGTGGTTTTTACATACCATGGAATACATGATTAATCCAAACACAAGAGTGTGCGGAATCTCCATCATGTATTTTGCTCATCAGTGTTTTGGGACACCGAGTCTTGCAAAAACTCTTTCCATGTGACTTCGGCAAGAATCACTCCTTGACGTTTTTAATGCTAAAAGGTTTTAGCATTTTGTCAATATGTATCTTTGCTCAGCCCCATCAGGTAAATCTATCTCCATAGATCATCATGCCTAATATCAAGGCTATTTAGCCCAAGAACTTCATCGAAAAACTATTTTCAAATGAAGTCCTAATTCGTGTCAAGAAATTTATTTCCAATTAACAATGTGTCAAGCACACAACGTTTTTTTAGAAATTTTATTATGCTCCCACTTACTTTCTTGAATTACAAGCATCTTCGTGACCCATTGATGAAGTCGAACCCCTTTGACCATTTCATCAAAACACGAAGATTCCAACTCCATTTTGCTCTCTTCTGTCCATTGCTGGAACTCTGAAGTTTGCACCCTTACTAGCATCCTATGGATAGACAAAATACCTTGGACTGTAACACATGCAGGTCCTTGGTTTCATTTCCATCAGATGGAAATCCTTTTGTCATCCTTGTTTTATATCTCATGATTGAAATATGTATTAATTGCTAGTTCAACCCGAACCGACTTTAAGCATCGCTACAGTGAGACAATCTCATCGTAGTCAAGTACTTGAACTTGTTTTTGTAACAAGTCGAGCTTTATGGATAAAACATTTTATCCATATCAGTTTTAAGTTCCATAAATATTCGTTAGACTCTAAGTCTTCCGAAAGGTGTATCAAGGTTTTAATCTTGAATCATTTATATGGAAACTAACTCAGGTTGTATTGGCATTTAGCCAATTCCGGAGTCAGGGCCCATCAACGCTTCCTTGTGTATCTTAGGTATACTGTTGTCTAACAACAATATCTTGTTTGCGCACCTGAGAGGTTTGCACGAGCCTTGCCTACGTGGTTCAGCTGCAAGTTCGACCGAAGTCCATACATTTTATTGTAGAGACTTCCATATCAGTCGCAGTAGGAAAACCTGGAATTACTTCCAAGGTCTCTTTCCTTTGATCTGATGACGAAGATACTGTTTATCTCGTCGATTTGCACTATTCTCCCACTCACCTTTTTGAAAGAACCATTTTCTTCAAAAAACATACCGTTCATAGTGGCAAACCTATTTGCCTCGGCATAGTGAGGGAGGAATACCCAACATTTTGGGATAACCTACAAAGTAGCACTTGTCTGATTTGGAATAGGTTTGTAACCTTTTACACAAGCCCCATATTCCAAATGTTAAGAAAAGATATAACATGGTTGGGCGTACCATTCCATGTCGTCATTTCAACAGACCCGATGGAGCTCTTTTCAGTGTAAAAAGCCGCAGTCTCTAAAGCATCACTTTAAAAGGGATAATGGCAAATTTATTTATATCATCTTTGATCTTACCATGTCATAAATGGTTCGATTACATCTTCACGGACTTTCCACATGCAATGGTGTTCCGGGACGTGCAAGTTATGAAACTACTTTCACAACTCATCAGACATTCGCTAAACCTGTAACTCAAATATTCCTTTCTGCAATCGAATTGTAGAAACATAATTTTCTTGTTACAATAATTTCTTCTTCATTTTGAAAACCTTTCGAATGATTTCAAAAGATCCAGACTTACGTCTCATCAAGTAAATATCCATATATCTACTTGAGTCATTTTTGAAGATAGATAAATCCACTGTTTGCAACATTATTTATCGGACTACATACATCAAAATGTATGATCACCAATAAGTTCTTTGCTCGTTCCTTATGGCCTGTGAACGGTATTTCAGTCACTTCACTTTTCGGAGGAAAGTTGCAAGTGTCAGATGATTCAAAATCAAACGACTTCAAAATCCATCATAATGGAATTTTCCATGCGGGTTTCTCCAATGTGACCAAATGCAGTGCAAAACATGTGTGGTATTCTTTTAGTCTTGCGACTTTTAGCGTCAGTGTAATGGATGTATCATATTACTATCAATACTCATAACATACATCCCATCTTTGATGGAAGTATGGCCCTTCATGTTATTCATAATACTGAACAACAATTGTTGTTTTTATGAACAACCCTCTTGCATCAAACATTGCGCAATGGGCTAGAGTGTATGAAACTCTAAAATGAATTATGAAAGTAAACCCAGAGGTAATATATTATTATCAACATTCATAACATACATCTCATTCATAATGAAAGTATGGCCCTTATGTTATTCATAACACCGAACATCAAAAGTTCTCTTATGAACAATCTTCTTGCAAGATACCTTATGCAATGGGCTAGAGTTTGTAAAACTCTAAATGAATTATGAAAATAAATACAGACGGTAATACACCGATGGAAGGTATAGTAACATTTACTATGTTCCCTGTGTATACCTAAACCTCATTCCTGGCTAGTCTTTCAGGCCATAGTAGTTCTTACATCGAGTTGCAACAGAATGCAATCGAGCGGGTATCTTTTTGATTAACTCACAATACCCAAGAATCAGTGATTAACAATTTAATCATAATTCCCAAGAACTATATCTTTGACCAGCCTTCTATACATCAAAAACTTGTATGACATTCATACATGAGCTGGATATTCCAGTCTTCTTTCTTATTGCCTTTATACTTCTAACAGTTTAACTTTTAGTATTTGTCCTACTTCTAGAAGAAGCACCCAACTTAAGAGTTGCGTTAGCCCCGGACTTCCTAGGCGTGAAAGTTTCACTAACACCCTTCGGACACTTCCTTTCTCTTTAAGTTGTTGTTTTATTCACCTTTCATCATATGACAGGCGTTCTTCTGGATCCCTCTCTTATCAGTCTAATGCATAGTAAACACCTTTACTAATAGTTTGCAAACAAACATTTCTTTGGATATCTCATATCTTTTAGCCTTTGTCTGTCTCTGAAAATGATTTTCAGATTCCATGAATATCACATAACTATCCAAACTTTCGAAGTTTGGGTCTCATGGAAGCAAACATATTGTACTTGACTGAAACGGAATTCTAGCTTTTGGATCGAAGGATGAGAGTCACATGATCCATAGCATAAGCGAGAGAATCCCGAAAGTATGCGATAGGACAAAGTCCTTCTTGGCACTCTTGAGGACAATCCTCACATTACGTTACCAACCGTAAAGTTTTAACCATATATTTAACAGCTATTCAATTTTAACAGGGAAGGTGGAAACGCGAGCCATTATTCTACAACTATTTTGCAAACCACACTTAGACAGTGTTCATAATTAATTGCACTGAGAATTAAAACAAGTTAATTCAAAAGTGCGCTCCCACTCAAATCAATATCTCTCAAAATTTATTTTGAGTGATACAAGATTCAGACTTTGATTCATCGCCATAGAATCATCATCTCATGACGGGAATTTTAATCGGTAGGCCAACTTGCCGATCACATCTCTATGTGACTCTTATTCATCTTTCGATGTGTGTGTTCCGAGCTCATGACTTTCATGCCTGAACGTCAAGACAACCAAGTGATCACGCTGCGAGGTCTCAACTCACCCGCCTCACACTTCCCTAATCGTTCGTACCCATGCATCCATGGCGCACCCCGAAAAGTTAGGTGCCGTGACGGTGCTACACTTGGGAGAACACTAACTACTTGATATTTTTGTGAGAGATCACCCTAATAAAAAGCGACTACCGCGCAATCAAGAAGGGTGCATCATAAGGGATAAACATCTCAGGCAATTCATAATAGCATGATATGGTATAGCCCTTTCTGACGGAGAAGTCTTGTATTTCTTCGTCTTCGGCATTCGCGTCGGTGTTCACCTTCGCTAAGATTGCCACCACCTTGTCGATGCACCAGATAATATTGCTATCTCTATAGCTAATAAAATAATGCATTACAACAAGGTTGACACGCAGGTCATTAAAGTGCAATCATATGGCTCCAGCCATCATGCCGAATCATGACACACAGGTCATGTTAATAAATTTACATTATATAGTCATCTCATACATAATCAAATTATTATGAGCACTGCTATACCACATCACATGCACATGCAAACCCTCCTGCAAAACCAAGTTAGACGCCTCTAATTGGTTCATGCAAAAACTTGTTTTTCGTGGCTTCTAAGGTTTCGAAACAAACCAAAGCTACCAACGTCCATCATCAAGTATGATAATTCAAGTCGCTAGATTAACAATGCGGGGTGTATGAAGCACGAGATAATAAAATCTTGAACCCCATACTAAACTTCGTCATACGCATGACCCCCGTGTAGATTATATCTGCATTGCCCTTTTGTCTGCGAAATTTCATCTTTCTTTTTAACTACGGTGGAATTCAATGAATTGTTAGCACTTCGTTGATCAATCAGGATCGCGGATTGCCAGAACATTGAAACTCCACCATGCTGTTATCAAGATCAGAAATATGCAAATTCCAGGGAAGCAACAAGAACATCGGGTAACAGATTTCATCTGCTACCCGCACAAATAATTTTCAGTAATAGAACTCATCTACTACCTAATTATATTGTGCAACACCCATACATCTCATGTATTCTAGATCGCAACCTGCATCTACGCATAGCACGGCTCATGATGCCACTGTAGGGTAACGCAGCAGAAAACAAAAATTTCCGACCTACGCACCAGCCTAGGACCACTATGGAGACTGCATACAAGGTTTGATCATTTTCGTTACCGACTCGTAGCGCAGCGGAAGTAGAGTCGATGACGATCGGCGGTGCAGATCCCCGCAGCTAGGATTTACAACCTCCCAACTGCGAGGATGTACTCCCTCATCTGCCCCTCGGACAGCCCTCCGGGAGGCGGTCGAACAGTCCCCCGGACGGTGTCGCGGACAGCCCTTCGGGAGGACCTTCAAAACTCGGACGATCATTCGGACAGCCATTCGGGAGGACTCACAGAACTCGGACCGTCACTTGAACAGCCCTTCGGGAGGCACTCACGAACAGCCCCTCGGGCACTAAGATCGAAACTACGAACTCTCTACAGAGTTGCACACATACGGTGTCATCTATCCGGCAGGGCTTCGCCGTCCAGAACTAGTTCCCACCGGAACCCAGACAGCCTTTCGGCTCTACGAAACTCTTTTCGTGGGAGGGAGAGAGAAGCCAGATCATTGCAATGGCATGTATGTGAGAATGGATGAGTCTTTAGGCTGCCCCCTCCACCCCTATTTATAGGCCAAGCCCAAGGGTGGCTTCACCAAGAAGCCAAGGGGAAAAATACCAAAGGACCCTCAAGGTGGCTTCTCCAAGAAGCCACCCAAAAAGCACTTTCACTATTCACGACGACATTTTTCAGCATCCGTTCGAACTGAAAATATTTATGTGGGCTTAGAACATTTCCAGTACCGACTAAAATAATTTTCAACACGTTCTGGAACAATTCCAGATTAGTGATTTTCATCTGCGAAAAGCATCTGAAGTGGTTCCGGCAGCTCCGGAACATTTCCGGTTTTTCTTCCAGAAAATTCCCAAAAGTTTCCAGAATGATTCTGGTACCCTCCAAGAATTATCGGGCATGTGCCGAAACCAATTTGACTTTATGGTATCCTCTGAAACAACTTTTCAGTTTCACCGGAACTCATCCAGTGACCTCTCTCTGCGGAACTTCTCCGCTGTCCGAAACTTTTTCGGTGATTTTCTCTCAGACTCCCTGTCTAGTATTCAGTAGATAGATGACCCTTAAGCATGTGACCCTATAGGTTCGGTGAAGTATAGACATGACACGAAACCCCTTCCGATCAATGATCAACATCGGAGCCGTGGACACCCATATTGACCCCTATACCCACACGAATGAATATTCGAGTGAACCTCCAGTTGCCGTGTGCTATTCCTGTTGCTTCGTGATATGTTACAAATACCCGAGGTGAGACATGTTGGCATCCCTGTGGGTCAACAACTTGTCCACTATGCCAGTTACCTCGTTACCGGTATTGTTCTCCTTTCTCGTTCCGTGTTCCGGCATCCCCGTGATCAAATCACAAAGTGTCTGGCCAGACAATGATGGATACCGTAACACCGAGAGGGCCCAGAGATATCTCTCCATCGTCGGAGGAGCAAATCCCAATCTTGAGCTATCAAGTTACTTGACATACTTTTCCATGAACCCGTAAGCCGCCGTAATAGCCACCCATTTACGGATGACGTTTAACAAACCCCAAAGTTCATGAAGCAAGCATGAAGAAACTCGATACTCTCATGGTCTAAGGAATCATGCAAACATTAACCATCTCTGTGTTATTAACCATTAACTTGTGACGAATGTAACTCATAGCATAACATCAATTCGGGTCGATCCAACACAAATGTTCTTCTAACATTGTGCCCTCAAATGTTGCTGGCATAGACATGCCCATGATCAGGAAAACAGGACCATCATGCAACACTTGAGCTAGTCTTAGAGGCTAGACTAGGAATACATTTTACCGTTTATTATTCCACACGTGCATATGAGTCTTCCTCCGAGGCTCATGGTTATTGTAGACTCGAGAACCATAGCAGTTATAGCATGGAACATAAACCTAATTATGAATAGGGAGATAATCAATAACATTTATTATTGCCTCTAGGGCATATCTCCTACAAGCTCAAAAAGAAACTAAGTGGGTGTGCATCCAAATTGCTTGCTCACGAAGACCTAGGGCAATTTGGAGGAAGCCCATCATTGGAATATACAAGCCAAGTTCTATAATGAAAAATTCCCACTAGTATATGAAAGTGACAAAATAGGAGACTCTCTATCATGAAGATGATGGTGCTACTTTGAAGCACAAGTGTGGAAAAAGGATAGTAACATTGTCCCTTCTCTCTTTTCTCTCTTTTTTGGGCTTCTTTGGCCTCTTTTATTTTTTATAAAGTCCGGAGACTCATCCCAACTTGTGAGGGAATCATAGCTTCCATCATCCTTTCCTCACATGGGACAACGCTCTAATAATGATGATCATCACACTTTTATTTACTTACAACTCAAAAACTACAACTCGATACTAGAACAAGATATGACTCTATATGAATGCCTCCGGTGGTGTACCGGGATGTGCTATGATCAATAGTGACATGTATAAAAAATATGAACGGTGGCCTTGCCACAAATACTATGCCAACTACATGATCATGCAAAGCAATATGACAATGATGGTGCGTGTCATCATAAAGGGAACGGTGGAAGTTGCATGGCATATATCTCGGAATGGCTATGGAAATGCCATAATAGCTAGGTATGGTGGCTGTTTTGAGGAAAATATATGGTGGATTTAATGCACCGGCGAAAGTTGCGCGGTACTAGAGAGGCTAGCAATGGTGGAAGGGTGAGAGTGCGTATAATCCATGGACTCAACATTATTCATAAAGAACTCACATACTTATTGCAAAAATTTATTAGCTATCGAAGCAATGCACTACACGCATGCTCCTAGGGGGATATATTGGTATGAAAATACCATCGCTCATCCCCGATCGCCACTCATAAGGAAGACAATCAAAAAATAAATCATGCTCCAACTTCATCACATAACGGTTCGCCATATGTGCATGCTACGGGAATTACAAAATTTAACACAAGTATTTCTACCAATCCACAATTACTCACTAGCATTACTCTAATATCACCATCTTTATATCTCAAAACAAATGCAAGGAATCAAACTTCTCATCTTGTTCAATGCTCTTTATATGAAAGTTTTTATTATATCCCTCTTGGATGCCTATCATATTAGGACCAAATTCATAACCTAAGAAAATTACCATGCTGTTTAAGGACAATCAAAATAATACTCCCTCCTTCCCATTTTATTAGGCGTATTAACTTTTGCATGCATTCCCAAAATGTAAGACGCATGCTGCCAATTTTCTCTCTTGATTAGTCATGGACACCTAAGGATCGCTAATTTCCTGGAGAATGTGGTCAAAGGAGATCGTGCATGCCTCCCTCCTTTTTTTCCTGAGTCGTGGATGCCTCCCTCATCTCACGATCAACTAGTGCGTTAATTTCCGTGCTAAAACTAATGCGCCTAACAATATGGGAAGGAGGGAGTATAAGTGAAGCATGAGAGTTAAACAATTTCTATAAAATAAAGCCTCTGTCGTGCTCTAAAAATATATAAGTGAAGCACTAGAGCAAACTGCCTAGCTCAAAAGATATAAGTGAAGCACATAGAGTATTCTAATAAATTCACAATTAATGTGTGTCCCTCTCAATAGGTGTGTACAGAAAGGATGATTGTGGCAAACTAAAAATCAAGGACTCATATCATACAAGACGCTCCAAGCATAACACATATCATGTGGTGAATAAAAATATAGCCTCAAGTAAATTTACCGTTGGATTGAAGACAAAAGAGGGGATGCCATCCGGGGCATCCCCAAGCTTAGATGCTTGGTTGTCCTTGAATATTACCTTGGGGTACCTTGGGCATCCCCAAGCTTAGGCTCTTGCCAGTCCTTATTCCGTTGTCCATCAAATCTTTACCCAAAACTTGAAAACTTCACAACACAAAACTCAACAGAAAACTCATAAGATCCGTTAGTATAATAAAATAAATCACCACTTTAGCTACTGTTGTGAACTCATTCTTTATTTATATTGGTGTAATATCTACTTTATTCCAACTTATCCATGTTCATACCCCCCGATACTACACATAGATTTATCAAAATAAGCAAACAACACATAGAAAACAGAATCTGTCAAAAACAGAACAGTCTGTAGTAATCTGAAATTTTCTTATACTTCAGTAACTCCAAAAATTCTGAAAAATTAGGAGAACCTGGGAAATTTGTATATCAATCTTGTGTAAGCAATTCAGATCAAAAGCACATTTCTGTGATTTTTTGAATTTCTGGCAATGAGCGCAAAAGTTTCAGTTTTTCAGCAAGATCAAATCAACTATCACCGTAGACCATCCCAAAGGTCTTGCTTGCCTCAAACACTAATTAAAACACCAAAGCACAATTACTACAGAGGTAATAATGTTTATTTATTGAAAAACATAATGAAAATCAAAAAACATAAAAATAAAATTGGGTTGCCTCCCAACAAGCGCTATTGTTTAACGCCCCTAGCTAGGGATAAAACATAGATCTAGGTATTGTCATCTTTGGTATGCAATTCTTCAATTGCCCACTTATAACCCCTAGGAGATTCTTGGGTTTTATTAATAATCACACTCCTAGGTAAGAAATCAAGAAATTCACTCATAGCAATTGGCTCCTTAATAATATTGATAAAGTTAGGGTGAACCCTTATCATCTTAAGATCTTCGTTTCCTTTACTAGAAAATTCACCCTTATTTTTAGGAACATAAATAAACTTAGTAGCTTTAGTAGGAGGAAAATTTGGAGTAGTTTTAACGGAGGCAAAAGCGGAACCCAAGTTGGTAATAATATCTTCTAGCTTATCAATTCTAGTAAAACCTTGATCTATCTTCTCATTAAGTATGGGCTCTTTTTCCTTTAGATTCTTTAAAGTGATTCCTACCTTTGATCCAAATTGAGTAATATGGTTATGGATCTTCTTATCCAAGTTTTCAATAAGCTCTACGGTAGCAATTTTATTCTCAATAATATCAAGCCTTTGCATCACATGTTCCAAAGTTAAAACCGTTTCATTAATCATGAGTGGTGGTGAGCCTACCTAATCTATCATAGCATTATAAGCATCCAAGGTATGGCTCCCCAAGAAATTACCTCCAGTAATGGTATCTAGAACATATCTATACCAAGTAGCAACACCCACATAAAAATTACGGAGGAGAATGGTAGTAGATAGCTTACGAGTAGATCTATTTTGAGCATTGCAAATTCTATACCAAGCATCTTTTAAATTTTCTCCCTCCCTTTGTTTAAAGTTGAGAACCTCACTTTCAGGTGAACTAGCAATGGTAGGAAGACTAGTCATGATAGAAAATCAAGCGATCTAGCACACGAGCAAACAAAAAGCAAACAAAAAAGATGAACGTAAGAAGGGTGAATAAAAAGGCAAATCTTTTTGTGTTTTTCTGAAAACATTTTACAAGTGGGGGAGAGGAAAACAAGAGGCAAATGGAAAATAATGTAATGCAAGAGATGAGAGTTTATGATGGGTACTTGGTAGGCTTGATGTAGAACCTCCCCGGCAACGGCGCTAGGAATTCTTCCTGCTACTTCTTGAGCTTGCGTTGATTTTTCCCTTGAAGAGGAAAGGGTCATGCAGCAAAGTAGAGATAAGTATTTCCCTCAGTTAAGAACCAAGGTATCAATCCAGTAGGAGGCACAAGCAAGTATCCAATCTATGCACCTGCACAAACAAACAAACACTTGCACTCAACGCGAAACAGGGGTTGTCAATCCCTTCACGGTCTCAAACAAGAGGGAGATCTAATAGAGATAGGTATAAAAGATTACTAAAACATAAAATAAAGTAAAAACAAATAAATTGCAGCAAGGTATTTTTGGGTTTTTTGGTTTATAGATCTGAAAATATAAGATGGAAAATAGACCCGGGGGCCATAGGTTTCACTAGAGGCTTCTCTCTTGAAGATAGCATACGGTGGGTGAACAAATTACTGTTGAGCAATTGAAGAAAAGCAACGCTTTAAGTAAGATGACATGATCTAGAGGGATAAACTCAAGCAATATGATGAAAACCCCATCTTTTTATCCTTGATGGCAACAATATAATATGTGCCTCGCTACCTCTTTTGTCACTTGGTGAGGACACCGCAAGATTGAACCCAAAACTAAGCACCTCTCCCATTGCAAGAAAAACTAATCTAGTTGGCCAAACCAAGTCGATAGTTCGAAGAGAAATACAAAGATATCTTAATCATGCATAAAAGAGTTCAGAGAAGACTCAAATAATATTCATAGATAATCTGATCATAAATCCACAATTCATCGGATCTCAACAAACACACCGCAAAAAAGTATTACATCGAATAGATCTCCAAGAACATCGAGGAGAACATTGTATTGAAGATCAAAGAGAGAGAAGAAGCCATCTAGCTACTAGCTATGGACCCGTAGGTCTGTGGTGAACTATTCACACATCATCCGTAGGGCAGCAAGGTTGATGTAGAGGCCCTCCGTGATCGAATCCCCCTCCGGCAGATCGCCGGAAAAGGCCCCAAGATGGGATCTCATGGGAAGAGAGGCTTGCGGTGGCGGAAAAGTATTTTGGTGGATGCTTCTGGTGGTTTGGGAATATTTTGGAATTTATAGTGTAGAATTAGGGTTGGAGGACCCCCGAGGGGCCCACCAGCCCTTAATGCGCCCCCCAGGGGCGCGCCTAGCAGGCTTGTGGCCTCCTCGGCCATCTTCTGACCCCAGCTCCAAGCTCCATAGATGTCTTCTGGTCCAAGAAAAATCATCATAAAGTTTTATTCCGTTTGGACTCCGTTTGATATTCCTTTTCTGTAAAACTCAAAAACAAGGAAAAAACAGAAAACTGATACTTGGCTCTAGGTTAATAGGTTAGTCCCAAAAATAATATAAAATAGCATATTAATGCATATAAAACATCCAAAACTGATAATATAATAGCATGGAACAATCAAAAGTTATAGATACGTTGGAGACGTATCAAACATCATCAGCCTTCCAAATCAAATCAAAGTGAAAAGAGGGGGAGATGGGGAAGAGACCACATCCTGCAACTGCTTGGTCTGCCGGCGCGTGGCTGCGGGAGCCGTGGCGGATCTGGACCTGCTCGAGATGGTGAGTAGGCCAGATTCCGGGGTTGGGAGGCGGTGATGGTGAACGAGAGTTCGCCGGCGGCGGTGCGTGGAAGGGGAAGCCACACCTAGATGGCGGGGGGCTAAGGATTAGAAGGAGAGGGGAGCTGCCGACGACGAGGGTGAGCCATCATGGAATGGATCGGGGCGGTGGTTGGTGGCCGGCAGTGGTGGAGGGGAGGAGGAGGAGGAGGCCAGTGAAGCAGAGTATGCCGGGTTCGACTGCTAGGGTGGGGAGGAGGAGGAGGAGGCCGGAGAAGCGGAGGTAGTGATATGTCCATTTTGCATCATGATTTCCTACTGTTATTTAGAATGTTTTTATGTATAATAAAGCTTTATGGAGTAATTCTAATGCCTTTTCTCTCATAAAATGCAAGGTTTACATAAAGAGGGATAATACCGGCAGCTGGAATTCTGGACCTGAAAAAGCTACGTCAGAGATACCTATTCTGCACAACTCCAAATAAGCTAAAACTTCACGTAGAATTATTTTGGAATATATGAAAAATACTGGGGCAAGTAACTACCGGAGGGGGGCCAACTGGTGACCACAAGACACTAGAGTGCGCCAGGCCCCCCAGGCGCGCCCTGGCGGGTTGTGGTCAGCCCAGCCCACTTCCGGTGCCCATCTTCTGGTATATAGGTCATTTTGACCTATTAAAAAAATAAGGAGAGGACTTTCTGGATGGAGCACCGCCATCTCGATGCGGAACTTGGGCAGGCGCACTTTTGCCCTCAGGCGGAGCGATTCCGCCGGGGGTACTTCCCTCCTGGAGGGGGAAATCGAAGCCATCGTCATCACCAACAACTCTCTCATCTTTGGGAGGCCAATCTCCATCAACATCTTCAACAGCACCATCTCGTCTCAAACCCTAGTTCATCTCTTGTGTTTAATCTTTGTACCGGAACCTTAGATTGGTACCTGTGGGTGACTAGTAGTGTTGATTACATCTTGTAGTTGATTACTACATGATTTATTTGGTGGAAGATTATATGTTCAGATCTATTATGCTATTTAATACCCCTCTGCTCTTGAGCATGAATATCATTTGTGAGTAGTTACTTTAGTTCTTGAGGTCACAGGAGAAGTCATGTTGCAAGTAATCATGTGAACTTGATATGTGTTCGATATTTTGATGATATGTATGTTGTGATTGCCTTAGTGGTGTAATGTGAACGCCGACTACATGGCACTTCACCATCTTTGGGCCTAAGGGAATGCATTGTGGAGTAGTTATTAGATGATGGCACTACAAGAATCAGGTTCTTTGCCGTCCGCCATGGTAGATGGCAAAGGCACCAAAGGCGGATGGCAAACCCCTTTGCCGTCTGCCACCGACGGGAAAGTTGTCCGGCAAAGGGAGTGACGGTAAACAGGTTCTTTGCCGTCTGCTTCCTCAAAGCGGACGACAAAGAACCTTTGCTGTCCGTGGCAGACGGCAAAGAAAGTAGACGGTAAAGAATAGGCGTTAGCCACGTTAGGTGGTTAACGGTAGCCTTTGTCGTCTGCCAGCGGACGGCAAACATGCCCTCCCCTTTGCCGTCTGCCACAGACGGCAAAGTAACCAAATGGTATAGCTCCTAGGTTGCACAGGTTGCTGCCACGTGGCCTCTTTGCCGTCCGTGGCAGACGGCAAAGAGCCCTTTGCCGTCGGTGGCAGACGGCAAAGAGGCTGCATTGCCTCTTTTTTCTATTTTTTCTTAAATCCAATCAATTTCACAGCAAAAAATATGATATATATTTTTTTTTCACAGGACAATTTCACAGCAGACATATGACATACCCAACACACAAGTTACATCATACATACATAACCAACACATAGTTCAATCCATACATATTACAATAGTTTCACATTGTTAATCCAACACATAGTTCCACCCATCCATATACCAAGTTCTGCATTGTTCATCGATACAAGAGAAAAGCAGAAAGGGAAAACAAGCACTCCATCCATGCAAGCTTCCGTGAAGTGAATGTAATGTGACGCCCCCGGCCCAATCATGCACTAATCATACACGCAAATGCACACGATCAAGCCTAAGGACTCATGGGAAGATATCACAACACAACTCTAAAACATAAACAAAGTCATACAAGCTTTATATTACAAGCAAGGGGCCTAGAGGGCTCGAATACATAAGCTTGCGTACAAGCGTTAGCGGAAGCATCAGATATCTGAGTACAGATATTAAAGAAGGCACAGAAAGGCCTATAGAAAGGCGGGGCAAAATAAAACACTACGATCGAAAGGCGTAGGCCTCCTGCCTGGGACCCTCCGATCCTACTCCTGGTCGTCAGTCAACTCGTAGCAGTATCCATCCTCGGGGTGGCAGTAGTAGTCGATCGACGGGGCATCTGTCTCCGGGGCTCCATCATCTGGTCACGACAAACTGATATGGAGAGAAAAGGAAAGCAAGGCAACCGTGAGTACTCAGAAGAACTCAGCAAGCAAGGATCTACACTACATATGCAACATTTTCAAAGAGAGGTTGTATATGTGGACTGGGCTGCAGAAATGCCAGAATAGAGAGAAGGCCTAGTCCTATCGAAGACTAGCATCTTCAGAGGTCTTGCAGCAATAGAAGAGAGTAGAACAGTACAATATAAGGTAGCAGTAATGATATCAACCTCACCCAGAGATCCTTTCTCGACTCCCTACGAGAAAACAATCCCAGAGCCATAGTATCCAGTTCTAGTTGTATCGATCGGGATACAACTCCGAGTGTCCATTACCGAGGATCCAGCTATGCATAGATTAGTTCTTCCCTGTAGGGGTGCACCAACTTACCCAACACCCTCGATTAACTCCGGCCGGACACACTTTCCTGGGTCATGCCCGGCCTCGGCCAAACGATACACCGCAACCCTACCTAGAGCTCAGCAGAGAGGTCCCCGTCGGTCTACATCCTAAGCGCTCAGAGGTCTTGGGCCATCGCCCTGTGCACTCCGAGTCGTTGCGTGCAGGGGGAAGCCAGGCACCAGGGGGCGCAGGTCCGTCCCGGCCGCAATGCTGAACTGGACGTCTGTCAGAGCCTTCGGCTGATGCATACGATGAAGAGTGCCCATAACTTTTCCCACGTGATGGTTAGTGCTATCGGGCCAAAGGCCCACTCGAATTAAATATCCAAACCGTTAGTACCTTGGGGCTGCGGTAACGAGCAGAGACTCACGAAAGATGTGACCCCGTCGCCCCATCTCGAGGACTTGTGGCAAGGGCCAAGAATGCCCGACCACGCCTCTTATTCATCACTCAGGCACCATACAGGCAACCCGTCTTCACAACACTCGCCACTTATGCGCACGCGGGTACCCCTCAGGGTCGATCCGCCTTTCCAAGTAATAGTGTAAGGTCCAAGTATCCGTGTGTCCATAACATCAGGGGAATCCGAGGTATCACCCTCGTTAGATACCTACTCGATGTATCCGTCAAGGTGAACTTAGGAGGAATCACCCTCGATGGGTTGACACCTGGTGTGTTGCACGACAGGGTCGTATCGGAAGTGGAGAAGGAGGAATCACCCTCGATGACCACGACCGAATAGCTACTCTACAGAGTTAACATCAGAAGTGCTACAAGAGGTTTCACCCTCGGCACTTGATAGTAACGCTGCAGTGTCGTTACAACTAGGGGGGGGGGGTGATGTGCGGTGTCGGGGCGTGGTCTTCAATCTCGTTGATCGGGTCTTTGGATAAACCAGCGGGGCGGTCGGGACTAGTGGGGTCACTGATAGGTCTCTACCCAGCCTATACTAAGCAGTTTAGGTTATGCAGGTAATTATCAACAGCGGGTTACAATAAACAGGCTATACATCAAAATAGGTAAAGCAGTAGCAGCAGCAATTCTAATGCATGCATGAGAAAATAGAATGGGCGAGATCGGTATGCTCAAGGGGGGGGCTTGCCTGGTTGCTCGGCGGCAAGGGCAAGGTTGTCAATGGTGGCGTCAGGCTCCGGAGCTGCGTCGGTACCGGGAACTGCGTCGGGGTCTAACGAGAGAGAAGAGGGGGAGGAAACAATAAATACAAGCAAACAGATGCAACACGATGCATGTCATGGCAATACGCAGTGCTAGGGGTAGTCTAACGCAGTACTACAAGTATCAGACGGAGCGGAGAATATCTGACGATATTTCCCGGGTCTTTGGATTTATCGGACAGACGATCCGAAGAGGAAAGTTCCATGTTCATCATGCTAGGAGCATGTGACAGATGAAAGGAGGGCATATTCAGATTCGTGGGATTTTTCTGATCAACTTTCATATATAAATTATTTTCATCGGAGTTATGGATTAAAAGATATGATTTTCTAAAGTTTTTATTAATTTTTGGAATTATTTATTTATTTAAATTCGAATTATCCAAAACAGTGTAAAGTGACGTCAGCATGACCTAAGCATGACATCAGCAGGTCAACAGGGGCTGACCAGGGTTAAACCAGACAGGTGGGGCCCACATGTCATACACTGTGGCTTTAACAGAGGGGTTAAATTAATTAATTGGGTTAATTAGCAGGTGGGGCCCAGCAGTCAGTGACATGTTAGGCTAATTTAATTATTTTTATTAACCTAAATAGTTAATTAGGCACCTGACAGGGGGGCCCATATGTCATAGACACAGGGAGAGGGGCCCCACCAGTCAGTGACTGGGCAGTGCCCAGTCAGCCAGTTGACCAAGTCAGCTGGTCAACTGGGGCTGCCCTGGCCCACTGGCAGTGGCACTGGGGGTGGGGCCCGCGTGCCATGTTGGACACCACCATCGGCGAGACGAATCACGGCGGCGACGGCCGGAACTTCGCCGGAGCTCGCCGTAAATCGCCCACAGGGGCTCTTTTAGCGTGGGGAGCGGCTCAGTCGAAAGCGGGGAATGAACCGAGTCGCTCTGTGCCAATCTTGCGAGCTGGGGTGGCCGCAGTTCGCCGGAACGAAGCTCGCGGCGGCGGCCGGAGTTCGGTGGTGCACGAAAACATCGAGGCGGGGCTCCAGCGGTCTAACTAAGTGACTAGGCGGCGGCTACACAATAGCACGAACTCGGTGGCGCGCTCAGTAGAGGCAGAGCCGCACTACAGCAGCGGCACGAGGTGCGGTGGCGGCGGCTGGAGCTCGGCCTTGCGGCAAACTGCGTCTACGAGCGCGGGACCAAAGGGAAAAACGGCGAGGAGGAAGAGGAGCTCACCGAGGAGGCACAAGTAGGCCCGGCGAGCAACGGGAGCAGCAGAGGCGGTCGAAATCACCGGAGGAGTTCGTCGGAGCCGAGGAAGATGATGAGCTCGTGGTGCTTGACACGATGGCTCCCGGCTTGACCCAACGGTAGCAGGCGATGCGGAAGGCGACGGCGAAGCGGAGGGACTCGACGAAGAGGCAGGGGGAGCTCAGTGGCCTCGCCTACGTCGAGGTCATGGCGACGGTGGCATTCGGCCCCGATCCAAATCGACGAAGGGAGAGAGGGAGGAGGGACGAGCGAGCGAGAGGAGGCCAGGGGGGCTCGCGGGGCTGCCCTTATCTCCAGCGCGGGCGCGGGCGATGCGCTGTCGAGCGAGGGAGGGGGGCCGGTGCGCGGTGTGCGGGCGCGGCGACAACGAGGGAGCGTGAACTAGGGGAGGTAGGGGATGAGCTAGATGGGCTGGGCCGGGGCTGTAGCGGCAGGCTTAAGTGCACAGTAGCTTATCAGGCCTTTTCTCTTTTTCTCGTTTTCTTTTCTGTTCTGTTTGCCTTTTGTCTTTTGTTTTTATTAATTCAAATGACTTTTGTAAAATATGAGACTGGTCCAACTATTAACAGTGCAAAATTAGTCACTGCTAGAAATTGGTTTGGTGTCCATATCTTTTTGTTTGGATTTTATTCAATTGAAAAAGTATTAAATAGTGTTGTTTTGCTGCAGTTTCTTGTTGTTTGAGTCCTTCTACAATTCCAATAAATGTTGCAATCATTTTTATAAATGCTATGGGAATATTTGCAACATGATGCACATTTTTGTTTTCCAATTTGAACAACTTTTAGTTTCACTTAAGTTTGAATGTCCATTTGAATTTGAATTTGAAAAGAGGTATGATACTAATGATGATTAAGCACTGTTGATCATGATGAAATGGCATAATCAAAAGGGTGATCACTGTAGCTTAATACATGGGGTGTTACAAATCTCCTCCACTAACAAGAATTCTCGTCCCGAGAATTAAGAGGTAGAAGGGAAAAGTTCGGGGTATTCCGCTCGAAGTTTATCCTCGCTTTCCCAAGTGGCTTCATCTTTCGTATGATTTGACCACTGCACTTTGAGGAACTTGGTAACCTTCTAACGGGTTCGAAGTTCAGATTCATCGAGGATGCAGATCGGATGTTCCTTATATGAAAGATCATCATGCAATTCGAGTATTTCATGATCCACTGCGCGGTGCCGAGATTCCTTGAAGCAACGGCGAAGTTGCGACACATGGAAGACGTCGTGGATATGAGAGAATTGCGGCGGCAATTCCAATTTATACGCCACTTGACCACGTCTAGCAATTATGCGGAAAGTACCAATGTAGCATGGAGCTAACTTGCCCTCGATTCCAAAACGGTGAGTGCCCTTCATAGGAGTGACACGCATATAAGCTTGATCACCAGGTTGATAAGTCAAACCCCATCGTTTGCGATCATAGTTGCTCTTCTGGCGGTCCTGAGCCGCCTTAAGGTTTTCACGAACGATACGGACTTGTTCTTCGGCGTGTTGAATAATATCCGGACCCACGAGCGGTCGTTCCCCAGTTTCTGACCAATTTAGAGGGGTTCGACACTTACGTCCATATAGAACTTCGAAGGGAGCCATTTTCAAGCTGGCTTGATAGCTGTTGTTATAAGAGAACTCGGCATATGGAAGAGATTCTTCCCACTTCTTACCGAACGATATGACACAAGCTCGCAGCATATCTTCAAGAACCTGATTGACTCGCTCGACTTTGCCTTCGGATTTGGGGTGATAAGCTGAACTCCAGGTAATATGAGTTCCCATAGCTTCTTGGTAACTTTCCCAGAACTTGGAGGTGAAAAGACCGCCACGGTCCGACCTGTTCTCCTTCGGAATGCCATGGAGTGAAACAATTCTGGAGATATACAACTCTGCGAACTGGCTAACAGTGATAGTCTCCTTGACAGGTAGAAAATGTGCAAGTTTGGAAAGTTGGTTGACGACGACAAGAATTGCATCGTGACCCTTCTGTGACCTGGGAAGTCCTGTAATGAAATCCATCTGAACCTTATCCCATTTCCATAAAGGAATAGGAAGGGGTTGCAGAATTCCAGCCGGCTTCTGATGTTCTGCTTTAACGCGATGACACACATCACATTCAACAACGTACCGAGCAATATCCTGCTTCATTTTAGACCACCAATACCTTTAACGGAGATCACGGTACATCTTGGTGCTACCCGGATGAATAGACAGCGGCATATCATGTGCCTCCTTCATGACCTTGTCAGTCATAAGCTCGAAGCGAGGTACCACTATGTGGTTTCTGAAATACAAGGTTCCATCTTCAGACAGCGAGAAATCCCTGTACTTTTCAAGGTGAAGATCTTTCTTCATCAGATCAATTTCAGCATCTTTAGCTTGCGCATCCTTAACAGCTTTCTCAAGATCTGGTTGTATCACAAGGTTATTAAGAGAACCCTGTGGAACAATACGCAGATTCAGCTTGCGTAGTTCTTCAAAAAGACGAGGTTGAGCTCTCCTAACCATGAGGTTGTCGCAATAGGACTTGCGGCTTAAGGCATCAGCCATCACATTAGCCTTGCCAGGGGTATAGAAAATAACCAAATCATAGTCCGCAATGGCCTCCATCCATCTTTGCTGACGGAGGTTCAGGGATGGTTGAGTGAACAAGTACTTCAGACTTTTATGATCCGTGTAGATCTCGGAATGATTACCGAGGAGGTAATGTCGCCACAACTGCAGGGCATAGATGACAGCAGCTAGTTCTAGATCATGTACCGGATAATTCTCTTCATGCGGGCGCAACTGACGAGAGCCATAGGCAATCACTTTACGCTCTTGCATTAGGACACAGCCTAATCCTTCACGGGATGCGTCACAATAAATCACAAAGTCTTTGCGGGTATCTGGAGGAGCAAGTACTAGGGCAGATGTCAGCTTGTCTTTGAGTGTTTGAAAACTTTCCTGACATTTTTCTGTCCATTCAAATTTAACGCCCTTGTGAAGCAGATCAGTCAGGGGCTTAGCTGTAGGGTAACGCAGCAGAAAACAAAAATTTTCTGACCTACGCACCAGCCCAGGACCACTATGGAGACTGCATACAAGGTTTGATCATATTCGTTACCGACTCGTAGCGCAGCGGAAGTAGAGTCGATGACGATCGGCGGTGCAGATCCCTGCAGCTAGGATTTACAACCTCCCAACCGCGAGGATGTATACCCTCGTCTTCCCTTCGGACAGCCCTCCGGGAGGCGGTCGAACAGTCCCCCGGACGATGTCACGGACAGCCCTTCGGGAGGACCTTCGAAACTCGAATGGTCACTCGGACAGCCCTTCGGGAGGACTCACAGAACTCGGACCGTCACTTGGACAGCCCTTCGGGCAATAAGATCGAAACTACGACCTCTCTACAGAGTTGCACACATACGGTGTCAGCTATCCGGCAGGGCTTCGCCGTCCAGAACTAGTTCCTGCCGGAACCCAGACAGCCTTTCGGCTCTACGAAACTCTTTTCGTGGGAGGGAGAGAGAAGCCAGATAACATCTTGGCATGTGTATGAGAGCAAGGGATGAGGTGTGTGGGCAGCCCACACACCTCTATTTATAGGAAAACCAAGGGGAAGGGGTGGCTCCAAAAATACCAAAATACCCACCATTAGGTCACACCTTAGGGGTATAATGGACATAATGGGAGGCCATGTGGAGCTCCAAGGAGCTCCACCAAGTGTGGCCGGCCAACCT
This sequence comes from Thinopyrum elongatum, assembly GCA_011799875.1. NCBI lineage: Eukaryota > Viridiplantae > Streptophyta > Magnoliopsida > Poales > Poaceae > Thinopyrum > Thinopyrum elongatum. Next base: position 538,174,861 of record CM022302.1, read on the forward strand.
ATGGGGGCCCCCCCCAAGGGGGCTCTCATCCATCCACATCACCTTCTAGAAGCCTTTAGCAAAAGCCCTAAAAGGTGGCTTCCAAAAAATTATCCAAAAAGCACTTTCACTATTCACGACGACATTTTTCAGCGCCCGTTCGAACTAAAAATATTTATGTGGGCTTAGAACAATTCCAGTACCCACTAAAATAATTTTCAACGCGTTCTGGAACAATTCCAGATTAGTGATTTTCATCTGCGAAAAGCATCTGAAGCGGTTCCGGCAGCTCCGAAACATTTCCGGTTTTTCTTCCAGAAAATTCCCAGAAGTTTCCAGAATGATTCTGGCACCCTCCAAGAATTATCAGGCATGTGCCGAAACCATTTTGACTTAATGGTATCCTCTGAAACAACTTTTCAGTTTCACCGGAACTCATCCGGTGACCTCTCTCTGCGGAACTTTTCCGCTGTCCGAAACTTTTCGGTGTCCGAAACTTTTTCGGTGATTTTCTCTCAGACTCCCTGTCTAGTATTCAGCAGATAGATGACCCTTAAGCGTGTGACCCTATAGGTTCGGTGAAGTATAGACATGACCTGGAACCCCTTCCGATCAATGATTAACATCGGAGCCGTGGACACCCATATTGACCCCTATACCCACACGAATGAATATTCGAGTGAACCTCCAGTTGCCGTGTGCTATTCCTGTTGCTTCGCGATATGTTACAAATACCCGAGGTGAGACATGTTGGCATTCCCGTGGATCAACAACTTGTCCACTATGCTAGTTACCTCGTTACCGGTATTGTTCTCTTTTCTCGTTACCGTGTTCCGGCATCCCCGTGATCAAATCACAAAGTGTCTGGCCAGACGATGATGGATACCGTAACACCGAGAGGGCCCAGAGATATCTCTCCATCGTCGGAGGAGCAAATCCCAATCTTGAGCTATCAAGTTACTTGACATACTTTCCCATGAACCCGTAAGCCGCCGTAATAGCCACCCATTTACGGATGACGTTTAACAAACCCCAAAGTTCATGAATCAAGCATGAAGAAACTCGATACTCTCATGGTCTGAGGAATCATGCAAACGTTAACTATCTCTGTGTTATTAACCATTAACTCATGACGAATGTATCTCATAGCATAACATCAATTCGGGTCGATTCAACACAAATGTCCTTCCTGACATTGTGCCCTCAAAATTGCTGGCATAGACATGCCTATGATTGGGAAAACATAATCATCATGCAACACTTGAGCTAGTCTTAGAGGCATGACTAGGAATACATTTTACCGTTTATTATTCCACACGTGCACATGGGTTTTCCCCAGAGCCTTTATGGATATACGGGCTCGGGAACCACAGCAGTTATAGCATGGAACATAAACCTAATTATGAACACGGAGATAAATAATAACATTTATTATTGCCTCTAGGGCATATCTCCTACATTAGCAATCTTGGAAAAGTTCTCAACAAACCGACGGCAATAGCTTGCAAGGCCAAGAAAACTTCTCACTTGCTTGACGTTCTTCGGGGGAGTCCAGTCAAGAATAGCCTGAACTCGTTCTGGGTTAACAGCAACGCCATCCTTGGAAATTACATGTCCAAGGTAGGTTACTTCAGAAAGCCAAAATTCACATTTGGAGTATTTGGCATACAACCGGTGTTCTCGGAGGCTTTCCAGTACAAGACGGAGGTGTTCGGCATGTTCTTCCTTATTCTTCGAATAGACCAGAATATCATCCAGATATACCACGACAAATTTGTTGAGATAATCCATGAAGATGTAATTCATCAGACGGGAGAATGTGGCTTGAGCATTGGTTAAGCCGAAGGACATGACCGTGTACTCGTAGGAGCCATAGCGAGTAACAAATGTAGTCTTGGGAATATCCTCTTCACGAACATGGATCTGATGATAACCCAACCTCAAGTCGAGTTTAGAAAACACCGATGATCCAGCAAGTTGATCATACAAATCATTGATCCGAGGAAGCAGATATTTATTCTGAATTGTGGCTTGGTTAATGGGCCGATAATCCTGAACCAATCGGTTAGTTCCATCCTTCTTCTTAACGAAGAGTGAAGGTGCTCCCCAAGAAGAGGAACTGGGACGGATGAAATCCTTCTTAAGTGACGTGTGGATTTCCTCCTTAAGTTTAAGAAGGTGGTGCGGAGGCATCTTATAAGGACGCTTCGCAATAGGAGTTGTGCTAGGTTTCAAGTCGATGACAAACTCGACAGCTCTAGCAGTGGGTATTCCTGGAAGTTCTTCTAGAAAGACATCTTGAAATTCACGAACAACTGGAACATTCTCGATGCCTTCAAGCGGTGAAGCATTCAATGCATTCAGAACATATATCTGGCTCTCAGCATCCTGAGCTATTCGGGCTGAGTAATTGATCACCTGACCAGAAGGGTGAGTGAGCTGGACTGTCTTAGTAGCGCAATCAATCAAAGCATTATGGGCTGTCAACCAGTCCATACCGAGAATGATGTCTATGTCGGAAGGTCCAAGAGCAATAAGGGAAGCAGAGAACATCAACCCTTCAATTTTGATCTGATTGTTGTGACTTACCATCTTGGTTTGCCACCTGGAACGGGGAGTGATAATCTCTAATGGTGTGGGCAATAGCTCTAGAGGTAGCTCATGCCGCTGAGCAAATTGTTGAGACACAAAGGAATGTGATGCCCCGGAATCAAAGAGAACAGAAGCTGCAGCTGAATTAACTGACAGAGTTCCCATGACGATTTTAGGAGACTCACGAGCTTCTCCCATTTTGACGTGAGTAAACTGGCCTCGGTCCATAGCAGACATCCTGGCTTTACGATTTCTGCAATGATGGGTTCGATGGCCCTTCGTACGACCATCAGGAGGACGTGGTGCATCCTGAGGAGAAGCCATAACATTAGGCGGTCCATCATGAACCGTTAGCTGTCTCGGCGGTGAAGGCAGACGAGGTGCAACATATGACGGCCTGGGTGTTGGAGCAGGTCGATGGTAAACATTGTGCGGAATCCACACTCGACGTTTCTGAACAGGCAGACCCGAGGATGGGCCAACGTCATGAGTGCGCTTGAGCGACTCCTGGTACTTAGTCAGAGTAGTTTCAACTTGGAAAGATTGGCTGACAAGTGTTGCGAAGTCTGTGCAATCATGGACAGCAAGTGCAAGGTTTATATCAGTACGCAGTCCTTCACGAAATTTCTCCTGCTTGCGTGCGTCAGTGCAGACGTCATCTTCAGCATAGCGGTACAATTCGAGAAATTTCCTCTGATACTCATCCACAGTCATTTTGCCCTGTGAGAGTTTGCGGAACTCCTGCTTCTTCTGGTCCATCAGACCTTGAGGAATGTACCGTGCACGAAAAGCTAACTGAAATTCCTGCCAAGTGGTTATGGTTTCAGCAGGCAACATACCCTTGTTGTTTTCCCACCATTGAGCAGCTGATCCCCTCAGGTGATACGTCGCATATGTGACGTAACTGTCAGGGTTAACACTAGCCGACTTCATCTGGAAGGCAATGTCACGGAGCCAATCATCAGCATCCATTGGATCAGTCGAGCTGCGAAAAGTGGACGGATTGAGGCGCACGAATTCTGGCAGAGTTATTGGTGTAGGCTGTTGATGAGCATTCTGAGTTGGGAATTGAGCCATTAGTCCGGTCATAAACTGACGGTTGAGCTCAAATTGCTGACGGTTGAGTTCAAACTGCTGCATCATTGCGGCAATATAGGGTGGAGGTGGAGGATCGTCGGCCATCCTGCCAATTCAACAGGGGCAGTTTAGTAATAACAACTGCATGTGTATAGAGTTCATGATGTAACATGGGGAATGAACAGGAAGGGCATTAGATATATGATAGTAGTCGTTAAAGACATACCAATCCATGCACAGAGTTGGATTCAAACGGATAGTACGCGCCCGGGAATGCTCGCAGCTAGACAAACTAGGCGGCGCGCAGGCACGCGGTAAGGAAGCACACAACGAGACATAGCAAAGGCTACATCCACGTCGTAGAAAACTGCTGGGGCGAGGAATCTGCAAGTGAAACACAGGGTGCCCTCGATAAGGGGATCCTGCAAGCAGAACCTGGCCCGCCATCTTCAAGGAAGGTGGGGAATTTTCAGAACCCCGGGTGGATGTGACCACGAGAACCAAATGTTGGAGTTAGTAAAATTTTAACCCGAAACGAAGAGAGATCAGAGTCCCAGAGTAAAGGCCGAGGAGTAAAAGATCCTAATACCACCCAATTGGCGACGTGGGCCCGTAAGCCACACAGCCATGTTAGTAAAACGGTTTTCAAGTACTAGACTCAACTTCGACCAAGGAGTTGGAAAGGGGGATTCCTAGAGGCAGTCGGCTCTGATACCAACTAGTGACGCCCTCGGCCCAATCGTGCACTAATCATACATGCAATGCACACGACCAAGCCTAAGGACTCACGGGAAGATATCACAACACAACTCTAAAACATAAACAAAGTCATACAAGCTTTATATTACAAGCCAGGGGCCTCGAGGGCTCGAATACATAAGCTTGCGTACAAGCGTCAGCGGAAGCATTAGATATCTGAGTACAGATATAAAAGAAAGCACAGAAAGGCCTATAGAAAGGCGGGGCAAAATAAAACACTACGATCGAAAGGCGTAGGCCTCCTACCTGGGACCCTCCGATCCTACTCCTGGTCGTCAGTCAACTCGTAGCAGTATCCATCCTCAGGGTGGCAGTAGTAGTCGATCGACGGGGCATCTGTCTCCGGGGCTCCGTCATCTGGTCACGACAAACTGATATGGGGAGAAAAGGAAAGCAAGGCAACCGTGAGTACTCAGAAGTACTCAGCAAGCAAGGATCTACACTACATATGTAACATTTTCAAAGAGAGGCTGTATATGTGGACTAGGCTGCAGAAATGCCAGAATAGAGAGAAGGCCTAGTCCTATCGAAGACTAGCATCTTCAGAGGTCTTGCAGCAATAGAAGAGAGTAGAACAGTACAATATAAGGTAGCAGTAATGATATCAACCTCACCCAGAGATCCTTTCTCGACTCCTTGTGAGAAAACAATCCCAGAGCCATAGAATCCAGTTCTAGTTGTATCGATCGGGATACAACTCCGAGTGTCCGTTACCGAGGATCCGGCTATGCATAGATTAGTTCTTCCCTGTAGGGGTACACCAACTTACCCAACACGCTCGATTAACTACGGCCGGACACACTTTCCTGGGTCATGCCCGGCCTCGGCCAAACGATACACCGCAACCCTACCTAGAGCTCAGCAGAGTGGTCCCCGTCGGTCTACATCCTAAGCGCTCAGAGGTCTTGGGCCATCGCCCTGTGCACTCCAAGTCATTGCGTGCAGGGGGAAGCCAGGTACCAGGGGGGCGCCGGTCCGTCCCGGCCGCAATGCTGAACTGGACGTGTGACAGAGCCTTCGGCTGATGCATACGATGCAGAGTGCCCATAACTTTTCCCACGTGATGGTTAGTGCTATCGGGCCAAAGTCCCACTCGAATCAAATATCCAAACCATTAGTACCTTGGGGCTGTGGTAACTAGCAGAGACTCATGAAAGATGTGACCCCATCGCCCCATCTCGAGGACTTGCAGCAAGGGCCAAGAATGCCCGGCCACGCCTCGTATTCATCACTCGGGCACCATACAGGCAACCCGTCTTCACAACACTCGCCACTTAGGCGCACGCGGGTACCCCTCAGGGTCGACCCACCTTTCCAAGTAACAGTGTAAGGTCCAAGTATCCGTGTGTCCATAACATCAGGGGAATCCGAGGTATCACCCTCGTTAGTTACCTACTCGATGTATCCTTCAAGGTGAACTTAGGAGGAATCACCCTCGATGGGTTCACACCTGGTGTGTTGCATGACAGGGTTGTATCGGAAGTGGAGAAGGTGGAATCACCCTCGATGACCACGACCGAATAGCTACTCTACAGAGTTAACATCAGAAGTGCTACAAGAGGTTTCACCATCGGCAATTGATAGTAATGCTGCAGTGTCGTTACAACTAGGGGGGGGGAAGGTGATGTGCGGTGTCGGGGCCTGCTCTTCAATCCCGTTGATCGGGTCTTCAGATAAACCAGCGGGGCGGTCGGGACTAGTGGGGTCACTGATAGGTCTCTACCCAGCCTATACTAAGCAGTTTAGGTTATGCAGGTAATTATCAACAGCGGGTTACAATAAACAGGCTATGCATCAGAATAGGTAAAGCAGTAGTAGCAGCAATTCTAATGCAAGCATGAGAAAATAGAATGGGCGATATCAGTATGCTCAAGGGGGGGCTTGCCTGGTTGCTCGGCGGCAAGGGCAAGGTCGTCAACGGCGGCGTCGGGCTCCGGAGCTGCGTCGGTACCGGGAACTGCGTCGGGGTCTAACGAGAGAGAAGAGGGGGAGGAAACAATAAATACAAGCAAACAGATGCAACACGATGCATGTCATGGCAATACGCAGTGCTAGGGATAGTCTAACGCAGTACTACACGTATCAGACGGAGCGGAGAATATCTGACGATATTTCCCGGGTCTTTGGATTTATCGGACAGACGATCCGAAGAGGGAAGTTCCATGTTCATCATGCTAGGAGCATGTGACAGATGAAAGGAGGGCATATTCGGATTCGTGGGATTTTTCTGATCAACTTTCATATATAAATTATTTTCATCGGAGTTATGGATTAAAAGATATGATTTTCTAAAGTTTTTATTAATTTATGGAATTATTTATTTATTTAAATTCGAATTATCCAAAACAGTGTAAAGTGACGTCAGCATGACCTAAGCATGATGTCAGCAGGTCAATAGGGGCTGACCAGGGTCAAACCAGACAGGTGGGGCCCATATGTCATACACTTTGGCTTTAACAGAGGGGTTAAATTAATTAATTGGGTTAATTAGCATGTGGGGCCCAACAGTCAGTGACAGGTTAGGCTAATTTAATTATTTTTATTAACCTAAATAGTTAATTAGGCACCTGACAGGAGGGGCCCATATGTCATTGACACAGGGAGAGGGGCCCCACCTGTCAGTGACTGGGCAGTGCCCAGTCAGCCAGTTGACCAAGTCAACTAGTCAACTGGGGCTGGCCTGGCCCACTGGCAGTGGCACTGGGGGTGGGGCCCGCATGCCACGTCGGACACCATAGCTAGCGAGACGAATCGCGGCGGCGACGGCCGGAACTTCGCCGGAGCTCGCCGGAAATCGCCCACAGGGGCTCTTTAGCATGGGGAGCGGCTCGGTCAAAAGCGGGGAACGAACCGAGTCGCTCTGTGGCAATCTCGTGAGCTGGGGTGGCCGGAGTTCGCCAGAAGGAAGCTCGCGGCGGCGGCCGGAGTTCGGTGGTGCACGCAAACGTCGAGGCGGGGCTCCAGCGGTCTAACTAAGTGACTAGGCGGCGGCTACGCAATGGCACGAACTCGGTGGCGCGCTCGGTGGAGCCAGAGCCGCACTACAGCAGCGACACGAGGTGCGGTGGCGGCGGTCGGAGCTCGGCCTTGCGGCAAACGGCGTCTACGAGCGCGGGACCAAAGGGGAAAACGGCGAGGAGGAAGAGGAGCTCACCGAGGAGGCACAAGTAGGCCCGGCGAGCAACGGGAGCAGCAGAGGCGGTCGCAATCGCCGGAGGAGTTCGTCGGAGCCGAGGAAGATGACGAGCTCGTGGCGCTCGACACAACGGCTCCCGGCTTGACCCAGCGGTATCAGGCGATGCGGAAGGCGACGGCGGAGCGGAGGGACTCGACGAAGAGGCAGGGGGAGCTCGGTGGCCTCGCCTCGTCGAGGTCATGGCGACGGTGGTGTTCTGCCCCGATCCAAATCGACGATGGGAGAGAGGGAGGAGGGACGAGCGAGCGAGAGGAGGCCAGGGGGGCTCGCGGGGCTGCCCTTATCTCCAGCGCGGGCGCGGGCGATGCGCTGTCGAGCGAGGGAGGGGGGGCCGGTGCGCGGCGTGCGGACGCGGCGACAACGAGGGAGCGTGAACTGGGGGAGGTAGGGGACGAGCTAGATGGGCTGGGCCGGGGCTGTAGCGGCAGGCTTAAGTGCACAGTAGCTTATCAGGCCTTTTCTCTTTTTCTCGTTTTCTTTTCTGTTTTGTTTGCCTTTTGTTTTTATTATTTCAAATGACTTTTGTAAAATATGAGACTGGTCCAACTATTAACAGTGCAAAATTAGTCACTGCTAGAAATTGGTTTGGTGTCCATATCTTTTTGTTTGGATTTTATTCAATTGAAAATTATTAAATAGTGTTGTTTTGCTGCTGTTTCTTGTTGTTTGAGTCCTTCTACAATTCCAATAAATGTTGCAATCATTTTTATAAATGCTATGGGAATATTTGCAACATGAAACACATTTTTGTTTTCCAATTTGAACAACTTTTAGTTTCACTTAAGTTTGAATTTCCATTTGAATTTGAATTTGAAAAGAGATATGATACTAATGATGATTAAGCACTGTTGATCATGATGACATGGCATAATCAAAAGGGTGATCACTGTAGCTTAATACATGGGGTGTTACATGTAATCTGCAAAATGGGAAACAAGAAAGTTAGAAGAAGAAGAAGACTAGAAGAAGACGAAGAAGAAGAAGAAGAAGTAAGCATACTTAGGTAAAATGGAGCTAACCTAGCTAATTATGCCATTTTTGAGTGAACTAAGCATATTATGCCATTTTTGATATAAAGCAGCTAAGTATAGGTCATTATTGAGCTAACCTAGGTAACTAAGCATATTAGAGCTAACTTAGGTCATTTTGGAGAAGAAGAAGAAGAAGACTAGAAGAAGAAAAAAACTAGAAAAAGAAGAATAGAAGAACAAGAAGAAGGTTTTTACCCTTTTCCTTCTCATTCTTCTTCTTTTATTCTTTCTTTTTCTTCTCTTTCTTCTTCTATTCTTTCTTTTTCTCCTCTTCCTTGTTTTTCTTCTTATTCCTTATTTGTGTCATTTTAGAGCTTACATAGGTAAGTATGCCATTTTTAGCTCACTAAGCTTATTATGTCAATTTGGAGGAAAATAAGGAAAGTATAGGTCGTTTTTGTGCTAACATAAGTAATTATGCCATTTTTGAGCTAACGTAGGTAAAATGGATCATTTTGGAGCTAACCTAGCTAAAATGGATCATATTGGAGCTAACCTAGGTAAACTTGGTCATTTTGGAGCTAACCTAGGTAAAATGGATCATATTGGAGCTAACCTAGGTAAAATGGGTCATTTTAGAGCTAACCTAGCTAATCATGCCATTTTTAGTTAACTAAGCATATTATGCCATTTTTGACATAAGTAAGCTAAGTATAGGTCTTTATTGAGCTAACCTAGGTAACTAAGCATATTAGAGCTAATTTAGCATTTTTAGAGCTAACTTAGGTCATTTTGGAGCTAACTTAGGTAAAATTGATCATTTTGGAGCTAATTAAGCTTATTACACTACTGGAATCAGCTTCTTTGCCATCCGCCATGGCAGACGGCAAAGGCATGGATCACGGACGGCAAACATCTTTGCCATCTGCTAGCAGACGGCAAACTTTCCGGCTGAACACGTGCCAGAAAGGCCTTCTTTGCCGTCCGCTTCCTGGAAACGGACAACGAAGAATTGTGCCGTCCGCCATCCGAGGCCAGCAGACGGCAAAGAGAACAGACGGCAGTGCGGTGGCGTGAGAGCCGTTAGGGGGTTAATGGCGCTCTTTGCCGTCTGTCAGCGGACGGCAAAGAGTCAAAGCTCTTTGCCGTCCACTGACAGACGGCAAAGAGCTCAGCTAGGCAGTACTGGGAATCTGCCACGTCGCCAGCTATGCCGTCTGCTGGCAGATGGCAAAGTGACCAAAAAGGCAGCCAGTGCTCCCAGGTTTTACAGGTAGCTGCCACGTGTCCTCGACGGCAAAGGTATTTGCCGTCCGCTAGCAGACGGCAAAGAGGCTATGTATCCCCTGTTTTTATTTTTATCCATTTAATTTGACAGGGTTTCAAACACAGATATACATATATATATATTTTTTTCACAGGCACACACAGATATACATATGCATATCTATCTCCATCCATGACAACATACATATATACATAAGAAACATAGTTCCATCCATATATAACATATTACATATCACAATGTTCATCCAACACATTGTTCCATGCATCCATATAACAAACGAAAAAAAGATAAGGGAAACAAGCACTCCATGCATCCATGCAAGCTTCCATATAGTGAGTTAAATCTGCAAAATGGAAACAAGAAAGTTAGAAGAAGAAGACTAGAAGTAAACCAGAAGAAGAAGCAAGAATAAAATGAAGAAGAAGAAGAAGTAAGCATACTTAGGTAAAATGGACTAACCTAGCTAATTGTGCCATTTTTGAGTGAACTAACATATTATACCATTTTTGATATAACTTAAGCTAACTTCATTTTTGTAGAAGAGAAGAAAACTAAAGAAGAAGAAGAAGAAGAAGAAGAAGAAGAAGAAGAAGAAGAAGAAAGAAGACTAGAAGAAGAAGAAGAAGAAGAAGAACTAGAAGAAGAAGAACTTCTTCTTTTTCTTCTTCTTCTTTTCTTCCTATTCCTTCTTTTCTTCCTCTTCCTGGATTTTCTTCATCTTATTATGTCATTTGTGGACTAAAAAGGATAATAATGTCATAAATGGACTAATAAGAAGAAAAATGCCATTTTTGAGCTTACCTAGCTAATTATGCCATTTTTGACCTAACTAAGCATATTATGAGATATAACTTAGAGCTTACTTCATTTTGGAGAAGAAGAAGAAAGAAAACTAGAAGAAAGAAGAAGAAGAAGAAGAAGAAGAAGAAGAGAAGAAGAAGAAGAAGAGAAGAAGAGAAGAAGAAAAAAAGAAGAAGAAGCAGACTAGAAGAAGAGAGAAGAAGAAGATGAAGTCTTCTTCTACTTCTTCTTCTTCTTCTTCTTCTTCTTCTTCTCTTCTTCTTCTTCTTCTTTTCTTCATATTCCTTGTTTTCTTCTTCTCTTCCTTGATTTTCTTCTTCATCTATTATTGTCATTTGTGGACTAAATAGGCTAAATTATGTCATAAATGGACTAATAGGCTAAATAGAAGAAAAATGCCATTTTTGAGCTTACCAAGCTAATTATACCATTTTTGACCTAACTAAGCATATTATGCCATTTTTTATATAACTTATAAGAGCTAACTTCATTTTGGAGAAGAAAAAACTAGAAGAAGAAGAAGACGAAGAGAATAAGAAAAGAAGAAGAAGATCTTCTTCTTCTTCTAGTCTTCTTCTTCTTCTCCTTCTTCTTCTTCTTCTTCTTCTTCTTCTTCTTCTTCTTCTTTTCTTCCTATTCCTTCTTTCCTTCCTCTTCCTTGATTTTCTTCATCTTATTATGTCATTTGTGGACTAAATAGGCTAAATTATGTCATAAATGGACTAAACATGCTAATTAAGAAGAAAAATACCGTTATCACGGAGATGTAGGAATGGTCGGGGCTGCGCCAGTGCCAGACGGAGGTGAAGGACCGGTCGGGGTTCCGGCATTGGCAGAAGGAGTGCTCGATGCTTGTCGGGAGCCATGCTGCACCAAAGATCATTTCCCATAATGTCTCGTTAGCAAGTTCGCAAACTGAAATGTGAATAGTAGTAAGCAACGACCATTCAAATCAAACTCACCGTGGTCGCCAGAGCAAGCTGGGGCATCAGCGGAGGGGCCTGACCATTTTTCTCGCACAAGCTCTGCACATTTGGTTCTCACGAGTCAGTCATATTAGATAGTAATGCGAACATTACGTGTATGATTGGGCTAATATGCACGAGAAACGTACCACGATGAGCTTGTATAGGGCCCGGTTAGCGCTGTCATTCCGGTTCCTCTCCTCCTCCAACAGCTTAGCCGTCTTCTCCTCCATCTCCCTCTCCCTCTCCGCCGCCTCCCTTTGTGCCTCCCTTTTTGCCTCCTCCAGAAGCTCCTTCGTCTTCAATCTCTCTTTCTCAACAATAGCCTGCAACACACCACTCCTCGTTAGCATTGTAATCATCGACGGACGCACACACAATGTAATGGAGGAAAGCTGAGAGAGTCCGTATAACTAACCGCCATGGCAATCTCCTCGGGCCGTGCACTAGGCGTTATCTCAGGATCAGAGCTACTCAGGCGCTTCTTGATCTGCGGGAGAGTCTTAGGACAACGTATCAGTCCATCACCCATGGCTAGAGAGCCATGGGACCTCCCGCCACCAGATATCATCACCAGCTCTGTATCAAAAGGATCCTGGCTCGGGTTAAAGTCCTCCCCTTTCCTCGCCTTCCCCTCGTGTCTGTACTTCACAAGCTTGTGGTGGGAGGTCTTGTTGGTGAAGTTCTATGCATCATCTAGGTCAGACTCCGTGAATGGCTTGGCCGTCTTGTACGGGGCCATATGGGCCATGCCATAGAGGTCGAACAGACCTGACACAGGCTTCTTGTGGTGGTGCGCCTGAGAGAGAGGAACAAAATATTAGTTAAGGGCTCAAGCTAGCATGAAGAATGATATTGCTATGTAAATAGGTCATTTTGGAGCTAAGAAAGGTTATTACGTCATTTTCGAGGAAAATAAGCTAAGTTTAGGTCATTTTCGAGGTAACCAAGATTATTATGCCATTTTTGACCAAAGTATGCTAATTATGTCATTATTGAGCTATCTAAGGTTATTATGTCATTTTAGAGCTAATTATGTCATGAATGAACTAGCTAAGATTAGTTGAGGTCGTTATTGAGCTATCGAAGGTAGTTATGCCATTTTTTAACTGACTAAAGCATATTAAGTCATTTTATAGAGCTATCTAAGGTTATTATGTCATTTTAGAGCTAAATATGTCATAAATGAACTATCTAGCATGAAGAATGAATTGCATGAATCATAGCAAACCACATACCCAGTTATCCCCATACTCAAACAGGTTGGAGCTCCCTTGATGGTGTGGCACACCTTCCATTTGGTCGCGCTTATCCTTGGCCCTTTGGTGTTCGACTTTCCATTGGGCAGAGCACCACGCATCCACCAATGCCTCCCAACAGTGCATCTTATCCACAAACCATCTCGGGGGCACCTAAGTGAGTCAAGAGACATTTCATCGCTACGCCTACGAATCAAATCAAGAAAACTAAGCTCAAGGCCTTAAGAATAGGTAATTACCTGCATGTACTTCTCCTTACTCAGAAACTTGCCGCGACAATTCTGCTTGCCCCTCCTAATACCCTTCGAGGCGTAGTAGTCTCGAACGGCCTGCACCCGAGCCTCGTGCCTTAAGTTCTGAAGTAGGCGCTTGCACTCGTTTTTGACAACCATACACGCGGCCTCCTGCTCTCCCTCTGAAACCACGTAGAAGGTCTGCAATCAAACAAGACAACACTGATTAGTACAATCACTAGGTAGTGTAGATTTTTAATTCCGTAAAGGAGAAATTACCCAAAACCGACGGAACACAATGTCCGCCACCGTCTCGCACAAGACACCGTCGACCCTCTCCTCCGGCGGGGCCGGGGCAACCGAGTACAGCTCCCAGGTCAGTGCTAGCTGTCGAACCTGACCCTCACCGGGCAACGTGACCCACCCAGGGAAGTGCTGCCAGCAAAGCACACCAAGGACCTGGTTGGGCCTACGGGAACCACGGGGGGCGTACCCAGCCCCTGCAGTATGACAAGGCCAACGCATTAGATATTAATTTGAAGGAACATGAAGGAAAAAGGTTAAAAAATAGTAAATGCACTTACTTCAACCCTTTAGGCGCAATCAACCACCTCTGGTCGGGGGTCGTCGGCACGGGCGGGAGCTTTGTACAGCCACGCTTGTAGACCTTCTTGCCGTTCTCAACCAGCTCGTCGTCGCTGTAGCTATCTTCTGAAAAGGTGTCCTCGCTACCATCCTCCGAGCCACTAGCCTCCGGAGTCTCGTGGGAAGAAGACTCCGGGATCGGAGTCTTCTGGGACGAAGACTCCGGGACCTGGGACGAAGACTCCGGGACCTGGGACGAAGACCCCGTGACCGGAGTCTTCTGGGACAAAGACTCTAGGACCGGACTCACGTGGGGCGAAGGGTCGGCGACCCGAGTCTGGTGGGGCGAAGGATCAGCGACCGGAGGCTCATGGACCGGAGTCCAAGGGTCCACGTAAGACGGAGCACTCCTGTGGTCGGGTGAATTAGCTGAGGGTGGCGGCGACGAAGGCGTAGCAGCCTTCCTACCTCTGCCACTGCCACGTCCACCTCTACCAGCCTTCTTCGTCCTCCCCCGACCTCTCCCAGCCGTAGAAGAAGCGCCCGCCGCAGCTGTCTACATACCGTCCTGCACCGCTCTCCAGAGGGTCTACGCTGCAATAATGCAAGCACCCCTCCCGGTAGCGCTCGCAGGAGGCTCGGGGCGCTCTGGACCCTTGCCCACCATCTTGTCAACACCTGCAATGACAAAAAGTAAACGAAATTAGTACAACATAGAAAATTTGGATACCTGACATGAACATAATAATATGTATATAATTTAAGTGTATCAAAATCATGAACATAATATGAATACAATTTTCCTTTTCTTCTTCTCTTCTTCTTCTTCTTCTCCTCCTCTCCTCTTTCTTCTTCTTCTTCTTCTTCTCCTCCTCTTCTCTTTATTCTTCTTCTTCTTCTTCTTTTTCTTCTTCTTTCTTCTCCTCCTCCTCCTCTTCTTCTTCTTCTTCTTCTTCTTCTTCTTCTTCTTCTTCTTCTTCTTTTCCTTCTTCTTTTCTTCTTCTTCTTCTTCTTCTTCTTTTTCTCCCTCTTCCTAAAACCTAGCACTAATTAACCTAAAACAAAACAGAAAAACTACACCTAAACCTAGCTATTCTTCTTCTCCTCCTCTTCTCTAATTATTCTTAGTTTTTTTCATGACTAACATAAACCTAAAACTAAACTAAACCTAAGACCAACACAAAGTAATCTAAACTAAACTAAATATAGAACCAACTAACAGTAATCTAACTAAACTAAATCTAAAACAAAACTAAAAGTAATCTAAACTAAAAAACGAAAAAAACAAAAAAAAGAGGAGAAGAGGGTGCGGCTGTGGCTCACCTGCGGGCAGGCCCAGGGCGGCCGCGCGGTGGTTTGCTCGGGGGCGGAGGGGCGCTGGACAGGCGAGGTGGCGCCCGGGCGGTGGTCTGCGGGCCGCAGGGCTTCGGTTCGGCGGTTTTGCTCTGTGCCTCGGGGGCGCTCCTGTCTTTGTGTCGCTGCGTCCCAGTGCCTCTGGGGCGGCGGGGTGGTGCTTCGGGCGGGGTGGGGTGGCGGCAGCGTGGGGGTCTGCTGTGCGGGGCGGCTGCCTGCCGGGGGCGGAGGGGCACCAGGCGGTGGTGGCGACGGGGCCGCAGGGCTCCGGGGCAGCGGGGTGGTGCTGCGGCGGGGTGGGGTGGCGGCAGTGTCCGGGCGGCGGCGGTGTTCGACGGCGGTGTTGCGGGCGCGGGCGCGGTTGAGTTGGGAGAGAGGGGAGAGAGAGGGGCGGGTGGGGCCGGAGAGACAGAGCGCGAGCATAGGAGGGGGGAGACGGCCGTTAGCTGGGACATTTCTTTGCCGTCTGCCAGCGGACGGCAAAGTTCCAGAAGGCAGATGGCAAAGACCAGGCAGACGGCAAAGAAGCTGACCTAGCCATGCCGTGCCCTGTGGGGCCCACCTTGCCCTTTGCCATCTGCCTTCTAGCTCTTTGCCGTCAGTTGGCTGACGGCAAAGAAACAGCGGACGGCAAATAGACTTTTTGCCATCTGCACATTCGTTGTCGTCCGCTATGTGGAAGCGGACGGCAAAGAGGCTCTTTGCCGTCCGCTGGCCGACGGCAAAGAGGTGGCAGACGGCAAATTACCAGATTCCAGTAGTGTTATGTCATTTTTCAGGAAAATAAGCTATGTATATATCATTTTGGAGCTAAGTAAGCTAATTAAGTCATTTTGGAGGAAGATAAGTTAAGTCTAGGTCATTATATGGTAAGCATTTTGGAGGAAATAAAGCTAAGTCTAGGTCTTTATGCATTTCTTAAGCAAAACACTAGAGAAAACTTACCATCATCACGGAGGTGAAGCACCGGCGTGGCTCATGCCGGTTCCACCACCTGGAGAAGGATCATGTGATGCTTGTCTGGAGGCACGCTGCACCAAAGATCATTTGCAATGTCTCGTTAGCAAGACGACACTCAAATGTTAATACTAGTAACTAATGACCATTCAAATTAAACTCACCGTGGTCCCCGGAGCAATCTTTGGCATCGGCGGAGGGGTCTGACCGGCCTTCTGGCACACAGACTGCACATTTGGTTTTGACGGGTCAGTCATACTAGTTAGTACTGAAACAAACACTATGTGAATGATTTGGCTAATATGAAGAATAAACGTACCACGAGGAGCTCATACATGGCCCGGTTCTGCATGTCATTCTGTGCCCTCTCCTCCTCCATCAGCCTTGCCGTCTTCTCCTCCAACTTCTGTTGCTTCTCCTCTGCCTCCTGGTCCCTCTCCGCCAGAAGCACCTGGGTTCTCTCTCTCTCTCACTCTGAAGAGCAGCCTGCAACACCAGTCCATGTTAGCATTGTAATCATCAATGGACGTACACACAATGTAATAGAGGAAAGATAGCCGAGTCCGTATAACTAACCTAGAAGGCAAGCTCGACTGGCCATTGATGAGGCCTCATCTTAGGAGCGGAGCTCGACTGGCGCGCCTTTATCTCTGGGAGAGTGCGAGAACAACGGATAAGTCCATATCCAATGGCTATCGAGCCATGGGACCTCCCGCCACCAGATATCATCACCAGCTCCAGATCAAACTACCTGCTCGGGTTAAAGTCCTCCCCTTTCCTCACCTTCCCCTCATCTCTGTACTTCACGAGTTTGTTGTGGGAGGAGATGTTCATGAAGTTCTTTGGATTATCGAGGTCAGATGGCTCGAATGCCTTGACCTTCTTGTACGGCCCAGTATGGGCCATGGCATAGAGGTCGAACACCTCTAGCACCTCTGCCTTATTGTGTTTTGCCTGAAAGAGAGGAACAGAGTAAATTAGTAATTAAAGGTCTCAAGCTAGCATGAAGAATGAATTGCATGAATTATGAAGGAAACCACATACCCAGTTCCGCCCAAACTGAAATAAGTTGGCGCTGCCTTGATGGTGTGGCACACCTACCATTTGGGCACGCTTGTCCTTGGCATTGTTGTGCTGGGCAAGCCATTCCTTTGAGCACCACTCATCGACCAACACCTCCCAATAGTCCATCTGATCCGCACACCATCTCGGGGGCACCTAAGTTAGTAAAGAGAAACTTGAGCGCTACGCCTACGAATCAAATAAAGGAAACTAAGTACAAGGCTTTAAGAATAGTAATTACCGTCATGTACTGCTCCTTCTGCAGAAACTTCTCGCGGCACGCCGGCTTGGGCTTCTTAATACGATGCGAGGAGTAGTAGTCTCGAACAGCCTGCACCCGAGCCTCGTGCCGTAAGTTCTGTAGTAGGCGCCTGCACTCAGTGTCGATAACCTTTGCCATGGCCTCCTCGTATCCCTCCTCACACCTGTAGAAGGTCTGCAATCAAACGAGACAACATTGATTAGTACAATAACTAGCTATTTGAAGAATTTTAATTGTGTAAAGGAGAAATTACACAAAAGCTTCTGATCACCATCTCTGCCCTCGTGTGGCACAAGACACCGTCGATCATCACCTCCGGTGGGGCCGGGGCAGCCAAGTAGTGCTCCCAGCTCAATCCTAGCTCCGGAACCTGACCCTCATCGGGCAACGTGACAAAACCCGAGAAGTTCTGCCGGCAAAGCGCACCAAGGACGGAGTTGGGCCTGCGCACAGTATCGGTGTGGTGCCAACCCCTGTAGTATGACAAGGCCAATGCATTAGATATTTGAAGAAACGTGAAGGCAAATGGTACAAAAAGAGTAAATATGCACTTACCTCTCCCCATCAGGGTAAATCCACCACCTCCGCTCACGGGTCGCCGGCACGGATGGGAGCCATGTACAACCATGCTGGTAGATGGTGGCCCCCTCAACCACCTCGCCCTCGCTATCAGTCGGATCCCCGCCACCATCAGCATGGCCACTCGGCCCCTCAGGCGGACCTGTCCAGGTACCCCATCCGGACATCTCCGGGGATGGAGTCTCGTAGGGCCAGTCTCGTGGGCCGAAGGCCCGTCGACCTGAGGCTCGTGGACCGGATTCCGCATAGCCTCCTCCTCAGACGTGTTCACCCTAGCAGTCATGTGCTCGGGTGAATCAGCTAGGTGTGGTGGCGAGGAAGGCGTAGGAGCCTGCCTACCTCTCCCACGGCCATGTCCTCCCCGACCTCCTCGTCTCTTCTTCCCTCCCCGACGTCCTCCCCCGATGGGCAACGACGCCGACGAAGAAGCGCCCACCGGTGTCTTCATACTGTCGTCCAACACTCTCCGGAGAGTTTGGGGTGGAATGGAAGTACCCCTCCCACCGCACGCCGACGAAGAAGGAGCCTCGGAGCGTTCCTTACCCGTGCCCACCATCTTTCAACACCTGCCATGACATAGAGTAAACGAAATTAGTACAACATAAAAAAATTAATACCGACATGAATAATAATATGTGTATAATAGTACTAGCTAGTGTATCATCATCAAGTACAACATAACTTAGGAACCCCTCGGTGATCGTCGACCCCTCGACCCCTCGCCCTAGACCCCTCGACCCCTCGGCGACCCTCGACCCCTTCATTGTGAGCATTGGGCGGCTGTTGTCGTAGCTTAAGATGCGGACGTGCCCGAGCTGAAGGTCATCAGTGCGGGTGAACTGCTTCCATCCATTCTTCACGCATGGATGAAAGTAGTTCACGCACGCTCATGACCTTCAGCTCGGGGACGTCCTCATCTTAAGCTACGACACCAGTCGGTCAGCACTCGGACCGGAAGATCCTCGACCATCGACCCCTAGACCCTCGACCCCTCGGCCCTCGACGCCTTGGCGACCGGCGATCCTCGACCCTTTGCCCCGACCCTCAACCCCTTGGCGACCGGCGATCCTCGTACCGGTTCTGTCGGCGCCGACGCACCCCTAACCTCGACCCTCGACCCCTCGACCCGGTTCCGTCAACGCCGACGCTCCCCTAACCTCGACCCTTGACCCCTCGAAGAATAAGAAGAAGAAGAAGAAGAGGAGGAGGAGGAGAAGAAAATAAGAAGAAGAAGAGGAGAAGGAAGAAGAAGAACAAGAAAAAGAACGGATCCTCGACTCGGTTAATTTATTCTTTCCGTTTGGTGACAGCTGCGGCGGGGATTCTTAGGGCTTCTGATACTTGTGTCTCTGGTGCCGCGTCTTCGTCTGTCGTCGTCTGCTTCTTCGTCGGCGGCTGAGGCAGTCTGTCGTCTGCTTCTTACTAGTCTGCTTGCTTCTGCTTACGGCGGCTTCGTCTGCGTGCTTCTTCTGTCTTAGGACCGAACTGCTTCGTCTGCTGCGCTGCTTCTTTTTCTTCTTCTTCTTCGTGTCTTTGTCTTCTTCGTCTTCTTCTTCTTCTGCGTCTCTCTAGGTTCTTTTTTTCATCTTCTTCTTTTCTTAAATAAAATAAACTAAAACTAAATATAAACCTAAACTAAAAAACGAAGAAAAAAACCTAAACTAAACTAAATCTAAACCTAAACCTAAAAAATAGAAAAAAAAAACTAAACTAAACACACTAAACAGAAAAAAAAAGAGGGGGAGGGGGCTCACCGGAGTGGGGGAGGTGGAGGAGGCGACGCCGGGGGGTCGGGGTGGGGGCCTCTGGAAGGCGGGCGGCGAGGGGGCGGGGCTACGAGGGGGGGGGGGTTTTTTAGCGCGGCGAGGGAAGGAAAGGCATAGGGTGAAGAAAGTGAGAGAGGAGGTTGGGACACAGGAGGACGGGAAGAGGGAGGCGCACCCGGGGAACGGTAGCGGAGAGGAGACCCGGATGGGAGGGGCGGGAATAGGGCGGACAAGGGAGGGGAAGGAGGGGGGGACGACTAGGGCGGGGGGGGAGCAGGCACAGCGGAAGGTGGGAGTGGCGGGGGGGGGGAAGGAGAGAGGGAAGGCGGAGGAAACGGCGATAGATGAAGGGGGTGGTGGGGTTAGAGGCGGGGGGGAGACGGTGGAAGGCGGAGGTGGAGGGAAGGTGGAGGTAGGAGGAGAGTGGCATGGAGGCGGTACTTGGGGTCGGGTGGGGGGTCGCGGAGGGGAGGGAGAGAGAGAAGACAGAGAGAGGAGGGGGCGGGATGGCCGTTACATACTCAATTCTTTGCCGTCTGCCAGCAGACGGCAAAGATTCTTTGCCGTCAGCTGGCGGACGGCAATGAGGTGGGGCTGGTGGGCCATTTGGGTTTAGGCCTCCACTAGACTCCACCCACCTCTTTGCCGTTGGCTAGCGGACAACAAAGATTCTTTGCCGTCAGCTGGCGGACGGCAAAGAACTGGCTGATGGCAACTAGGCTCTTCACCGTCAGCCAAGTCTTTGCCGTCCGTTTTTAATAAGAAGACGGCAAAGACCTTCTTTGCCGTCCGCTAGCAGACGGCAAAGAGCTGACTGATGGCAAATTCTCTGTTTCCAATAGTGTAGGTTGCTAGAGTGACAGAAGCTTAAACCCTAGTTTATGCGCTACTTCGTAAGGGACTGATTTCGATCCAAATGTTTAATGCTATGGTTAGATTTTATCTTAATACTTTTCTCGTAGTTGCGGATGCTTGCGAGGGGGTTAATCATAAGTGGGAGGTTGGTTCAAGTAAGAACAGCACCCAAGCACCGGTCCACCCACATATCAAATTATCAAAGTAGCGAACGCAAATCAAACCAACATGAAGAAAGTGACTAGATGAAATTCCCATGTAACCTCAAGAACACTTTGCCTATTATAAGAGACCATTTTGGCCTATTCTTTGCCACAAAAGGATTGGGCTACCTTGCTGCACTTTATTTATCATTACCGTTACTTGTCCGTTACAAATTATCTTGCTATCAAACTACCCGTTACCAAATATTTCAGTGCTTGCAGAAAATACCTTGCTGAAAACCACTTGTCATTTCCTTCTGCTCCTCGTTGGGTTCGACACTCTTATCGAAAGGACTACGATTGATCCCCTATACTTGTGGGTCATCAAGACTCTTTTTTGGCACCGTTGCTGGCGAGTGAAGCGATCTTGGTAAGGAAAAATTATTACTATGTGCTGAAATTTATTGTCACTTGTTGCTATGGAAAACCATCCTTTGAGGGGTTTGTTCAGGGAATCTTCAACTCGACTGGAAGCACAATTAGTTTCCCCTCAACCTACTGCACCTACTGAAAATATTGGTTATGAAATTCCTTTGGGTATGATAGAACAACTCCTAGCTAATCCTTATGCAGGAGATGGAACCGAACATCCTGATATGCATTTGATATATGTGGATGATATTTGTGGATTATTTAAGCTTGCAGGTTTATCCGAAGATGAAGCTAAGAAGAAGGTTTTCCCTTTATCTTTGAAGATAAAAGCATTGACATGGTATAGGCTATGCGATGATATTGGATCTTGGAACTAGAATCAATTGAAATTGGAATTTCACCAAAAATTTATCCTATGCATCTAGTTCATCGCGATCAGAATTATATATATAATTTTTTGCCTCGTGAAGGAGAAAGTATCACTCTAGCTTGTGGGAGGCCTAATTCAATGTTATATTCATACCCCAATCATGAGCTCTCTAGAGAATTTATAATTCAGAATTTTTATGCTTGACTTTCTCGTGATGATCAATCCATGCTCGATACTTCTTGTACTGGTTCTTTTATGAAGAAGACTATTGAATTCAGGTGGGATCTTTAAGAAAGAATTAAATGCAACTCTGAACATTGGGAACTCAACGAAGGTAAAGAGTCAGGTATTAAGCTTGAGTTTGATTGTGTTAAATCTTTTATGAATACAGATCCTTTTCACAAGTTTAGCACTAAATATGGACTTGGCTCTGAGATAGTATCCTCTTCTCTCTCGGTAGACCCCGACGTTGACGTAGCTCCCGAGGCAGACGCAGCTCAGGAGTACGACTACGTCCCCGACGTTGACGTTGACGTATCATCGGGATTGAAGACTAGACCCAGGCACAGCACATCACTTCCCCCTTAGTTGCCGACACTGCTGGGTTACAGTCGAGTGCCGAGGGTGATACCTCGTCAGCACTTCTGATGATAACCTTGTAGGTTAGTTAATCGGTCGTGGTAAGCGAGGGTGATTCCTCCTACACCACCCCGATAACGACATCGTCACGCAACTCCTTAAGTGTGTACCTTGAGGGTGATTCATCCTTCATTCACCTTGATGATAACATCAGGTGGGGTTCCATCGAGGGTGATTCCTCAGGGCTCCCCTGGTGTCAGACACACAGTTACTGTTGATGAGTGGACTTGCACTAAACCATGTTACTAAAGACGGGTCGGCCCTGAGGGGTACCCGCGCGAGCTTAGTGTGAAGTGATGTGGAGCCGGGTTGACCTGGATGGTGCCCGCGAGATAACTACGAGGCGTGGCCGGGCATTCTTAGCCCTTGCCGCAAGTCCTCGAGACGGGGCGACGGGGTCACATCGATCGTGAGTCTCTGCTCGTTTCCGCGCGCTCCTAATCCACTACGGTTTGGATATTTGATCCGAGGGGCCTCTGGCCCGATAGCACTAACCATCACGTGGGCATAGTATGGGCGTTCTGCGTCGTATACTTCAGCCGAAGCTTAATGGACGTCAGCGACTGAGCGGCGCGCGCTGGATTGGACTGGTTACGCAACCGCGCTTGTATTAAAGGGTTGCTAGGTCTGCTTCCGGCCGCCCACGCAACGCGCAGGAGTTCCCGGGGCGATGGCCCAAGACCCTTGGGGTCATAGGTTTAGTCCGGCGTGCTGACATCTCTGTTAAGTATTTGGTCGGGTTGCGGCGTGTTGCTTGGCCGAGGCCGGGCATGACCCAGAAAAGTGTGTCCGGCCGGAGTTAAGCGAGCATGGTGGGTAAGTTGGTGCACCCCTGCAGGGAAGAAACTTCTATCGATAGCCTGTCCTACGGTAACGGACACTCGGAGTTGTATCCCGATCGGTACAACTAGAACATGTGATGAGAACTGGATAGTACGGCTCTGGGATTGCTTTCTCGCAGGGAGTCGAGAAAGGATCTCAGGTCGAGGTTGATGATACTACTACTACTACTACTTTACATTATGTTCATCTGATCTCTTCTAATGCTGCAAGACTGTCGAAGATTGTTGAAGATGCTAGTCTTCGATAGGACTAGGCTTCCCCCTCTATTCTGGCACTTCTGCAGCCCAGTCCACATATACAGCCATTCCTTTGACAATGATGCATATGTAGTGTAGATCCTTGCTTGCTGAGTACTTCGGATGAGTACTCACGTTTGCTTTATTTTCTTTTTCCCCCATATTCCATTTGATGCCACCAGACGACGGAGCCCCTGAGTCAGACGCCCCAGCCGACGACCAGTACTACTACCCGCCTGGCGAGTACTACTACTACGAGGAGCCGACTGACGACCAGGAGTAGGATCGGAGGGTCCAGGGCAGGAGGCCTACGCCTTTCGATCGTAGTATTTTATTTTACCCCGCCTCTGTGAAGGCTTATCTCTCTCTCTCTCTCTCTCTCTCTGTAATATATCTGTACTCAGATATCTGAAGCTTCCGCTGACGCTTGTATGCCATCGAGCTATGTATTCGAGCCCTCAAGGCCCTGGCTTGTAATATTAAGCTTGTATGACTTTATTTATGTTTTAGAGTTGTGTTGTGATATCTTCAAGTGAGTCCTTAGGCTTGATCGTGCGCATTTGCGTGTATGATTAGTGCACGATTAAGCCGGGGTCGTCACAGGTTGGTATCAGAGCCGACTGCCTCTAGGTATCCCCGTTCCCAGTTCCTTGGCCAAAGTTGAGTCTAGTGGTCAAAAACTGTTTTACTAACTTGGCTGTGTGGCTTACGGGCCCACGTCACCAACTGGGTGGTGTTAGGATCCTTTATTCCTCGTCTTTACTCTGGGATTCTAATCTCTCATCTATTCGGGTTTAATAAAATTTACTAACACCGACATTTAGGTTCTCGTTAATTCTATCCACCCGGAGAGCTGGATTCAGTGCGATTACCCTGACGTTGATCTGATTAGTCTGATAATCATTTTCCTTTCCATTGTTTTGTTTAACCTTTCCTTCCGAGATCAGTTATATTTCTCATTGTCTTATGACAACCCTGAACCTCTCTGTTTCAGATGGATCGACAGTTTCCACCGCGGCCTACGACCCAGCTTGTGCTTCGCACTTGGGCTCATGATGCCCCTGGATTTCCAGCTGTTCTGATCGCCCTCCTGAGTAGACTGGGTTACCGCTGGTATCCCGAGTACATGGTCTATGAGGTTTACCGCGAGTTCAACCAGGAACAGTACTATGCTGAAGTTCGGATTTATGATCAGCAGAACAACTCAGACACCGAGCTACACCTTTTTCATGGATTAGGCGTGACGATTGAGATGGCAGTACATGATGCCGCCTACTCTGCTGCCGCACGTCTCCGAGGAGAGCACAATGCTAACTTGGATGATACTGTGTTTCGGTACATTCCGTATGCACCTGTTGGAGATGCTACTGGATTTTACACAGCTATCTGTGCCCCGTACGAGTCTCGACGCTACGACCCGCAGGTTCTGATTCAGTGCACTCAGGCTCTGGATCGCACTGTTCGGGCTCTTGCCGTCGAGTTGTTCGCCACTCGAGCACGCTACTACGAGGCTATGACACAGTTGCTACCAGCTGTTCGTGCAGGGATACATCCGGAGGATATTCTTTACCCACGCAGGACCGAGATGCCGCCAGGTATTGATTGGCCTGCAGTGGGAGGTCACACGCCTGCACGTGGACCTCTTCTTACAGTTCGAGACCGGGTTCTGCATTAGAGTGCACATGGAGCACAGGATCCTGCCGCGACGAACATTCATCGTCCGCACTTGCAGTTACCCCATTTCCGTGGTTTTCTCCGACGCTGATGTAGGCTTTGCTATGTCACGTTCTGTACTTCCTTACCGCGTGCCTGCGTGCCGCCTAGTGTGTCTCTAGTTTTTCAATTTGCGCCGTTATGCTGCCCGATTTTAACCGACTGTGTATGGATCTGTAAGTCTTAATGACTACTTTAAGCATCTATTGCACTTTTTCAATAATGTCGAGTTACCTCATGTTTATTGTTAAACACTTGCATAAGCTATCGCTGAAATACCCCTGTTGGAATAGCAGGATGGCTGACGACAACCCGCCACCGCCGCCACCACCTGATTACATGGCAGCGATGATGCAACAGTTTGAACTCAACCGCTAGTTTATGACGGGGATTATGCAGCAATTCCCTCGTCCTGATGCTAATCAGCAGCCACCTTCCATCACCTTGCCAGAGTTCATGAGGCTCAATCCATCATTCTTCCGCAACACAGTCAACCCACTGGATGCAGATGACTAGCTGCGTGACATCTCTCATGAGATGGAGTCTGCTGGTGTCGCCGAAGTTAACTATGTCACTTTTGCGACATATCTTCTTAAGGGTCCCGCAGCCCAATGGTGGGCCACTCACCGACAGACTCTGCCGCCTGGTATTGTCGTCACTTGGGCAGAGTTCAAGATTGCTTTCCATGCCCGCTATATTCCTGTAGCTGTCATCGCTAGGAAGAAGGCTGAGTTCCGTAGCCTTGTCCAAGGAAACAAGACTGTGGAAGTCTATCAGCGCGAGTTTCTGGACTTATCTCGTTAGGCTGAAGAGGACATTCCTACTGATGAACGCAGACAGGAGAAGTTTCATGAAGGACTGCACCATGACATTCAGTTAGCCCTTCTTGTTCAAGATTACCCTGATTTCGCCACCTTCGTGAATAAGGCCATCATGGTTGAAACTCGACTTAAGAAGCACAAGGAAGCGTCGAGACGCACCCGTGAATCGGTCTCATCTTCGGGCTCGTCTTCCCAGAAGTGACGCATCTGGTTTCCCCAAGGCATGTTCCGTTCAGCAGCCCCTGCAAACAGGCCCTCTTATGCTGCACCACGCCTGCCACCTCCACCACCGAGACAGCCTCTGCCAACTCCAGCACCTCGAGCTCCAGCACCTCGTCCTGACAGCGGACTATGCTTCAAGTGTGGCAAGCCAGGTCACCGTGCTAGAGATTGTTCTCAGAATCAGAATCAACTGGCTCTTCCTTCTGCTGGCCGTGGTATTGGCCGTGGTATTCCTCAACAGCGCAACTATAATGCCAGACCTTCTTATGGTCGTGGGCAGAGCTACCACGTCAACATGTCTGAAGCTCCAGATCAACCAGATACTGTGATGGGTACACTTCTCGTTAATTCAGTACCAGCATCTGTTTTATTTGATTCAGGTGCATCGCATTCATTCATGTCAGAACAATTTGCACTCTTGCATGATGTTAAGTGTGAAATGCTACAACATCCGATAGTAATAAACACTCCCGCGGGGCGATGCCGAACTTCCATATTCAGCCCCCGAGTTACTATTGAGGTTGAAGGGTTGCATTTTAATGCAAACCCCATTATCCTGCAATCTTCAAAGATTGACCTTATACTGGGAATGGATTGGTTGAAGGCTCACTACGCCTCAATCAATTGCGCCACTAAAGTTGTACACCTCCTGCACCCATCAAATGAGATGGTGAACTATCAAGCTCATCTCACCCAGAACGCTGAGGCTCAAATTTATGCCTTGAATGCGTTGAATGCTTCTCCGCTTGATGGGATGGAGAATATCCCAGTTGTCTGTGACTTCCCGGATGTTTTTCCAGAAGAACTTCCAGGAATACCCCCTGCTAGAGCTGTCGAGTTCGTCATCGACTTGAAGCCTGGCACCACTCCTATTGCGAAGCGTCCCTACAAGATGCCTCCGCACCACCTCATCGAGCTTAAGGAGGAAATTGATAAATCCTTAAGGAAGGGTTTCATTCGCCCTAGTTCCTCTGCATGGGGAGCACCGTCTCTTTTCGTCAAGAAGAAAGATGGAACGAATAGGTTGGTCCAAGATTATTGTCCTATCAACCAGGCAACCATTCAGAATAAATATCCACTTCCCCGGATCAACGATTTATATGACCAACTCGCAGGATCTTCGGTGTTTTCTAAACTCGACTTGAGGTTGGGTTATCACCAGATCCGTGTCCGCGAAGAGGATATTCCGAAGACTGCATTCGTTACTCGTTATGGCTCTTACGAGTACACAGTCATGTCGTTTGGCTTAACAAACGCTCCAGCTACATTCTCCCGCCCAATGAATTACATATTCATGGATTACCTCGACAAATTCGTCGTGGTATATCTGGATGATATTCTGGTTTATTCGAAGAACAAAGAAGAACATGCTGAGCATCTTCGCCTTGTTCTGGAGAGGCTTCGAGAGCACCAATTATATGCCAAGTACTCTAAGTGCGAATTCTGGCTTTCTGAGGTAACCTACCTTGGACATGTCATCTCCAAGGATTGTATCGCAGTTAACCCGGAACGAGTTCAGGCCATTCTTGACTGGACCCCTCCGAAGAATGTTAAGCAAGTCAGAAGTTTCCTCGGGTTTGCAAGTTATTGTCGCCGATTCATCAAAAATTTCTCCAAGATTGCCAAGCCCCTAACTAATCTGCTCCACAAAGGCGTTAAGTTTGAGTGGACAGACAAATGTCAGGAAAGCTTCCAGACTCTCAAGGACAAGCTGACTTCTGCTCCAGTCCTTGCTCCTCCAGACTCTCGTAAAGATTTCGTGATCTTCTACGACGCATCTCGCCAAGGGCTAGGTTGTGTCCTAATGCAAGAGCGAAGAGTTATTGCTTATGCTTCGTGACAACTGCGACCACATGAAGAGAATTACCCAGTGCACGACCTCGAACTTGCTGCCGTCATTTATGCTTTGAAGCAGTGGCGTCATTACCTCCTTGGTAATCGGTGTGAAATTTACACTGATCATCAGAGCTTGAAGTACTTGTTCACTCAACCGGAACTTAATCTTCGTCAACAGCGTTGGTTGGAAGCAATCAGCGATTATGACTATGGAATTTCATACACTCCCGGCAAAGCTAATGTGATGGCTGATGCCTTGAGCCGCAAGTCATACTGTAGTAACCTCATGGTTAAACAAGCTCAACCCCAGCTATATGAAGAATTGCGCAAGCTGAATCTCTGCATCATTCCGCAAGGTTCTCTTAATAACCTTGTGATACAGCCAGACCTTGAGAAAGCTGTCAAGATTGCGCAAGCTAAAGATGCCGAAATTGGTCTAATGAAGAAAGAGCTTCACCTTCAAAAGTACAGGGATTTCTCGATTGCTGAAGATGGAACCTTGTACTTCCGAGACCGCATTGTAGTACCTCGCTTCGAGCTGATGACTGAGAAAGTCATGAAGGAGGCCCATGATACACCGCTATCTATCCATCCGGGTAGTACCAAGATGTATCGAGATCTTCGTCAAAGGTACTGGTGGTCTAGAATGAAGCAAGATATTGCTCGTTATGTTGCCGAGTGTGACGTTTGTCGTCGCGTGAAGGCAGAACATCAAAAACCTGCTGGAATTCTGCAACCGCTCCATATTCCTCTATGGAAGTGGGATAAAGTGCAAATGGACTTCATCACTGGTCTTCCCAAGTCTCAGAAGGGTCACGATGCTATTCTTGTCGTCGTTGACCAACTTTCCAAGGTTGCACACTTTCTGCCAGTTAAGGAGACTATTACTGCTAGTCAGTTAGCAGAGCTATATATCTCCAGAATTGTTTCACTCCATGGTATTCCCAAGGAAATCAGTTCAGACCGTGGCAGCATTTTCACTGGCCATTTCTGGGAAAGTTTCCAGAAAGCAATGGGAACTCATATTACCTGGAGTTCAGCTTATCATCCCCAATCCCAAGGCCAAGTTGAGTGCGTTAATCAAGTGCTTGAAGACATGCTTCGAGCCTGTGTTATATCTTTCGGTAAGAAATGGGAGGAATCTCTTCCGTATGCCGAGTTCTCCTATAACAACAGCTATCAAGCCAGCTTAAAAATGGCCCCCTTTGAGGTTCTTTATGGACGTAAATGTCGAACCCCTCTGAATTGGTCAGAAACTAGGGAACGACCTCTTGTTGGACCGGACATTATTCAGCATGCTCAAGACCGAATTGTCCGGGAGAATCTCAAAGCAGCTCAAGACCGCCAGAAGAGCAATTATGATCGCAAGCGATGGGGTGTGATCTATCAACCTGGTGATCAAGCGTATCTTCATGTCACTCCAATGAAGGGCACCCGTCGATTCGGAATTAAGGGCAAGCTAGCTCCTCGCTATATTGGTCCTTTCCGCATCGTGGCTAGACGTGGACAGGTGGCATATCAATTGGAGTTGCCACCGCAATTCTCCCATATTCATGATGTCTTCCACGTGTCGCAACTCCGAAAGTGCTTCAAGGAATCCCCGCACCGTGCAGTGGATCATGAGATGCTCGAGCTACAAGACGATCTTTCCTATAAGGAGCATCCGATCCGCATCCTCGATGAAGCTGAACGTCGGACTCGTCAGAAGATGACCAAGTTCCTAAAAGTCCAGTGGTCGAATCACACTGAAGATGAAGCCACTTGGGAACGCAAGGATCATCTTCGGGAAGAATATCCCGGACTCTTTCCTTCTACCTCCTAAATTCTCGGGACGAGAATTTCTTTTAGAGGAGGAGAACTTGTAACACCCCCTTGTAATAAGCTCTGTGACACTCTGTTAAAACTGCCAAGTCATGATCATTTGCAGTGCCAAGTCATATGGGTTAATGATCCAACTCAAATTCACATTTGTTTCTTCCCCCTCTTCTCTCTCGGTAGACGCCGACGTTGACGTAGCTCCCGAGGCAGACGCAGCTCAGGACTACGACTATGTCCCCGACGATACCACTGAAGACCTTGCCCTTGCCCCCGAGCAAACAGGCAAGCACCCCCATTTTGAGCATGCCTATATCGCCTATTCTCTTCTCTCTTATGCTTGCATTAGAACTGCTACTGCTACTGTTTTCCTATATCTGCTGCATAGCCTGATTATTGTACCCTGCCTTGTTACCTTTCTGGTTATCCTAGACTGCTTAGTATAGGCTGGGTAGAGACACGACAGAGACCCCCACTTGATCCCGACTGCCCTGCTGGATATCAGAAGACCCGAACATCGGGATTGAAGACTAGACCCGGGCACATCACATCACTTCCCCCTTAGTTGCCGACACTGTTGGGTTACCGTCGAGTGCCGAGGGTGATACCTCGTCAGCACTTCTGATGATAACCTTGTAGGTTAGTTAATCGGTCGTGGTAAGCGAGGGTGATTCCTCCTACACCACCCCGATAACGACATCGTCACGCAACTCCTTAAGTGTGGACCTCGAGGGTGATTCCTCCTTCGTTCACCTTGATCATAACATCAGGTGGGGTTCCATCGAGGGTGATTCCTCAGGGCTCCCCTGGTGTCAGACACACAGTTACTGTTGATGAGTGGACTTGCACTAAACCATGTTACTAAAGACGGGTCGGCCCTGAGGGGTACCCGCGCGAGCTTAGTGCGAAGTGATGTGGAGCCGGGTTGACCTGGATGGTGCCCGCGAGATAACTACGAGGCGTGGCCGGGCATTCTTAGCCCTTGCCGCAAGTCCTCGAGACGGGGCGACGGGGTCACATCGATCGTGAGTCTCTACTCATTTCCGCGCGCTCCTAATCCACTACGGTTTGGATATTTGATCCGAGGGGCCTCTGGCCCGATAGCACTAACCATCACGTGGGCATAGTATGGGCGTTCTGCGTCGTATACTTCAGCCGAAGCTTAATGGACGTCAGCGACTGAGCGACGCGCACTGGATTGGACTGGTTACGCAACCGCGCTTGTATTAAGGGGTTGCTAGGTCTACTTCCGGCCGCCCACGCAACGCGCAGGAGTTCCCGGGGCGATGGCCCAAGACCCTTGGGGGCATAGGTTTAGTCCGGCGTGCTGACCTCTCTGTTAAGTATTTGGTCGGGTTGCGGCGTGTTGCTTGGCCGAGGCCGGGCATGACCCAGAAAAGTGTGTCCGGCTGGAGTTAAGCGAGCGTGGTGGGTAAGTTGGTGCACCCCTGCAGGGAAGAAACTTCTATCGATAGCCTGTCTTACGGTAACGGACACTCGGAGTTGTATCCCGATCGGTACAACTAGAACATGTGATGAGAACTGGATAGTACGGCTCTGGGATTGCTTTCTCGCAGGGAGTCGAGAAAGGATCTCAGGTCGAGGTTGATGATACTACTACTACTACTACTTTACATTATGTTCATCTGATCTCTTCTAATGCTGCAAGACTGTCGAAGATTGTTGAAGATGCTAGTCTTCGATAGGACTAGGCTTCCCCCTCTATTCTGGCATTTCTGCAGCCCAGTCCACATATACAGCCATTCCTTTGACAATGATGCATATGTAGTGTAGATCCTTGCTTGCTGAGTACTTCGGATGAGTACTCACGTTTGCTTTATTTTCTTTTTCCCCCATATTCCATTTGATGCCACCAGACGACGGAGCCCCTGAGTCAGACGCCCCAGCCGACGACCAGTACTACTACCCGCCTGGCGAGTACTACTACTACGAGGAGCCGACTGATGACCAGGAGTAGGATCGGAGGGTCCAGGGCAGGAGGCCTACGCCTTTCGATCGTAGTATTTTATTTTACCCCGCCTCTGTGAAGGCTTATCTCTCTCTCTCTCTCTCTGTAATATATCTGTACTCAGATATCTGATGCTTCCGCTGACGCTTGTATGCCATCGAGCTATGTATTCGAGCCCTCGAGGCCCTGGCTTGTAATATTAAGCTTGTATGACTTTATTTATGTTTTAGAGTTGTGTTGTGATATCTTCAAGTGAGTCCTTAGGCTTGATCGTGCGCATTTGCGTGTATGATTAGTGCACGATTAAGCCGGGGTCGTCACAATATTGAAAACCCACCTTTCCCTGTTAGGATAAAGGAACATGCTAAGTTATCAGCTGGTTCTCAAAAGTAATATTAAAGCACCTAAACCTCCTGAGCAAATTAAAGTGAACCTAGTGTTGCTATGGTTAAGGATCTCTTGGTAGAAAATATTGATGGGCATGTTATTTACTTCTGTGCTGAAGCTATAGAATTGCCAAAACCGATGAAAAAGATAAACATAGACCTGTTGTTGGCATGCTTGTTGTCTCAGTTAAAATAGGAGATCATTGTTATCATGGTTTATCAGACTTAGGTGCTAGTGTGAGTGCTATTCCTTTTACCGTATATCAAGAAATTATGAATGACATAGCACCTGCTAAAATAGAAGACCTAGATGTTACTATTAAACTTGCTAATAGAGACACCATCACACCACTTGGGATTGTTAGAGGTGTTGAAGTCTTGTGTGGGAAAATAAAATATCCTACTGATTTTCTAGTTCTTGGTTCCCCACAAGATGACTTTTGTCCCATTATCTTTGGTAGACCTTTCTTGAACATTGTCAATGCTACTATAGATTGCCATAAACAAATTGTCACTATTAGCTTTGGTGACGAGTCTCATGAATTTAATTTCTCCAAGTTTAGTAGACAACCCCGTAATAAAGAATTACCTAGTAAGGATGAAATAATTGGTCTTGCTTCTATCCTATTATTATTAGTGCTAACCTTTCAGAACATGAAGACGAAAGATTATTGAAAATTATGAAGAAGCACCATGCTACTATTGGATATACTCTTGATGATCTTAAAGGCATTAGTCCCACTCTTTGTCAGCACAAAATTAATATGGAACCTGAAGCTAAACCCGTTGTTGATCACCAACGACTATTGAATCCTAAGATGAAAGAAGTGGTGAGAACTGAAATACTAAAACTTCTGGAAGCAGGTATAATCTATCCCATAGCTGATAGTAGATGGGTAAGTCATGTGCATTGTGTCCCTAAGAAGGGAGGTATTACTGTTGTTCCTAATGATAAAAATGAACTTATTCCACAAAGGATTGTCACTGCCTATAGAATGGTAATTGATTTTAGAAAATTAAATAAAGCTACTAGAAAAGATCATTACCCTCTGCCTTTTATTGATCAAATTTAGGAAAGATTATCTAAGCACACACACACTTTTGCTTTCTTGATGGATATTCTGGTTTTTCTCAAATACCTGTTTCAAAACCTGATCAAGAGAAAACCACATTTACTTGCCCTTTTGGAACTTATGCTTATAGATGTATGCCCTTTGGTTTATGTAATGCACCTACTACCTTTCAAAGATGTATGACTGCTATATTCTCTGATTTTTGTGAAAAGATTGTTGAGGTTTTCATGGATGATTTTTCCGTTTACGAAACTTCTTTCGATGATTGCTTAAGCAACCTTGATCGAGTTTTACAGAGATGTGAGCAAACTAATCTTGTCTTGAATTGGGAGAAGTGCCACTTTATGGTTAATGAAGGTATTGCCTTGGGACATAAAATTTCTGAACAAGGTATTGAGGTGGATAAAGCTAAAGTTGATGCAATTGAGAAAATGCCATGTCCTAGAGATATTAAAGGTATTCGTAGTTTCCTTGGTCATGCTGGTTTCTATAGGAGGTTTATTAAAGACTTCTCTAAAATTTCTAGGCCTCTTACTAATCTTTTACAAAAGGATGTTCCATTTGTTTTTTATGATGATTGTGTAGAAGCCTTTGAAACACTTAAGAAAGCCTTAACTTCTGCACCTATTGTTCAACCACCTGATTGGAACTTGCCTTTTGAAACTATGTGTGATGCTAGTGATTATACTGTTGGTGTTGTTCTAGGACAAACAGTTGATAAGATATTAAATGTTATCCATTATACTAGCAAAACTCTAGACAGTGCCCAAAGAAATTATGCTACTACTGAAAAAGAATTTTTAGCAGTTGTGTTTGCTTGTGATAAATTCAGATCTTACATTGTTGATTCCAAAGTTATTGTTCACACTGATCATGCTACTATAAAATATCTTATGGAAAAGAAAGATGCTAAACCTAGACTCATTAGGTCGGTTATCTTGCTACAAGAATTTGATTTACATATCACTGATAGGAAAGGAGATGAGAACCCCGTAGCAGATAACTTGTCTAGGTTAGAAAATATTCTTGATGACCCACTACCTATTGATGATAGATTTCTTAATGAACAATTAGCTGAAATAAATGTTTCTCATAATACTCCTTGGTATGCTGACTATGCTAATTATATTGTTGCTAAATATATACCACCTAGTTTCACATACCAACAAAAGAAAAAATTATTCTATGATTTAAGACATTACTTTTGGGATGACCCACATATTTATAAAGAAGGAGTAGATGGTATTATTAGACGTTGTGTACCATAGCATGAACAGGAACAAATCCTACGGAAATGTCACTCCGAAGCTTATGGAGGACATCATGCGGGAGACAGAACTGCTCACAAGGTATTGCAATCTGGTTTTTATTGGTCTACTCTCTTCAAGGATGCCCGTAGGTTTGTTTTATCTTGTGATGAATGTCAAAGATTTGGTAATATCGGTAAGCATCAGGAAATGCCTATTAATTACTCACTTGTTGTTGAACCATTTTATGTTTGGGGTTTTGATTATATGGGGCCTTTTCCTTCCTCTAATGGGTATACACATATTTTGGTTGTTGTTGATTATGTTACCAAGAGTGCAGAAGCTATTCCAACTAGTAGTGTTGATCATAACACTTCCATTAAAATGCTTAAAGAAGTTATTTTCCCAAGGTTTGGAGTCCCTAGATATTTAATGACTGATGGTGGTTCACACTCTATTCATGGTGATTTCCATAAAATGCTTGCTAAATATGATGTTAACCATAGAATTGCTTCACCCTATCATCCTCAATCTAGTGGTCAAGTTGAACTTAGCAATAGAGAAATAAAATTAGTATTACAAAAAACTGTCAATAGGCCCCGAAAAAAATGGTCTAAGAAATTAGATGATGCACTTTGGGCCTACAAAACAGCATATAAAAATCCTATGGGTATGTCTCCATACAAAATGGTTTATAGAAAAGCTTGTCATTTGCCTCTTGAGTTAGAATATAAAGCATATTGGGTAATTAAAGAACTCAACTATGATTTCAAACTTGCTAGTGAAAAGAGGTTATTTGATATTAGCTCAGTAGATGAATGGAGAACCCAAGCCTATGAACATGCCAAACTATTCAAACAAAAAGTTAAAAGATGGCATGACAAAAGAATCCAAAAGCGGGAATTCAAAGTTGGAGAAAATGTTCTTTTGTACAACTCTCATTTTAGATTCTTTGCAGGAAAACTTCTCTCCAAACGGGAAGGACCATATATTATCGAAGAGGTTTATTGTTCTGGAGCAATCAAGATTAATAATGCCGACGGTACTAACCCGAAGGTGGTCAATGGACAAAGAATTAAACACTATATCTCCGGTATGCCTATTAATGTTGAAAGTAATATTATCCAAACCATGACACCGGAGGAACACATAAAAGAAACCTTCCAGAACACTCCACAACCCTGAAAAAGAGGAGGTATGTGATACGGTATGTAAATGGACTCTGAAAAGTCCGCAAAAATATTTTCTGTCAGTTTTGGAATATTATAAAAATTAGGAAAATAAGAAATAACCAGGAAGGCAACCGAGGAGGGCACAATACACCAGGGCGCGCCCAGGTGGGTTGTGCCCACCTCAGGAACCTTCCCGACTCCGTTTTTCTCCCGTTTGCTTGTTTCCCAAGATAAAAAATCTTTATATACTCCCCGAACGTATTGATCACAATATCGTGGAGAAATCTTCTGTTCTTGTTTCTTGCTATTTTTTGATAGAGCTAGATCACCATGGCCACACCGAGCTCCTCGAAGGATAAGTTCTTCGAGAGGGTAATCAACCCCTACTTGTCGGAGGTAATGAAGCACCCTCAAACCATTGAGATGTGTGAGGGGGTGCTCCACATTCGGGATGTCCAAGGACCCAAGAGGACGGGAACTGTGGAGGCCAGGCTCGAAGCTATGGAGCAGGAGGTCTTCAAGTGCAAGAGGATGGTTGAGCGTGGACTCAGTGTCAATCACCTCATGATTACGGACTTCACCTGTGATCACAAGGTGGATGGCCAGTCTATGAAGGACATCGTCTTCACCCTCAACGAGCAAATCAATTTTTTGCAAAGCCAAATCTAAGATCTCCAAAATCAAGTCTTTGAATATGAGGCAAGATTTAAAGGTATGAGTTTAGCTGCCAGTTGCAGGACGCATGAGACTCGTGCTTCCTCTTATGATGGTGAGCCGCTACCATGGAAGCCGGAGGATAAGCTCGCTACTACCTCACCACCACCACCATCTTCATCTTCCCCACCAAAGTTGAATAAAAGTTTAGCATGATCTCCTTTTGAGTGTTAGTTTTCGTGATATATCTATCCATGTAATCGAGTGAGAGTTATTTAATAAAGTTAGTTTGAGTCTTTGCTTCTTTACTTTTATGTTGCAATCAAATAAAAGGAAATAATGAAAAAAAATCATATGCTAATCTTATGGTAAGTAATGACCTCACATAAGGAAAAGTATAAGTGGTAAAATTTATTGGAGATTGACAAACATAGCATTGGTCAACGATGCAACTCATGAAAGAATTAATAAGGGAAGAGAACATTCACATGCAAATACACTATCTTGGACATCTTTTATGATTGTGAGCCCCCATTAAATATTATATGTCAAAATTGTTGACGTTGGATAAGGAAGACAATGTAATGATTTATGTTTGTTCATATTCACATAGAAGTTATATTGTCATAGATCCTTCAACATGTGGTGCTTGCTCAATATCTGTGCTAGCCAAAATTCTGCACTAAGTAGAGATACTACTTGTGCATCCAAAAACCCTAAACCCAAACTCATGTTTTGAGAGTCCACCATACGTACCTATGGATTGAATAAGATCCTTCAAGTAAGTTGTCATCGGTGCATAAAGCAATAAAAATTGCTCCTAAATATGTTTGATCTTTTATTGTAAGGGAAAATTGAGCGTTGTACGAACTTGTGATGGCAAAGTAATAAAAGCGACGGACTGCATAATAAAGGTTGCTATCATAAGGAGCAATATAACGTGACGTTCCTTTGCATTAAGAGCTTGGGCATCCAAAAATAAAAAGCGCATGACAACCTCTACTTCCCTCTGCGAAGGGCCTATCTTTTACTTTTCAGTATTTACTTTTATGCAAGAGTCAATAGATTGCATTCTCATTTCAACCTTAATTATTCTCTAGTTGGCAATCATCATGTGGTGGGGAAAGATCTATGCACATATGACCAGTCGAATATACTTGATCATGATTTATTATTGTAGACAATTATCTCTATCATAAATGAGTTGGGAGGCAAAACATTAAGGCCCTATCTTTCTCTGTGTTTGATGGATGCCATTTGTTGTAAGAATATGCTTTGAGTACTAGCAATCATGGAAGACTATATGATGATTGAGTATGTGGAGCTCTTACTTAGACTCTGTTGAATAAGTTGAATTGCAATAGTTTGGTGACTAAGAATATAGGTTGTTGAGTTTCAAGAGAATTCATTGTTTGAACCTTAACATGTGAATTGGTTGCTACTTTAACATAAGAAGTTTTATAAGTAAGAATTGTTGTTATGATGCTAGGAAAAGTGATTGAAATTATCATTGATCAAACTTGTGCACTTTGCTAGCATTCACACTTCATTAATTATTTCTTTTATAATTTACCTACTCGAGGGCGAGTAGGAATTAAGCTTGGGGATGCTGATACGTCTCCAACGTATCTATAATTTATGAAGTATTCATGCTATTATATTATCATTCTTGGATGTTTTACAATCATTTTATAGCAACTTTATATCATTTTTTTGGGACTAACCTATTGACATAGTGCCCAATGCCAGTTGCTGTTTTTTGCTTGTTTTTTACATCGCAGAAAATCAATACCAAACGGAGTCCAAACGCAGCGAAACTTTTTGGAGAATTTTTATGGACCAAAAGGCACAACTTGGGCCAAAGAAGTACCAGAGGGGTGCCCCGAGGGGGGCACAACCCACCTGGGCGCGCCAAGGGTCCCAGGAGTGCCCTGGTGGGTTGTGCCCACCTCGGTGGCCTCCCGCACCGCCTCTTCGCCCTATAAATTGCCAAATATTCCAAAAACCCTCGGGATAACCCTAGATCAGACGTTCCGCCGCCGCAAGCCTCTGTAGCCACAAAAAACCAATCTAGACCCCGTTCCAGCACCCTGTCGGAGGGGAAATAATCACCGGTGGCCATCTTCATCATCTCGGCAGCCACGATGATGAGGAGGGAGTAGTCCACCCTCGGGGCTGAGGGTTTGTACCAGTAGCTATCTGTTTAATCTCTCTCTCTCTCTCGTGTTCTTGAGATGTCACGATCTTGATGTATCGCGGGCTTTGTTAATATAGTTCGATCATATGGTGTTTCTCCCTCTCTATCTTGTTGTGATGAATTGAGTTTTCCCTTTGAGATTTCGTTTTATCGCATTGAATATTTTTATGGATTTGAGAGCACTTGATATATGTCTTGCGTATGAATACCCGTGGTGACAATGGGGTATTATATTGATTCACTTGATATATGTTTTGGCACTCAAGTCGCGGATTCACGAAGTGACATTGGGGTAATCAATGCATAGGGGTTGATGCACGTTTTCGTCCTTCTTTCTCCGGTAGAAATCTTGGGGCACTCTTTGAGGTTCTTTGTGTTGGATTGAGTATTATGAATCTGAAAATGTTTGATGCGTATATAATTAACTCATGGATACTTGTGGTGACATTGGAGTATCTAGGTGACATTAGAGTTGGTTGATGCGTATCATATGGTGTTACATTATTACGAAGTCTTGGATAGATCGAACGGAAAGAATAACTTGGTGTTATTTTAGTACGAACTCTTGAATAGATCAAACGAAAAGAATAACTTTAAGGAGGTTTCGTACCCTACAAACAATTTCTTCTTATGTTCTCCGCTAGATAAGAACTTTGGAGTGAATCTTCATTGCACGTTAAGGGATGGTTATATGATCCAAATAGATTAGCATTGTTGAGGGATTGCACTAGCAAAAGTACGGACCCTAGGCCTCATTTTCAAGCATTGCAATACTGTTTGTGCTCACTTTTGTTACTTGTTACCTTGCTGTTTTTTATTGCTCCTATTACAAAAATCAATATCTACTATCATTACTACGCTTTTATTACCATCTCTTCGCCGAACTAGTGCACCTATACAATTTACCATTTTATTTGGTGTGTTGGGGACACAAGAGACTTTTTGTTATTTGGTTGCAAGGTTGTTTGAGAGAGACCATCTTCATTCTACGCCTCCCACGGATTGATAAACCTTAGGTCATCCAATTGAGGAAAAAAATTGCTACTGTCCTACAAAACTCTGCGCTTGGAGGCCCAACACGAGTCTACAAGAAGAAAGGTTGCGTAGTAGATATCAAGCTGTTTTCTAGCGCCGTTGCCGGGGAGGTGAGTGCTTGAAGATATATCTTTAGATCTTGCTATCGAATCTTTTAGTTTCTTGTTTATCACTAGTTTAGTTAATAAAATAAAACTACAAAAAAATGGAATTGAGGTTGCCTCGTATACTTCATCTTTATAATGTCTTTCGTGAAAATGATGGAAAGGAAACTTGTGCTCAATTGATAGAAGAAGAATTCAATAAAATGTTTGGCACTAAATCTTTGAATGATGAGCATGATTGCAATGTTGTTGGCATGAAGTCTTTGAATATCCATGATGCTAATGATATGCAAAGCCATAATCTTGGGGATGGTATGTTTGATGAAGATGATAATTTTTTGTCCCCCAAGTTTTGATGAGCAAATTTATTATGATGATAGCATGCCTCGTATTTATGATGATTATATTGATGAAAGTGGTTTGGAAGAGTTTCAACTCTAGTTAATGATCCCACTATTTTGTAGGGTGTTGAATCTTTTCACAATATTGATAAAAGTGGATTTGGAGAGGTCATGACTTTATTTAGTGCTGAATCCACTATTTTGGAAGAGGTTCCAATTGATTATGAGAACAAAGTTGCTATCTATGATGATTATTGTGATGACATGTATGCTATAAAGAATAATGATAACCATGAAACTTGTCATCATGATGTTAATTTTCAGTTGGATTATGCCTCACATGATAGTTATTTTGTTGAGTTTGCTCCCACTACTATTCAAGAGAATAAATTTGCTCATGTGGAGAGTAATAAAATTTCTATGCTTGTGGATCAAGAAAAGAATGCTTTACGTGATAGTTATATTGTTGAATTCATTCATGATGCTACTAAAAATTATTATGAGAGAGGAACATATGCTTCTACATATCTCAATAATCTCAAGTTTCCTCTCTATGTGTTGAAAATGTTGAGTTTTTGCTTGTTTTGCCTTCCTATGCTAGTTGATTCTTGTTCCCATAAATTGTTTGCTCACAAAATCCCTATGCATAGGAAGTGGGTTAGGCTTAAATGTGATAGTCATATTCTTCATGATGCTCCCATTATGTTTCAATTCCTATCTTTTATGTGAGCATCCTTGAAATCATCATGCCTAGCTAAAAAGGCATTAAAGAAAAGCGCTTGTTGGGAGGCAACCCAATTTTTTTTTGCTCCTGTTTTTCAATAAATACACATTATTACCTCTATAGTAATTGTGTTTTGGTGTTTTAATTAGTGTTTGAGCCAAGTAAAGCCTTTGGGATAGTGTGGTTGATAGTTGATTTGATTATGTGCAAAAACAGAAACTTTTGCGTCCAGTAACAGAATTGGTAAAATTTACTAGAACATGGAAGAACTCTGAATTTTTTACAGAGGATTTATATACAAATTTTCTACGTTGTACTAATTTGTCAGATTGTTGGAGATACAGACGTATCACTATAATTCAGATCTCTACAAACTGTTCTGTTTTTGACAGATTCTGTTTTCTATGTGTTGTTTGCTTATTTTGATGAATCTATGAGTAGTATCGGAGGGTATGAACCATGGAGAAGTTGGAATACAGTAGATATTACACCAATATAAATAAAGAATGAGTTCACAACAGTACCTAAAGTGGTGATTTATTTTATTATACTAATGGATCTTATGAGTTTTCTGTTGAGTTTTGTGTTTTGAAGTTTTCAAGTTTTGGGTAAATATTTGAGGGACAACGGCATTAGGACTGGCAAGAGCCTAAGCTTGGGGATGCCCAAGGCACCCCAAGGTAGTATTCAAGGAGAACCAAGCATCTAAGCTTGGGGATGCCCCAGATGGCATCCCCTCTTTTGTCTTCGTCCATCGGTAAATTTACTTGAGGCTATATTTTTATTCACCACATGATATGTGTTTTGCTTGAAGCGTCTTGTATGATATGAGTCTTCGCATTTTAGTTTGCCACAATCATCCTTGCTGTACACAACTTTTGAGAGGGACATACATTAATCGTGAATTTATTAGAATACTCTATGTGCTTCACTTACATCTTTTGAGCTAGGTAGTTGCTCTAGTGCTTCACATATATCTTTTTAGAGCACGGCTGTGGCTTTATTTTATAGAAATTGTTGAACTCTCATGCTTCACTTATATTATTTTTAGAGTCTTAAACAGCATGGTAATTTGCTTAGGTTATGAATTTAGTCCTAATATGATGGGCATCCAAGAGGGATATAATAAAAACTTTCATATAAAGAGCGTTGAATAAGATGAGAAGTTTGATTCCTTGCATTTGTATTGAGATATGAAGATGGTAATATTAGAGTCATGCTAGTGAGTAATTGTGGATTGGTAGAAATACTTGTGTTATAGTTTGTGATTCCTGAAGCATGGTGAACCGTTATGTGATGAAGTCGGAGCATGATTTATTTTTGATTGTCTTCCTTATGAGTGGCGGTCGGGGCCAAGCAGTGGTCTTTTCCTACCAATCTATCCCCCTAGGAGCATGCGTAATGTACTTTGCTTTGATAGCTAATATATTTTTGCAATAAGTATGTGAGTTCTTTATGACTAATGTTGAGTCCATGGATTATACGCACTCTCACCCTTCCACCATTGCGAGCCTCTCTATTACCGCGCACCTTCTGCCGGTGCATTAAACCCACAATATATTTTCTTCAAAATAGCCACCATACCTAGCCATTCCAAGATATATTGCCATGCAACTTCCACCGTTCCGTTTATTATGACACAC
This sequence comes from Thinopyrum elongatum, assembly GCA_011799875.1. NCBI lineage: Eukaryota > Viridiplantae > Streptophyta > Magnoliopsida > Poales > Poaceae > Thinopyrum > Thinopyrum elongatum. The sequence continues at coordinate 538,217,015 of CM022302.1, forward strand.
ACCATCATTGTCATATTACTTTGCATGATCATGTAGTTGACATAGTATTTGTGGCAAGGCCACCGTTCATATTTTTTATACATGTCACTATTGCTCATAGCACATCCCAGTACACCGCCGGAGGCATTCACATAGAGTCATATCTTTTGTTCTAGTATCGAGTTGTAATTCTTGAGTTGTAAGTAAATAAAAGTGTGATGATCATCATTATTAGAGCATTGTCCCATGTGAGGAAAGGATGATGGAAGCTATGATTTCCTCACAAGTTGGGATGAGTCTCTGGACTTGAAAAAAGAGCCCAAACAAAAAAGAGAAAATAAAAAAATAAAAATGAGAGAAAAATAGAGAAGGGACAGTGTTACTATCCTTTTACCACACTTGTGCTTCAAAGTAGCACCATCTTCTTCATGATAGAGAGTCTCCTATTTTGTCACTTTCATATACTAGTGGGAAATTTTCATTATAGAACTTGGCTTGTATGTTCCAATGATGGGCTTCCTCAAATTGCCCTAGGTCTTCGTGAGTAAGCAAGTTGGATGCATACCCACTTAGTTTTCATTTTGAGCTTTCATACACTTATAGCTCTAGTGCATCTGTTTCATGGCAATCCCTACTCACTTGCATCGATATCAATTGATGGGCATCTCCATAGCCCATTAATTTGCCTAGTTGATGTGAGACTTTCTCCTTGTTTTCTCCTCACAACCTCCACCATACTCCATTCCACTTATAGTGCTATATCCATGGCTCACGCTCATGTATTGCGTGAAAGTTGAAAAAGCTTTAGAGCATTAAAAGTATGAAACAATTGCTTGGCTTATCATCGGGGTTGTGCATGATGAAATATTTTATGTGATGAAGATAGAGCATAGCCAGACTATGATTTTGTGGGGATAACTTTCTTTGGCCATGTTATTTTGAGAAGACATGATTGCTTTATTAGTATGCTTGAAGTATTATTGTTTTTATGTCAATATTAAACTTTTGTTTTGTATCTTAGGGATCTGAACATTCATGCCATAATAAATAAGATTACATTGATAAATATGTTATGTAGCATTCACACTTCATAAATTCTTTCTTTTATCATTTACCTACTCGAGGACGAGCAGGAATTAAGCTTGGGGATGCTAATACGTCTCCAACGTATCTATAATTTATGAAGTATTCATGCCATGTTTGCAACGATTTTACATGGTTTTGGTATGATTTTATTAGAACTAACCCGGACAGACGCTGTTTTCAGCAGAACTACCGTGGTGTCATTCTTTGTGCAGAAATAAAAGTTCTCGGAATGAGCTAAAAAATTACGGTGATCAATTATGGGCCAGAAGAAACCCACGGAGCACCGGAGCTATGCCAGGAGGTGACCGAGGAGGCCACAAGCCAGGGGGTGTGCCCACCCCCCAGGGCGCCCCCCTAGGGCATGTGGACCCCTCGGGTGTCCCCCTGACTTGTTTCCAACGCAAAATACTCTTATATATAGAAACCTCAGAAAAGTCGGAAGTTCCGCCGCCGCAAGCCTCTGTAGCCATGGAAAACCAATCGGGAGCCTGTTCCGACACCCTGCCGGAGGGGGAAACCATCACCGGAGGCCATCTTCATCATCCCGGCGGTCTCCATGACGAGGAGGGAGTAGTTCACCCACGGGGCTGAGCGTATGTACCAGTAGCTATGTGTTTGATCTCTCTCTCTCTCTCTCGTGTTCTTGATTTGGCACGATCTTGATGTACCGCGAGCTTTGTTATGATAGTTGGATCATATGGTGTTTCTCCCCCTCTACCTTCTGGTGATGAATTGAGTCTTGCTCTTTGAGGTTTCGTTATGTTGGATTGAGTATTAGATTTGAGAACACTTGATGTATGTCTTGCGATGGGATATCTGTGGTGACAATGGGATGTTCTATTGATTCACTTAATGTATGTTTTGGCACTCAACTCGCGGATTCCCGAGGTGACATTGGGGTAATCTATGCATAGGGGTTGATGCATGTTTTCGTCCTACGTTCTCCGATAGAAACTTTGGAGTGATTCTTTGTCGCACGTTGAGGGATTGCTATATGATTTAATTAGGTTATCATTGTTGAGAGAATTTGCACTAGTGAAAGTATGAACCCTAAGCCTTGTTTTCAAGCATTGCAATACCGTTTTTGCTCAATTTTGCTACTAGTTACCTTGCTGTTTTTATATTTTCATATTACAAAAACCTATATCTACCATCCATATTACACTTGTACCACCATCTCTTCACCGAACTAGTGCACCTATACAATTTACCATTGTATTGGGTGTGTTGGGGACACAAGAGACTCTTTGTTATTTGGTTGCAAGGTTGTTTGAGAGAGACCATCTTCATCCTACGCCTCCCACGGATTGATGAACCTTAGGTCATCCAATTGAGGGAAAATTGCTACTGTCCTACAAAAACTCTGCCCTTGGAGTCCTAACACGAGTCTACAAGAAGAAAGGTTGCGTAAGGCTGCTTGTTTCTTATGAGCAGGAAAATATTTTCCAAAGAAGTAATAAATCATATCTTGGGGACTACGCACACAACCAAGAGCAAGAGTATTGTACCATATCTTAGCATCACCCTTTAACGAGAAAGCAAATAGTTTGAGAATATAATAGTAGCGAATCTTCTCATCATGAGCAAATAGGGTGGCTATATTATTTAATTTAGTAAGGTGTGCCACAATAGTTTCAGTTTCATAGCCATGAAAAGGATCAGATTCAACCAAATTAATTAACTCTGGGTCGACAGAGAATTCATAATCCTTATCATCAAAAAAGATAGGTGAAGTAGCAAATTTAGGATCACATTTCATTCTAGCATTCAAAGATTTTTCCTTCAGTTTGCATAATAATTTCTTAAGATCATCTCTATCATTGCAAGCAAGAAAATCTCTAGCTGTCTCCTCATCCATAACATAACCTTCAGGTATCTTAGACAATTCATATCTAGGAGAGCTACGCCTAATAGGTGTTTCAAGATTTTTAGTTTCAAGTACTTGATCAGTTTCATTAATTTCATCAGTTTGGTATTGTCAATATCTTTAGCTCTAGCAATTTGTTCATCAAGAAATTCACCTAGTGGCATATTATCATCAAGCAAGGTACTAGCATCATCATGAGTAGCATTCATAGCAGAAGTAGCATCATCAATAACTTACGACATATTAGGATTAATAGCATGTGTTGGTGTTGCAAGTCTACTCAAAACAGAAGGTGAATCAAGTGCAGAGTGTGATGGCAGTTCCTTACCTCCCCTCGTCCTAGAGGGAACGATCTTAGTCTTGGTACCTTCAGATTCTTCATAGTGATAAATAGACAGTAATCCCAAGTGACTCAACAAATATAGCTATGCTCCCTGGCAACGGCGTCGGAAAAAGGTCTTGATAACCCACAAGTATAGGGGATCGCAGCAGTTTTCGAGGGTAGAGTATTCAACCCAAATTTATAGATTCGACACAAGGGGAGCCAAAGAATATTTGTAAGTATTAGTAGTTGAGTTGTCAATTCAACCACACCTCGAGATTAAATATCTGCAGCAAAGTGATCAGTAGCACAGTAATATGAAAGTTTTGATAGCAGTGATAATAGTAGCACTAACGATAACAGTGATAGCAATGATTTTGTAGCAAGTGTAACAGTATTAGCAGCAGTAGTAAGTTAACAAGAACAATATGTGAAAAATTCCTAGGCGTTGGATCGGTGAATTCGTTGGATGATATTCATCATATAACAGTCATAACCTAGGGCGATACAAAACTAGCTCCAGTTCATAAATATAATGTATGCATGTATTCCATAAATAGTCATACGTGCTTATGGAAAGAACTTGCATGACATCTTTTGTCCTACCCTCCCATGGCAGCGGGGTCCATAAGGAAACTAAGGGATATTAAGGCCTCCATTTAATAGAGAATTGGAACAAAGCATTAACACATAGTGAATACATGAACTCCTCAAACTACAGTCATCACCGAAAAGTATCCCGATTATTGTCACCCCGGGGTTTACGGATCATAACACGTAATAGGTGAATATGACTTGCAAGATCGGATCCAGAACATAGATATAATGGTGAAAACATAAATGGTTCAGATCTGAAATCATGGCACTCAGGCCCTAGTGACAAGCATTAAGCATGGCAAAGTCAAAACAACATCAATCTCAGAACATAGTGGATACTAGGGATCAAGCCCTAACAAAACTAACTCGATTACATGATGAATCTCATCCAACTCCTCACCGACTAGCGAGCCTACGAAGGAATTACTCACTCCTACTGGGGAGCATCATGGAATTGGCGATGAAGGAGGGTTGGTGATGACGAAGACCGAAGATTCCCCTCTCCGGAGACCCGAACGGGTTCCAGATCTGGCCTCCCGATGAAGAACAGGAGGTGGCGGCGGCTCCAAATCATGAAACGTGATGTAACTTTCTCCCTGATTTTTTTCTCCAAAAATAGGATTTTATAACGTCGGAATTAGGGTCTGCGGGGCCACCAGGTGGGCACAACCCACCTGGGCGCGCTTGGAGGGGGTGGCGCGCCCTGGTGGGTTGTGCTTAACCAGGGGCCCCCCTCCGGTGGTTCTTGGCTCCAGTATTTTTTATATATTCTGAAATAATTCTCCAAAAAGTTTCGTTCCATTCCGAGAACTTTTATTTCTACACAAAAACAACACCATGGTAGTTCTGCTGAAAACAGCGTCAGTCCGGTTAGTTTCATTCAAATCATGCAAATTAGAGTCCAAAATAAGAACAAAAGCGTTAGGAAAAGTAGATACAATGGAGACATATCAGCTTGCGATGGCGAAGTCAATGTTCTAGTTAACTTTCGGGGGTTTCCCTATTTATAAGAATTTTTAGAGTTGGAATCATGCGAAAAGGAGTTAAGAGGGGCCCACAAGGCACTTGGGCACGGCCACCCCCTGGGTGTGCCCAAGTGGATCATGGGGCCCCTGTGGCTCTTCTGGCCCTCCCATGAAGCGTCGGGGGTCTCTTTAATTCCAAATAAAATCGTCAAATAGTTTCATCCGATTCTGAGAACTTTTATTTCTGCCGAAAAAACAACACCACGGTAGTTCTGCTGAAAACATCGTCAGTCTGGGTTAGTTCCATTCAAATCATACCAAAACCATATAAAATTGTTGTAAACATAGCATGAATACTTCATAAATTATAGATACATTGGAGATGTATCATTACACTGACCAAGTGATTCATGGGTATGGTCTCCACCAACGCGATCCGATCTCACCATACCTTTTCTTGCTTTGTGCGGAAGGGTTGTCAGCGCTACTTCGCCATGCTGAGCAAGTAGGTCAAATCAAGGGGATTTAGGTTGCGCCTCATGCCCCCTTAATTAGTCATATGCTTTTTGTAGATGACTCGCTGCTGCTTATGGAGGTGTCCCCCGAAAGCGTTGGTCTGGTAAATAAGATCCTGCATGTGTATGAGCTTGGGTCGAGCCAAGTTGTAAACCGGGATAAATTCCAGGCCTTGTTCAGCAAGAACACCTCAAATGCAAAGAAAATAAATCTTGCTGGGCATATTAGAGCTTCGGTATGAATGTGTGTGATACGTCTCCAATGTATCTATAATTTTTTATTGTTCCATGCTATTATAGTATCAATCTTGGATGTTTTATATGCAATTGTATATCATTTTCAGGGACTAACCTATTAACCCAGTGCCAGGTGCCAGTTGCTATTTTTTGCCTGCTTTTGGTTTTCCAGGAAATCAATACCCAACAGAGTCCAAAAGCTATGAAACTTTTTGACGATTTATTTCTGGACATAAGAGACCCTAGAAGCTTCGGGAGGAGGCCAGAAGGCATAGGAGTAGGCCACAAGGCACTTGGGCACGCCCAGGGGGGTAGGCGTACCCAAGTAACTTGTGGGCACCTTGTTTCTCCGGCTGGCCTAATTCCACCTCTATAAATTCTCTAAAATCGGGAAACCAATAGAGAGTCACCCAAAATACTTTTCCACCTCCGCAAGTTTCTGTTCTTCCACGATCCCATTTGGAGGCCTTTTTCGACACTCTGCTGGAGGGGGAATCAATCACGGAGGGCTTCTACATCAACCTTCCTGCCCTTTCGATGATGTGTGAGTAGTTTACCACGGACCTAAGGATCCATAGCTAGTAGCTAGATGGCTTCTTCTCTCTCTCTTTGATCTTCAATACAATGTTCTCCTCGATGTTCTTGGAGTTCTATCCGATGTAACCTTCTTTTGATGTGTATTTGTTAGGATCCGATGAATTGTGGGTTTATGACCAAATTATTCATGATAAATATTTGAGTCTTTTCTGAATTATTATATGCATGATTATTATAGCTTTGTATTTCTCTCCGATCAATCCATTTAGTTTGGCCAACTAGATTGATTTATCTTGCAATGGGAGAGGTGCTTTGTAATGGGTTCAATCTTGCGGTTATCTATATCCCAGTGACAGAAGGGGACAATACACGTATTTGTATTATTGCCATTAAGGGGAAAACGACGGGGTTTATTCATATTGCTTGAGTTTACTTTGTCTACATCATGTCATCTTGCTTAAGGCATTACTCCATTCTTTATGAACTTAATACTCTAGATGCATGCTGGATAGCGGTCGATGTGTGGAGTAATAGTAGTATATGCAGGCAGGAGTCAGTCTAATTATTTCGGAGGTGATGCCTATATACATAATCATTGCCTTGAATATCGTCATAACTATGCGCTTTTCTATCAACTGCCCAACAGTAATTTGTCTACCCACCATATGCTTTTTATTCGAGAGAGAAGCGTCGAGTGAAAACTATGGCCCCTGGGTCTATCTTTATCATATATTAAAATCCAAAAATACCTTGCTGCAATTTATTTACCTTTTTTTTATTTCGTGTTTTTGTTTATCTATCTACCATTATCAGACTTGATCCTTGCAATTAACCGCTAAGGGGATTGACAACCCCCTCATTTGCATTGGGTGCAAGTATTTGTTCTTTTGTGTGTAAGTGCTATTCACGAGGTCTTGTGTGATTCTCCTACTGGATTGATAACCTTCGTTCTTAGCTGAGGGAAATACTTATGTCTACTATACTGCATCATCTCTCCTCTCCGGGGAAATCCCAACGCAGCTCACAAGTAGAAGGAAGAATTTATGGTGCCGTTGCTGGTGAGACATCACCAAAACCTATCAAGTTCCGTCGCATAAAATTTCATCTCCTTGCATTTACTTTATTTTCCATTTGCCTCTTGTTTTCATTTCCCCCACTTCTAAAACAATGTTACAAAAAACACAAAAATGTTTTTTGTTTGCCTTTTTGCTTGTTTGCTTGTTTTCTTGCTTGCTTAGTTGCGAAGTCTCAAGAAAATACTAAGTTGTGTGATTTTTCCAATACTAATAGTTATGATTTTATTAGTACTCCAATTTCTCCTCCCGCCGCTAGTGCAGAGTCATGTGATATTAATGCTGCTTTGCTAAATCTTGTTATGAAAGAGCAATTTTCTAGTAGTCCTAATGAAGATGATGCATCCCATCTTTAATACTTTCGTTGAATTGTGTGATATGCAAAATAAAAAATATATGGATAATGATATTCTCAAATTAAATTATTTCCATTCTCACTAGGAGATCGCACTAAATCTTGGTTTTCGTCTTTGCCTCAAAATAGTATCAATTCTTGGGATAAGTGTAAAGATGCTTTCATTGCCAAGTATTTTCCTCCCGCAAAGATTATTTATCATAGAAATTAAATCATGAATTGGAAGCAACTTGAACATGAAAATGTTGCACAATCTTGGGAGAGGATGAAATTAATGATAAGAAACTGCCCTACTCATGGTTTAAGTTTGTGGATGATCATACAAAAAATTTATGAGGGATTAAACTTTATTTCTAGAAATCTTTTAGATTCCACCACGGGTGGTACCTTTATGGAAATCACATTAGGAGAAGCTACAAAATTGCTTGACAATATTATGTCAAATTATTCGGAATGGCATACCGAAAGAGCTTGCACTTGTAAGAAAATAAATTATGTTGAAGAAATTAATACTTTGAGTGATAAGATGGATGCTCTTATGAAATTGGTTGCTAATAAAAATGCTCATGTTGATCCTAATGATGTGCCAATGTCTACTTTGATTGAGAAAAATAGTGATGCCATTTTTGTGAATTTTGTCTCTAGGAATAATTTCAACAACAACGCTTATAGGGGTAATTTCAATCCTAGACCATTTCTAGGAAATTACTCTAATAATTATGGAAATTCCTATGGTAATTCTTATAGTGATAATAATAGGATACCCTCTGATCTTGAGAACAATATTAAGTAATTTATATATTCTCAAAAGATTTGCCACCCAAGCTAGATATTAGTGAGTCTATTAAAGCTAGAATTGCTCATGATGTGGACACTCTCAAAATTAAAATTTTGACACCCAAGCTTTATATTAGTGAGTCTATTAAATCTATCTATCTCTCCATTGATGATAGTAAAGAAAGAACCGCTAGGTTGAGCGCTAAGCTTGAATTTCTAGAAAAGGCAATTCCGCCCGATTTTTATCGTAATCATGATGAAGATATTAAAATGATTGGTGTCTCACCTATTGAATATTTGTTTAGTAAAATAAAACTTGATGATAAGGGGACTGAAGATGAGTCAACTTTAGCTAGAAGGGGTCTCAATTGTTCGTAGGGTGATGATCATAATGAAAATTTTGAGAAAAGTGGTTTGGAGAGGTCCAAACTTTAGCTAGTGATACACCCACTACTTTGGATTACAAGGACTTTAATTATGATAATTGTTCTTTGGTTGAGTGTACTTCGTTGTTGGAATCCATGATAAACTCACTCAATGCTTATGAACAAAATAAGGCGTCTACTAAACATATTGTAGAAGCTATGATGAAAGCTTATGAAGAAAAATTAGAGATGGAGGTTTCAATACCTAGGAAATTATATGAAAGTGGGAACCTAATATTAAAGTTAAGATTAAAGATTATGAGTGCAATGCTTTATGTGATTTGGGTGCCAACATTTCCACAATACCAAAAACTTTATGTGATGTGCTAGGCCTTACTGATATGGATGAATGTTCTCTTAATTTCCACTAAGCGGATTTTACTATTAAGAAAACTTTGGGTAGAATAAATGATGTTCTTATTCTAGCAAATAGAAATTATGTGCCCGTTGATTTCAATGTCCTTGATATTGATTGCAATCCGTCTTGTTCCATAACACTTGGTAGACTATTCTTACGTACCATAGGTGATATTATTGATATGAAAGAAGGTAATATAAGAATTTAGTTTCCATTAAAGAAAGGAACAGAGAATTTCCATAGAGTGAAAAGAAAACCACCATATGAGTCTATTATGAGGGCCACCTATGGAATTCACTTGAAAGATGACAACACTTGAAACTATGCATTACGCCTAGCTAGGGGCGTAAAGCAATAGCGCTAGTTGGGAGGCAACCCAATAATCCTTATTTTTTCTTGTTCACACAATTATGCTACTGTTATGGTTGTGTTTTTTTGTTTCAATTAGTGTTTGTGCCAAGTAAAGCCTTTGGGATGATTTTGTTGATAGTTGATTTGATTCTGTGAAAAAACAGAAACTTTTGCGTCTAGTACTGGAATTCTCTAAATTCACTGGAACGTGCTTTGGATCTGAATTTTCTACACATGATTTATGACAAATTGCCCACGTTGTCCTAATTTTTCTGAATTTTTGGAGTTACAGAAGTATAGTCATTATTCAGATTGCTACACACTATTCTGTTTTAGACAGATTCTGTTTTCGTTGCATAGTGTGCTTGTTTTGATTAATCTATAGATTCTATCTGGGGGTATAAGTCATGGAGAAGTTGTAATACAGTAGGTATTATGCAATAATAAAATATGAATGGGTTCACAACAGTACCAAAAGTCGGTGATTTGATTGTTATACTAACGGATCTCATAAATGTTTTTGTTGAGTTTTGCGCGTTGAAGTTTTCAAGTTTTAAGTGAGATCGCGATGGATGAAGGAATAGAGAGTGGCAAGAGCCTAAGCTTGGGGATTCCCATAGAACCCCAAGGTAATATTCAAATATACCCAAGCATCTAAGCTTGGGGATGCCCGAGGTGGCATCCCCTCTTTCTTCTACCAACCATCGGTAAATTACTTGAAGCTATATTTTTATTCACCACATGATATGAGTTTTGCTTGGAGCGTCATGTATTATATGAGTTTTGCTCTCTTTGTTTTTTAGTTTTCCACAATCATCTTTGCTGAACACACCTTTTGAGAGGGACACACACTCATTCATGATTTGTTAGAATAATCTTTGTGCTTCGCTTATATCTTTTGAGCCAGGCAGTTCCTCTAGTGCTTCACTTATATCTTTTAGAGCACGGCGGTGGTTATATTTTAATGAAATAGTTGCACTCTCATGCTTCACTTAAATTATTTTGAGAGTTTGATAAATAGTAGTGGCAATATGCACGGGTTATGAAATTGGTACTAATATGATAGTTATTCAATAGGGGTCTGATAAAAACTTTCACGTAAATCACCGAATATGATAAGTTTGATTCCTTGCAATAGTTTTGCGGTATAAAGATTGTACTATGTGGGAGGTACTAGTGAATGATTGTGGTTTAGTAAGAGGTGTTAAGGTTTGTGATTCCCGAAGCATGCACGCATAGTCTCTCGTTATGCTATGAAGTTGGTGCATGTTTTATTATTGATTTTCTTCCTTATGAGTGTCGGTCGGGGACGAGCGACGGTCTTTTCCTACCAATCTATTATGGCATTTGTAGTATGCGTAGTAGTACTTTGCTTCCAGGTCTAATAAACTTTAGCAATAAGTATGTGAGTTCTTTATGACTAATGTGAGTCCATGGATTATACGCACTCTCACCTTTCCACAATTTGCTAGCCTCTTCGGTACCATGCATTGCCCTTTCTCACCTCAAGAGTTGGTGCAAACTTCGCCGGTGCATCCAAACCCCGTGATATGAGAAGCTCTATCACACATAAGCCTCCTTATATCTTTCTCAAAACAACCAACATACCTACCTATTATGGCATTTCCATAGCCATTCCGAGATATATTGCCATGCAACTTCCAATGTTCCGTTGTTATGACACACATCATTATTGTCATATTGCTTTGCATGATCATATAGCTGACATAGTATTTGTGGCTCAGCCACCGTTCATCATTTTTATACATGTTACGCTAGATCATTGCACATCCTGCTACACTGCCAGAGGCATTCATATAGAGTCATTTTTTTTCTAGTATCGAATTGTAATTTTTAGTTGTAAGTAAATAGAAGTTAGATGATCATTATTCATTATTAGAGCATTGTCCCAGTTAGGAAAAAAGAGAGGCCAAAAAGAGCCCAAGAAAAATAGGCCGAAAAGAGCCCCAAAAAAGGAGAACTGAGAGAAAAAGAGAGAAGGGGCAGTGTGTCGTGGGAAACCACGGCCACCTACGGGGCCAAGGACCACTTTTGGTTTGGCAGGGGGACTGAGCACATTGCACAAAGAGCAGAGGAGCGCAACATAGCGCGGCAGAGATCACACGGGCAGTTTTTACCCAGGTTCGGGCCACCGCGAGGTGTAAAACCCTACTCCTGCTTTGGTTGATTGATGGTGGATGGTGGTGGAAACGCAGCGCTCTTGCCCAGCAGGGTTGCCTCGGGGCAAGAGCAGCTACGCGCGTATGGGTGTACAGGGGTCCGAATCCTATCTATGGTTGCCATGGGCCTCCTTTTATAGATTAAGGGGTCACCACAGTGGCAAATCAGTCATTGTGTACTGATTAGATAGAGAACAGTGCTATCATATCTACTCTGCAGACAGAGTAGTACGCATTAAATGCGCCACTCAGTGTCACATCATGGCCTGCGCGGCACGCCTTGCCGGGCTGTTTAGCCACCTTCTCTCCTGTCTGCATGACACGTTGTAGGACGGGTGTCATCTGGAGGTGATTCCTGTAGGAAATGGCTGCCATGTGGCGAAAGGCAGCCACTTAGTCATCTTGGGGCTTGACACTGCACCGATCGGTGACTTGTGTCGCTGTGAGGAGGGGCGGTGAAGCCTTGGTGGGGTGTTTTGCCTTCGTATGCCCCGGCAGGCCTGCCGGGGTGATCCTAAGGCTTGCTTCCGGGGCAACCTTTCCCTCGCCAATCTTTCCTGCCTGGCAAGGGAGGTTTTCCCTTAGCGGTGTCTTGCTTCTTGGCTTGACTTGGTCTTCTCAACATGCCCTTTTGATTTCTCAAAGAGCCTATCTCTTCATCTTGGTCTTGTCTTGGATGTTGCAATCTTGATCTTGGGCCTGTGCATGGTCTGGGCAACAGACCCAGGCTTTGTTGCACCGACAGGAGCCCCCGGGCCTAGCCCGAACGCGCTGCCGGGCGTCGTCGGGGTAGGCCCTAGCTTGTGCACAGGCGAGGGGGAAATAGCTACTCGCCCCTTGAGATCTTCTTTGCTTCTTCATTAATCTGAGCTCGGATCAGTTTCTGGTTCTTCTGCCCATCGCGTAACACTAACTGAAGTGGGGCCGCTCTTGTAATGGCCCGTGAATGAACTTAACGCACGGGCGAGTAACTGCCAATTCACTCTTCCCACCACGCCCTTATCCCTGGCCACGTATGCTGCATGCATCGAGCGGGGTAGGTAACGGAGGCACGTGGTGCGGGAGAGCATTAAGGCAGGGGCCTGGTCTTCATGGATTGGTGGAGGAGGACGGTGGTTACCCATCGATGAATCAGCCCCCAGCCCCCAGCTTGCCTATAAAAAGGATAGGCATGGGGGAAGCGGGAGTGTTCATCCATGCTTCTCTTCTCGTCTTTTTCTTCTTTCTTCTCGCAATGCTAAGAGAAAGAGACCGGGGCCGAGCCCCGGGCTGGAGCTTGAGGTTGGCGACGTCGAAAGCTCGTGAAGGGGCTCGGGGAGTGAGCCTGGTCCGGAGTAAAAAGGGGCGCGGCGGATATGCCACCCGCGGCGCGGGAGGCGCCGAGCCTTTCTCTCGCGGGGGCGTGTTTGCCCCCTCCTCCTGAGTGCTGAAGTTCTTGGCGGCTCCGATGTCCGGCAGGGGCGCAGCGCTTGGATTCCTTGGTAATCCCGGTATTTCCCCCCTTGGTGAAGTCAGTGCAAATGTTGAAGACGGCGGCATCTTCCCGCCCGCCAAGGTGGGGAGCGACGCCCCTCGCACGCCTCGAATGCCGCTGTCTCCCGCAGCTTCTCCGGGGGAGGCAATGGTTCACGGAGCCGGTGTCCCTCTGGAGCGGCGGTGATGGAGAAAGATCGAGGGAAGACGGAGAAGGCGGGTGGCAGGGCGTCAGGTCAGAGTACGATGGCATCGATGCCTTCGTCTTGTATTGCCGACCTTCTGCCTCATCTTTCTGCTCTTCCCCTCCCTCCCCAGCACCATCATCACCAGCATCTTGGTTGCCGGGGAGAGAGCCGCTCTCTTGGTGCCTTCGCCTCCTCCAGCAGTCTTCCAGCTGGACCTCGGTGGTTCTCCCAGCCGGTGCTTTTGCTGGAGCTTCTGGTTGGCCCTGGAGGTGGTGACCGAGGCACCGTCGAGCTGCTCCTTACATCTCCCTCCTTCGCAGCATCACCACTCTCGATCCTGTCAGGCTGCGCCCAGCAGGTCCTGACGGGGTCGAGTGGGTCGTCTTGCTCAGGCACCCCTTTTGCCCTCCTTCTCTTCCACCGCAGTGCCTAGGAGGAGGTGGACAAGAAAGGGATTACGGGGCACTTATCTTTTTTCAATCTAAAATATGTACGCACTTGCCAAACTTTAGTCCAAATTATGTAATCTCTTTTATCCATGTTTGTGTTCTATAAGGTCTGTACTTGTTGATCAGCATATTAATGAAAAAGATAAACCTTGTCGGGCACTTGTGCATGTAACATGTCCATGCAGAGGGAGAATGCCTCTTTACGCTCAAGTAAACAAGTTTTTCCTGGTATAGGCTATCCTGCCGGTACCCTCAAGTTGCTGCCGCAGGGCTGGGCCTACCGGGCACAAATCGTGAAGAGGGACCAGCCCCCCGCCAACTTTCTCGCCAAAGGCCACTACCACCTCCCTGACCGAAGCAATGTTCGAGTCAAGGGACAGGAGCACCTAAGTCTTGAAAGCAGTGCGGTTTTCCTACGCACAAGTTTTTACTTACAGAACTCGTATGGATAATAGAGAGAACTTATCTGTTTGGGCTTGCCGGGGATCGCGATGTAGGCATGTCTTCTCTTCTCCTTTTTCGGGACCGAATCCACGGTAGGAGCCTGCAGTATGATGCAGATGAAAATGATGCCTCATGCGATCTATTCTACATGAATATGCCATGTTCATGATATGCTTATGCATGCATGCAATTTGTCGGGGGCCCCCCAGCGCTTCATTTATTTCTCTGTTGCTCAGGGTCTGCACCTGGCTTTGTATAAGGGGTTACATGCAACAGAGGCAAGGCCTGTACAAAAGGGTGGCTGCTGGGCAGGGCCCGACAGCCGCGCCTTACGGGTAGAACTTGCGGAGATGCTCAATGTTCCATGAGTTTTGCAACTGAATGCCATCTCCGGTCTCCAGACGGACTGCGCCAGGTCTGGTGACTCGTACTACCCGGTAAGGGCCTTCCCACTTCGGCGTCAACTTGTTTGCACCCTTGGCGGACTGAACGCGCCTAAGGACAAGGTCGCCTTCCTCAAAACACCGGGCACGAACCCTGCGGCTGTGATAGTGACGCAGGGCTTGCTGATAGCGTGCGGCACGCGTAGTAGCCCGGAGACGGTTCTCCTCGAGTAGCACAGCGTCGTCACGCCGGTGCTGATCTTGCGTTGCTTCATCGTAGGCAAGCGCTCGAGGTGACCCGTAAATGAGTTCCGTGGGGATAACTGCTTCTGCCCCATAGACTAGGGAGAAGGGAGTCTGCCCGGTAGCTCGATTTGGTGTCGTTCTGAGGGACCAAATAACCACCGGCAGCTCATCGATCCACCGCCTGCTGCACTTTTGCAGCCTATCAAAAGTTCCCGTCTTGAGTCCTCACAACACTTCAGTGTTTGCCCTCTCAGCTTGCCCGTTGCTCCTTGGATGGGCCATAGAGGCGAACGAGATTTTGTTTCCGAGGGCATGAACGTATTGCATGAAGGCGAGACTCGTGAACTGGGTGCCGTTGTCAGTGATGATCCGGGCAGGACTCCGAAGCGGCACACCAATCCTTTCAAGAACTTGATAGCTGACTGAGCAGTCACCTTTCTCACGGGCTCTACTTCCGGCCACTTTGAAAACTTGTCGATTGCAACGTACAAGAATTCAAAGCCCCCGGCGGCACGGGAGAAAGGGCCGAGGATATCGAGCCCCCAGACCGAAAACGACCATGATAAAGGGATTGTCTGAAGAGCTTGGGCAGGCAGGTGGATGTTCTTGGAATGGAACTAGCAGGCTTCACACTTGGTGACAAGCTCGACCGCATCTTGGAGGGCTGTGGGCCAGTAGAATCCTTGCCGGAAAGCTTTCCCAACCAACACCCTTGATCCAATGTGCGAGCCACACATACCAATGTGTGTATCTCCGCGAGTAGTTCCTTTCCTCCTTCCCGGCAAATGCACTACAATTTCACACCGTTGGGCCTCCTTCTGTACAGCGTGTCATTAATGAACTGATACATACTGGCCCTCCGGACTACTCTTTCAGCTTCTTCTTGCTCTTCGGGAAGTTCTCTAGTTTGGAGGAAATGAACTATGTGCCGTTCCCAAGGCGGAGCCTGTGGCTCGGCAACGAGGACTAATGGCACCTCCCCATTCGTGAGAGTGCAATCCTCGACCGCGGGGACCAGTTGCCTGGCGGGAGGATGCAGCTCAGCGACCGAAGGGGAGTTGTGGATGGCACGCTTTCTGCCGGGATCCTCGAGAGGTTCTACCGGGAGAGGCTTGCCAGAGTCTAGTTTCCTCCTCTTTCTGGCCATTGTTGCCGGGGATACGGAGGGTTGAGTCAGATGGAGAAAAAAAGTTCCAGGTTCCACAGGGAGCTTCTGCACAGCGCACTTTGACAGATGATCAGCGATGCTATTTTCCACACAAGGTACGTGCTCTGTTTGCAATCCGTCAAAGCGCTCCTCCAACTTTCTCACTTCCTCAACGTATGCCTCCATCAATGGACTTTGGTAATCCTTGTTGGCTTGTCTCACCACAAGTTGTGAATCTCCGCGGATGATCAGCTTCTTGATCCCCAGTTCTGTTGCAATCCTGAGCCCGGCAAGGAGCCCTTCATACTCTGTTGTATTGTTGGTAGCCTCCTCCCGGGGAAAATGCATCTGGACGACGTACTTCAGTTGCTCTCCGGTGGGAGCAATGAGAAGCACACCAGCCCGTGCACCTTGTAGGGAGAAGGCACCATCGAAATACATGATCCATTCTTGGGGTGCTTCCTTGCCGGGGATAACTGTCTCCAATACCTCTTAATCAGGAGTTGGCGTCCATTCTGCAAAATAAACTCTGCCAATGCTCTACTCTGGATGGTTGATGTGCTCTCAAACATCAAACCAAACCTGGTTAACTCCAAATCCCACTCCACTATCCTGCCGGTGGCCTCAAGGTTTCGGAGCATCTGTTGCAAAGGGAAACAGGTGATAACTGTGATCTCATGGGCTTGGAAGTAGTGGCGCAGATTCCTTGAGGCCATGACAAGGCCAAAGATCAATGTTTGCATGCCAGAGTAGCTGGATCTAGCCCCCTGCAACAGGGAGCTGACGAAGTATACTGGGTGCTGCACCACTTTCTTCTTTGTCGTGACTAGAGAACAGCTTCCGCTGCCTTGCTCTTCTCTACCTTGATCTACATCTGACCTTGCCGGGGTGTGTTCGCTTTCCTCCCCGGAAGGGACACCAGCTATGTCTGCTGCTCCATCCACTTCCCTCTGCGCCACCAGTGCTGCGCTAACCACCTGATTAGTTGCCGCCAAGTATAGCAGCAACGGCTCTTGAGGTTTGGAGCAACCAAAGTGGGCACAGAGGAAAGGTAGGCCTTCAAATCTTGTAGTGTGGCGTCTGCCTCTGGGGTCCATTCCATGGGCCCTACTTTTTTTAAAACCTTGAAGAACGGCAAGGCACGCTCGGCAGACTTGGAAATGAATCTGCTAAGCGCGGCAACACATCCAGTCAAACACCTCACGTCCTTAACTGTCTTGGGTGCTTGAATCTGCTCGATGGCATTGATCTTGTCGGGGTTGGCCTCTATCCCCCGATGGGACACAAAGAAGCCAAGTAGCTTGCCGGAAGGAATGCCAAACACACACTTCTCCCGATTTATCTTCAAGTTGATCTTGCGCAGATTAGCAAATGTCTCTTCCAAATCCTAAATGAGGGTTGATCTGTCCTTGGTCTTGACCACAATATCATCCATGTAAGCCTCAATGTTCCTGTGCAACTGTGACTCAAAACCAATCTAAACTGCTATTGCGAAAGTAGACCCGGCGCTCTTCAACCCGAAAGGCATCCGCACGAAGCAGTATGTGCCACATGTGGTGATGAACGCGGTCTTCTCTTCGTCTTCCTTGGACATGAAGATCTGATGATATCCAGAGTAGGCATCCAGGAAGGAAAGCAGGTCGCACCCGGAGGTGGAATCCACAATCTGGTCGATGCACGGCAAGGGGAATGGGTCCTTCGGGCATGCCTGGTTCAGATCTGTAAAATCTATGCACAGCCTCCACTTCCCATTGGCCTTGCGTACCACCACTGGATTCACTAACCACGTTGGATGCAACACTCCTCTAACCAGACCAGCTGCCTCAAGTCTCTTGATCTCCTAGGTAATAAACTGCTGCCGCTCCAAAGCTTGCTTCCGGACCTTCTGCTTGACGGGTCAGGCATGTGGGCAGACAGCAAGGTGGTGCTCGATTACCTTCCTGGGAACACCGGGGATGTCAGATGGTTGCCAGGCAAACACATCGACGTTCGCCCACAGGAAGGCAATGAGCGCGCTTCCCAATTTTTCATCGAGGGTGGCGCTAATGGTGAAAGTACCACCAGCGCCAGCCAGCCCTACCGGGACCTGTTTCACAGTGGGTGCAGAGGCCTTGCATCTCTTGCTATTGGAACTCTCTGGCGAGTCATCAACAGGCGCAGCATACCCCGGAGAGGCACGCTTCCCGGATTCCTTCCCGGCGTCCCTGTTAGCCTTCTTCTTTCCATTACTTTCCTTGGCAGGGATTGCAGCTTCAGTGGCCTCTGCCGCCGCTGCATCCCGGTACATCTTGTCCTCGCAAATAATTGTGTCCTTCTCGTCTGATGGAATGGAAATGACGCCCACCGGCCCTGGCATCTTCAAGGTGTTGTAGGCATAGTGGGATGCCGCCATGAACTTGGCCAAAGCTGGGCGACCAAGGATTCCATTGTATGGCAGGGGGAGGTCAACCACATCAAACACGATCTTCTCAGTCCGGTAATTCAACTCTCCCCCGAATGTCACTGGTAATGTGATTTTCCCCTTAGGACGACTCCTGCCGGGGTTGATCCCTTGAAACGTACTAGTAAGTTTGAGCTCTTCTTCTGCTATCTGGAGTTTGCTGATGACCTTTGAGGAAATCAGATTCTACCCGGCCCCGCCGTCAACCAGCATCTTTGTGACTTTGAGGTTGCGGATTGTTCGTGATACCAACAACAACAAACATCCTACCGTGGTGGTGCGGTCAGGGCGGTCCTCTTCGTCGAAGATGATGGGCGTGTGGGACCACTTGAGCGGCCTTTGAGAATCTGCCACTGGCTCCACGGCATTGACTTCACGTGCTCACCGTTTAAGTTGGCGGTGATAGGAGTGCAAAGATGCACCCCCGTCAACGCACAGGGCGTCCGTGGCTTTCTGGAATTCCTACTCGCTGGTTTCCTCTTCATCTCCTCCATCACTCTCATCGTTTCAATCCTTCTTCTCATGGCCCCTGGCGGGTTTCCCTTGATTCTGAAGAGCCTTGCAGGGGCGGCTTGCTCCGCCACCCCGGCCCTTTCCGCCAGCGCCATTCTGACCTTTCTCTTTATCTCGCTTCTCGTATTCAGCCCTCTACTTCTTGACAAGCTGCTCAACCTGATGACACTCCTGGAGATCATGGCCCTTGGTCCGATGGATCTTGCAATACGGGCCATTGCCTTTCCCAGCTTTCTCGGCAGCCGCGGCTTCCCGGCAGTCAGTGCACGCGGCAACCTCCTTGCCGGGTATCTCAGCCTTGGCTTTCTTGCCGGTACTAGGCATGCCCGATCCCTCAACGGTCATCACTGCCTTATCCTTGCGCCTTTTGTTGCGCTTCTTGTTCTTCTTCTTTTGACTAGTGGCCTCGTCATCATCCTCTGAATCGATGTCGACGCCATCCTCTTCTTCGGGGAGCTTCCTCCCCTCCTCTATCCGAGCACACTTATCCACCAGAGTGTAAAGCTCCTTCACAGTCTTGGGCAATCAAACATTCATCTTGGAACGTATCCGACGACTGCGCACGTTGGACTGGAACGCAGCTATCACACCTGTCGGGTGGATGTCTGGAATATTCCTATGGACTCTGCTGAATCTCTGCATGTATTTCCACAGGCTCTCGCCTTCCTTCTGTGGGAGGAGCTGCAAGTCGCTGGGTCGCCCAGGTTCTTGATGGCCGCCCGTGAAGGCGCCAACGAACTCATGGCACAGGTCAGCCCAGGTCGAAATGGAGTTCTCCGGTAGGTGCATTAGCCAAGATCTCACATTTGGCTTGAGTGACAAAGGGAAGTTGTTGCCGAATACCTTCTCATCTCTTCCCCCGGCAGCTTGAACTGTGATGGTGTAGATGCTCAAGAACTCTGTCGGGTTCATGCTTCTCTGGTATCTCTGGCTTGAACATGCGAGTGGACGGCCAACTGACTTGCCGCAGCTCGCGGGTGAAGGCAGATACCCGCCGTCAGCGAGTGCGGGCTCGTCGACGTCGGGGCCATCACGCCTGTCGGGCTGGCGGTGGGCTTTGCGGTGTCGCTCGGTGTTGACACGCGTGCCTTCCCTTTGCCTGTCCTCCAGGACTCCCCATGGGCCTTGTCGCGCTCGAGGGTCGGACGAAGCCATCGAGACGTCGTCAGGTTCTTGGTCGCGTGGCTCCCGCGCCGGCTGCCGCAGAGGGGACTGCACCGTAGGAGGGGCACCATCCGCACGGCCAGCAGCGTGGGTTGTTGCCGCTGCCTAGGGAGGCCGTGCCGGGCCAGCCTGCTGTGATCCTCCCGCCTCGGCGAAGCCAATCAGACTCTGAATGGTGACTCTCCACTCATCCATCTGATCGGTTGCCGGCAGAAATTTCAATAGTAGCTGAGCCCGCGCCATGGCCTCCGAAGTGGTGCATGGCATGGATGTCGATGAAGACCGTAACGTCGCCCGGCTCCTGACGATGCCAGTAGTGGTCGCGCCATGCTCTCGTCGTCGTGAGCCAGCCGCCTAGATGGCGTGTGGATGAGGTGGATGCGCTTGAGGGCTAGCGGCTCCGTTTGGCGTAGCGGCTGGGTCGGCTCGTTCCGGCGGTGGCGCATGTTCTACGGCCGCTCCCGCGGCGGGAGCGGTCGGGGAGTTGCGATTCCCGCCAGAGCGAGTACCCTCACTACGGCTGTGCCCCTTGGACGGACGGGGAGGTGCAGATGGAATGATCTCTCCTCCCGTACCTCATGGGGCCTAGCCGCTGGAATGTAGTTGGTGTTGTCCTTCTCCGGTGCCTCCTGCTCCTCCTTTGGCCGCAGGGGAGGTGGTAACGATGCCGCCCGCGCCGACCACGTCCCCCGCAGCGTCCGCACCTTCCAGGCATCCCCGTAGCCCCCGCGGTGCCGGCGGGCGCGTGCGGCGGGGCCTTCGAGGTGGATGGGTGAGCTGCGGCGCCGGGCTTCTTCTTGGGCGCCATGGACGATGGAGCCGTTGATGAAGAAGATGGCGGTGAAGATGACGCGCTTCGTACGCTTCTCGGGTTCGCGCAAACGCAGCCCCCTACTTGGCGCGCCAAAGATGTTGTGGGAAACCACGGCCACCTATGGGGCCAAGGGCCCCTTTTGGTTCGGCAGGGAGACTGATCACATTGCACAAAGAGCGGAGGAGCGCAGTGTAGCACGATAGAGATCACACGGGCAGTTTTTACCCAGGTTCGGGCCGCCGCGAAGCATAAAACCCTACTCCTGCTTTGGTGGATTGATGGTGGATGGTGGTGGAAACGCAACGCTCTTGCCTGGAAGGGTTGCCTCGGGGTGAGAGCAGCTATGCGTGTATGGGTGTACAGGGGTCCGAATCCTTTCTATGGTTGCCATGGGCCTCCTTTTATAGATTAAGGGGTCACCACAGTGGCAAATCAGTCATTGTGTACTGATTAGATGGCGAACAGTGCTATCATATCTACTCTACAGACAGAGCAGTACGCATTAAATGCGCCGCTCAGTGTCACATCATGGCCTGCCCGGCACGCCTTGCCGGGCTGTTTGGCCACCTTCTCTCCTGTCTGCATGACACGTTGCAGGACGGGTGTCATCTGGAGGTGATTCCTGTATGAAATGGCTGCCATGTGGTGAAAGGCAGCCACTTAGCCATCTTGGGGCTTGACACCGCACCGATCGGTGACTTGCGTCGCTGTGAGGAGGGGCGGTGAAGCCTTGGCGGGGTGTTTTGCCTTTGTATGCCCCGGCAGGACTGCCGGGGTGATCCTGAGGCTTGCTTCCGGGGAAACCTTGCCCCCGCCAGGCTCTCCTGCTCGGCAAGGGAGGTTTTCCCTTAGCGGTGTCTTGCTTCTTGGCTTGACTTGGTCTTCTCAACTTGCCCTTTTGATTCCTCGAAGAGCCTATCTCTTCATCTTGGTCTTGTCTTGGATGTTGCAATCTTGATCTTGGGCCTGTGCATGGTCTGGGCAATAGACCAAGGGTTTGTTGCACCGACACAGTGTTACTATCCTTTTCCACCCTTGTCCTTCAAAGTAGCACCATGTTTTCATATAGAGAGTCTCCTATGCTTTCATTTTCATACACTAGTGGTAATTTTTTATTATAGAACTTGGCTTGTATATTCCGATGATGGGCTTCCACAAATGCCCGAGGTCTTCATGAGCAAGAAAGTTGAATGCATGATACGTCTCCAACGTATCTATAATTTTTTATTGTTCCATGCTATTATATTATCAATCTTGGATGTTTTATATACACTTTCAAGCAATTATATATCATTTTTTGGGACTAACCTATTAACTTAGTGCCCAGTGCCAGTTGCTGTTTTTTTGCTTGTTTTTGGTTTCGTAGAATATCAGTACCAAACAAAGTCCAAATGCCACGAAACTTTTTGGAGATTTTTTTCTGGACAAAAGAGACACTAGAAGCTTCGGGAGAAGACTAGACGATGGACCGTGGGCCCACAAGCCACCAGGGTGTGCCCTGGTGTGTTGTGGGGCCCATGTGGCTCCGTTTGACCTAACTCCGCCTCTATAAATTCTCTAAAATCGACAAACCAACAAAGGAGTCCACGAAATACTTTTTCCACCGCCGCAAGTTCCAGAACCATGAGATCCCATCTGGAGGCCTTTTCCGGCACTCTGCCGAAGGGGGATTCGATCACGAAGGGGCTCTACATCATCCCTTCTGCCTCTCTGTTTTTGATCTTCAATACAATGTTCTCCTCGGTGTTCTTGGAGATCTATTTGATGTAATGACTTTTTGCGGTGTGTTTGTTCGGATCCGATGAATTGTGAGTTTATGATCAGATCTATCCATGAATATTATTTGAGTTTTCTCTGAACTCTTTTATGCATGATTACTATAGCTTCGTATTTCTTCTCCGATTTATTGGTTTGGTTTGGCCAACTACATTGATTTATCTTCCCATGGGAAGAGGTGCTTTGTAATGGGTTTGATCTTGCGGTGCTCAATCTCAGTGACAGAAAGGGACATGACACGCATGTATCATTGCTATTAAGGGTAGAAAGATGGAGTTTATTCATATGTGAGTTTATCTTATCTACATCATGTCATCTTGCTTAAGGCGTTACACCGTTTTTCCATGAACTTAATACATTAGATGCATGCTGGATAGAGGTCGATGTGTGGAGTAATAGTAGTGGATGCAGAATAGTTTTGGTCTACTTTTTTCGGACGTAATGCCTATGTATGATCATTGCCTTGGATATCGTCCTAATTATTTGCTTTTTTATCAATTGCCCAATAGTAATTTTTTACCCACCATATGCTATTTTTATGAGAGAAGCCTCTAGTGAAAAACTATGGCCCCCGGGTCTATCTTTTATGATATATTAAAACTAAAAATACCTTGATGCAATTTTATTTTATATTTTTGTCCGATCTATCTATCAAAAACTATACAATTTAATCTTGTTCGTAACCGTCGAGGGATTGACAACCCCTTTGCGTGTTGGGTTGCAAGTATTTGTTGTTTGTGTGCAAGTGCTATTTACATAGTGTTGCTTGGTTCTCCTACTGGATTGATAACCTTGGTTTCATAACTGAGGGAAATACTTATCTCTACTGTACTACATCATCCTCTCCCCTTCGAGGAAATCCCAACGCAGCTCAGAAGTAGCACGAAGAATTTATGGCGCCGTTGCTGGGAAGACATCATCAACATCTATCAAGTACCTACGCATAAACTTTCATCTACTTGCATTTACATTGTTTGCCATTTGCCTCTCGTTTTCATCTCCCCCCACTTCTAAAAAGCTTTTACAAAAGTACAAAAATATCTTCCGTTTCCCTTTTTGCGTGTCTTCTTGTTTTCTTGTTTTGAAACTATTATCATGAGTGACTTAGGTGCGATGGTACGTGATAGGTTTTGGTGATGTCTCCCCAGCAACGGCGCCAGAAATTCTTCCTGCTACTTGTGAGCTGCGTTGAGATTTCCTTGAAGAGGAGAGGATGATGTAGTATAGTAGAGATAAGTATTTCCCTCAGTTAAGAACCAAGGTTATCAATCCAGTAGGAGAACCACCCAAGACCTCGTGAACAACACCGACACACAAAAGAACAAAGACTTGCACCCAACGCAAACAAGGGGTTGTCAATCCCTTGGCGGTTAATTGCAAGGATCAAGTCTGATAATGGTAGATAGATAAATAAAAACACAAAATAAAATAAAGGTAAATAAATTGCGTCATGGTATTTTTGGATTTTAATATATGATAAAGATAGACCCGGGGGCCATAGTTTTCACTAGAGGCTTCTCTCAAATAAAAAGCACACGGTGGGTAATTGATAGAAAAGCGCATAGTTATGACGATATTCAAGGAAATGATCATGTATATAGGCATCACGTCTGAGACAAGTAGACCAACTCATGTCTGCATCTA
The DNA here is from genome assembly GCA_011799875.1 of Thinopyrum elongatum. Classification (NCBI taxonomy): domain Eukaryota; kingdom Viridiplantae; phylum Streptophyta; class Magnoliopsida; order Poales; family Poaceae; genus Thinopyrum; species Thinopyrum elongatum. The sequence goes on from CM022302.1 coordinate 538,241,320, forward strand.
TTACTATTACTCCACATATCGAGCGCTATCCAGCATGCATCTAGAGTATTAAGTTCAAAAAGAATGGAGTAACGCCATAAGCAAGATGACATGATGTAGACAAAGTAAACTCAAGCAATATGAATAAACCTAAATGGAAACAATACAAATATGTGTCTTGTCCCCTTCTGTCACTAGGATATAGATCACCGCAAGATTGAACCCATTACAAAGCACCTCTCCCATTGCAAGATAAATCAATCTAGTTGGCCAAATTAAATGGATAGATCAGAGATAAATACAAAGCTATAATAATCATGCATAAAAGAATTCAGAAAAGACTCAAATAATATTCATGAATAATCTGATCATAAACCCACAATTCATCGGATCCCAACAAACACACCGCAAAAGAATATTTCATCGGATAGAACTCCAAGAACATCGAGGAGAACATTGTATTGAAGATAAAAGAGAGAGAAGAAGCCATCTAGCTACTAGCTATGGACCCGTAGGTCTATGGTAAACTACTCATACATCATCGGAAGGGAAGCAAGGTTCATGTAGAAGACCTCCATGATCAATTCCCCCTCTGGCAGAGTGCCGGAAAAGACCTGCAGATGGGATCACAGTAGAACAAAAAATTGCGGTGGCAGGAAAAGTAATTTGGGTGGCTCTCTGTTGTTTTCCCGATTTTAGAGAATTTATAGAGCTGGAATTAGGTCAAACAGAGAAATGAGGGTCCCAAAAGGTACTTGGGCTCAGCCCCCCCCCCCCCCCCCCCCCCCCCCCGGGCACGCCCAAGTGACAGAAACCAACTGGCACTTGGCACTAGGTTAATAGGTTAGTCCCAGAAAATGATATATAACGGCATATAAAATATCCAAGATTAATACTATAATAGCATGGAACAATCAAAAATTATAGATACGTTGGAGACGTATCCATCATCAATGAAGAAACACTTGAGTACATGAATATGGGCACCACTCTTGGCTTGTTCCAAGCTTGGGGGAGGTGCCCCGGTATCGTATCATCACCCCTTTTATCATGAAGAATAAAAAGAGCACATGCTAGTCCCATGGGGAGTGATGACTGCACATAAAAGAAGTATAATGTATGAAATTTATGGGAAGTTAACAAACATAGCATTGGTCATTATTTCAATTCATGAAGAAGAAATAAAGGAAGAGAGGTTTCTGATACGTCTCCAACGTATCTATAATTTTTGATTGTTCCATGCTATTATATTATCCATCTTGGATGTTTTATACGCATTTATATGCTATTTTATATGATTTTTGGGACTAACCTATTAACCTAGAGCCCAGTGCCAGTTTCTGTTTTTCCTTGTTTTTGAGTTTTACAGAAAAAGAATATCAAACGGAGTCCAAATGAGCTGAAAATTTACGGTGATTTTTTATGGACCAGAAGAAGCCCCCGAAGCAAAAGAGTTGGGCCAGAAGAGCCACGAGGCCAACACAAGGGTGGAGGGCGCGCCCTACCCCCCTGGGTGCGCCCTCCGGTCTTGTGGGCTCCTCGTGGACCCCCTTGACTTGTTCTCGACGCCAAAAATTCCTATAAATACAGAAACCCCCAGAAATAAACCTAGATCGGGAGTTCCGCCGCCGCAAGCCTCTGTAGCCACAAAAAACCAATCGGGAGCCCGTTCCGGCACCCTGCCGGAGGGGGAAACCATCACCGGTGGCCATCTTCATCATCTTGGCGCTCTCCATGATGAGGAGGGAGTAGTCCACCCTCGGGTCTGAGGGTTTGTACCAGTAGCTATGTGTTTAATCTCTCTCTCTCTCTCGTGTTCTTGATGGCATGATCTTGATGTATCGCGGGCTTTGTTCATATAGTTGTATCATATGGTGTTTCTCCCTCTCTATCTTGTTGTGAATTGAGTTTTCCCTTTGAGATTTTATTTTATCGGATTGAATACTTTTATGGATTTGAGAGCACTTGATCTATGTCTTGGCACTCAACTCGCGGATTCCCGAGGAGACATTGGGGTAATCTATGCATAGGGGTTGATGCACATTTTCGTCCTTGTTTCTCCGGTAGAAATCTTGGGGCACTGTTTGAAGTTCTTTGTGTTGGATTGAGTATTATGAATCTGAAATTGTTTGATGCATATCACATAATCAACTCACGGATACTCGCGGTGACATTGGAGTATCTAGGTGGCATTAGAGTTGGTTGATGTGTATCATATGGTGTTATTTTAGAATGAACTCTTGGATAGATCGAACAGAAAGAATAGCTTTGTGTTATTTTAGTACGAACTCTTGAATAGATCAAACGGAAAGAATAACTTTAAGGTGGTTTCGTACCCTACAAACAATTTCTTCTTATGTTCTCCGCTAGCTAAGAACTTTGGAGTGATTCTTCATCGCACGTTGAGGGATGGTTATATGATCCAATTAGATTAGCATTGTTGAGAGATTGCATTAGCAAAAGTATGGACCCTAGGCCTCATTTTCAAGCATTTCAATGCCGTTTGTGCTCCGTTTTATCAATTGCTACCTTGCTGTTTTTTTTATTGTTCCTATTACAAAAATCAATATCTACTATCATTACTATGCTTGTATCACCATCTCTTCGCCGAACTAGTGCACCTATAAAAATTACCATTGTATTTGGTGTGTTGGGGACACATGAGACTTTTTGTTATTTGGTTGCAGGGTTGTCTGAGAGAGACCATCTTCATCATACGCCTCCAACGGATTAATAAATCTTAGGTCATCCACTTGAGGGAAAATTGCTAATGTCCTACAAAACTCTGCGCATGGAGGCCCAACACGAGTCTACAAGAATAAAGTTGCATAGTAGACATCAAGCTCTTTTCTGGCGCCGTTGCCGGGGAGGTTAGTGCTTGAAGGTATATCTTTAGATCTTGCAATCGAATCTTTTAGTTTCTTGTTTTATCACTAGTTTAGTTTATAAAAGAAAACTACAAAAAAATGGAATTGAGGTTGCCTCATATGCTTCATCTTTTTAATGTCTTTCGTGAAAATGATGGAAAGGAAAATTGTGCTCAAGTGTTAGAAGAAGAAGTCTATAAAATGTTTGGCACTAAATTTTTAAATGATGAGCATGATTGCAATGTTGTTAGTATGAATTCTTTGAATATCGATGATGCTAATGACATGCAAAGCCATAAGCTTGGGGATGCTATGTTTAGTGAAGATGATATTTTTAGTTCCCCAAGTTTTGATGAGAATATTTATTATGATGATAGCATGCCTCCTATTTATGATGATTATATTGATGAAAGTGGGTTTGGAAGAGTGTCAACTCTAGGTACTAATGGTCCCACTATTTTGGAGGTTGTTGAATCTTTTCACAATATTGATAAAAGTGGATTTGGAGAGGTCATGACTTTATTTAGTGATGAATCCCCTATTTTGGAAGAGGTTCCAATTGATTATGAGAACAAAGTTGCTATCTATGATGATTATTGTGATGACATGTATGTTATAAAGAATAATGATAACCATGAAACTTGTCATCATGTTTTTAATTTTCAATTGGATTATGCCTCACATGATAGTTATTTTGTTGATTTTGCTCCCACTACTACTCATGAGAATAAATTTGCTTATGTGGAGAGTAGTAAAATTTCTATGCTTATGAATCATGAAAAGAATGCTTTATGTTATGGTTATATTGTTGAGTTCATTCATGATGCTACCGAAAATTATTATGAGGGAGGAGTATATACTTGTAGGAATTGCAATAATATCAAGTTTCCTCTCTATGTGTTGAGAATTTTGAAGTTATAATTGTTTTGCCTTCCTATGCTAGTTGATTCTTGTTTCCATAAGTTATTTGCTCACAAAATCCCTATGCATAGGAAGTGGGTTAGACTTAAATGTGCTAGTCATATTCTTCATGATGCTCTCTTTGTGTTTCATTTCTTATCTTCTATGTGAGCATCATTGAAATCATCATGCCTAGCTAAAAAGGCATTAAAGAAAAGCGCTTGTTGGGAGACAACCCAATATTTATACCTACTGTTTTTGTGTGTTCACATGATTAAGCTACTGTAGTAATCATGTTTTATAGCTTTTGTTTTAATAAATTGCCAAGTAAAGCCTTTGGGATAGTGTGGTTGATAGTTGATTTGATTCTGCGCAAAAACAGAACCTTTTGCGTCAAGTACAGAAATTCCTATATTTTACTGAAACGTTGGAAAACTCTGAATTTTTTACATAGTATTGATATACAACCTTTCTACGTTATCCTAATTTTTCAGAATTTTTGGACTAAAATAAGTATGAGCTTAATTCATATCTTTACAGACTGTTCTTTTTTGACAGATTCTGTTTTTGATGCATAGTTTGCTTGTTTTCTAGTTTCTATGGCTTATATTGCTTAATATAAATTGTAGAAATGATATGTTACAGTAGGAATAATGTAAGAAAAATTATGAATCTTGTCTTGACAGTACCAAAGTGAATGATTTGTTTTATCATACAAACCCATCTCACGAAGTTCCGTTAAGTTTTGTGTGATTGAAGTTTTCAAGTTTTGGGTGAGATATCGATATGAGGAGAATAAGGAGTGACAAGACCCTAATCTTGGGGATTCCCAAGGCACCCCAAGGTAATATTCAAGGAAGATCCAAGCAACTAAGCTTGGGGATGCCCCGGAAGGCATCCCCTCTTTCGTCTCCAACATTATCGGTAACCTTACTTGGAGCTATATTTTTATTCGTCACATGATATGAGTTTTGCTTGGAGCGTCATTTTCTTTTATTAGGACTTGCTTGCTGTTATTTAGAATAATGTTTTGCATCTTTTATTTCAATAAAAGTGTCAAGTATAGCCTTTACCATGCTTATTTTGCATGTCTATATGTTGCTGTTTTGAAAACAGAAAGTTTTCTATCATTGTCTGAATTCTTATGGAAAGTCAGAACGTGGTAAAATCTTGAAATTTTTACAAAATGAGTAACAACAAATTTTATACAGTGTGGTAATTTTTCAGAATTTCTGGAGTTAGGGAATATGAGTACAATTGCACTCTTTACAGACTATCCTGTTTTGACAGATTGGTGTTATGTTTGCATTGTTTGCATATTTAATGATTCTATTTGAGGATAGGAGTATTAAATATGCAGAGGCATTTAGTATGCAATGTTAAATAATAATTTTAGTGATTTGCTACAGTAGAGAATGATAAGGTTTTGCATTTGATTTATACTAACTTTTCTCACGAGTTCTTGTTGAGTTTTTTGTGGATGAAGTTTTTAAGATTTAGGGAAACCATCATATAAAAGAAATTAAGGAGACACAAAAGCTCAAGCTTGGGGATGCCCAAGTCATCTCAATATAATATTTCAAGAAGTCTCAAGCATCTAAGCTTGGGGATGCCCCGGTAGGCATCCCACCTTTCTTCATCAAGAATTATCGGTTAGTATTGGTTGAGCCTAAGTTTTTGCTTCTTCACACGATGTGTGCTATTTTTAGAATGTCATTTTATTTTGTTTTGCTTGCTGTTTGAATAAAGTACTTAAGATCTAAAAATTATTTTAAGAGAGAGTCCTCACATGGCAACATAATTATTTGACTACTCATTGATCTTCACTTATATCTTTTTGGAGTAGTTTGTAATTTACTCGTGTGCTTCACTTATATCCTATGAGTAAATGGTTGAATGAATTGAATATCATAAATCTGAAATTATATATGTTTCATATGCTTATCCCATGGGGAGTAATGACTTCAGATATAGGAAGTAGATGTGGTAAATTTATTGAAAGTTAGCAAACATAGGATTGGTCACTTGACCAATTCATGAAAGAATATTGAAGGAAGAGAGATTTCACATATAAATATACTATCTTGGACATCTTCTATGATTGTGAGCCCCATTAATTATTTTCAAACTTGAGCAAATTAGTTGAAGTTGGACAAGGAAGACAACATAATGAGTTATTCTTGGGTATATTTGTATAGAAGTTATATTGTTATGGATCCTCCAACATGTGGTGCTTGCTATTTAGAATCCTTTGCTAGCCAAAATTTATGTACTAAGCCGGAATACTGCTTGTGCATCCAAAATCTTTGAACCAAGTTTCTTCCCTGAGTGTCCACCATATCTACCTATATGTGGTATTTACCTGCCGTTCCAACTAAATTTGCATGTGCCAAACTCTAAACCTTCAAATAATAATCTGTTTTGTATGCCCGAATCACTCATGTAGCGACTAGGGGTTGTCAGTATCTTCCATGCTAGGTGAGTTATTCTCACGATGAGTGTTTATTCACTTATCATTCATGAGAGAGTGGCTGGTAATTGGGATGCCCAGTCCTATGATCAAAAGATCGAAAACAAAATTTCAAATAATTAAACAAAACTCCCCTAGGAAAGTTGTTGGTATGGACGGCACCTGTGAATTCGGCTAGCCGTGGAGTGTGATTGTTGGTGGAGGGGGAGTAAAGACTTTACCATTCTATTTGGGAACCGCCTATAATGTATCTAGCATGGAAGATAGAGAGAACTCTTGGTTGTTATGTTGACAATGAAAGCATACCTCTCAAAATTATGTTCATCTCTGTTTTAAAAGCTTCGAGCTCTGGCACCTCTGCAAATCCCTGCTTCCCTCTGCGAAGGGCCTATCTTTTACTTTTATTTTTGTTCATTCAATTTCTTATTCCAACCTACTCTTTAGTTGGCAAGCATCATGTGATGGGGAAAGATCCAAGCATATATGGCCATCCAAATAAATTTGATCATGAATTATTATTGTTGACAATTATCTATATGATAAATAAGTTGGGAGGCGAAACATTAAGCCCCTATCTTTCTCTGTGTTCGATGGATGCTATTTTTGTCTAAAAATATGCTTTGAGTGGTAGCAATCATGGAAGACTATATGATAGTTGAGTATGTGGGATTTGCTAAATCAAAGCTCTTACATAGACCCTTCCTAAAATAAGATGAATTGAAATTGTTTGATGACTGAGAACCTAGTTTGCTAGTTTTCAAGAAAGTTTATGGTCTATGCTTTAACATGTGAATAGCTTGCTACTTGATGATGAGAAGTTTTATGAGATGAGCTACTGTTTATGAAATATAATGATGCTAGAAAAAGTGATTGAAATTATCACTGATCAAACTCGTGCACTTGCTAGCATTCCACATCAAAAATTCTGTTTTTATCATTTACCTACTCGAGGACGAGCAGGAATTAAGCTTGGGGATGCTTGATACGTCTCCAACATATCTATAATTTTTTATTGTTCCATGCTATTATATTATCCATCTTGGATGTTTTATATGCATTTATATACTATTTTATATGATTTTTGGGACTAACCTATTAACCTAGAGCCCAGTGCCAGTTTCTGTTTTTTCCTTGTTTTTGAGTTTTACAGAAAAGGAATATCAAACGGAGTCCAAATGAGCTGAAAATTTACGGTGATTTTTTATGGACCAGAAGAAGCCCCCGAAGCAAAAGAGTTGGGCCAGAAGAGCGATGAGGCCTCCACAAGGGTGGAGGGCGCGCCCTCCGGTCTTGTGGGCTCCTCGTGGACCCCCCTGACTTGTTCTCGACGCCAAAAATGTTGGGAAACATAGCATGCAATTTCAAAAAAAAATCTACGGTCACGCAAGATCTATCTAGGAGATGCATAGCAACGAGTGGGGGAGAGTGTGTCCACGTACTCTCGTAGACCGGAAGCGGAAGCGTTAGCTTAACGCGGTTGATGTAGTCGAACATCTTCTCGATTCAACCGATCAAGCACCGAACGTACGACACCTTCGAGTTCGGCACACGTTCAACTCGATGACGTCCCTCGAACTCTTGATCCAGCAAAGTGTCGAGGGAGAGTTTTGTCAGCACGACGGCGTGGTGACGGTGATGGTGAAGTGATCCGCGCAGGGCTTCGCCTAAGCACTACGACAATATGACCGGAGGAGTAAACGGTGGAGGGGGGCGCCGCACACGGCTAAGAACAATTGGTGTGTCCTTGGAGGCGCCTGTCGTGTCAAAACCGGTGGATCTCGGGTAGGGGGTCCCAAACTGTGCGTCTAAGGTCGATGGTAACAGGAGACGGGGGACACGATGTTTACCCAGGTTCGGGCCCTCTCTATGGAGGTAATACCCTACGTCCTGCTCTTGTTTATATTGATGAAGTATCAAGGTACATTGTTGATCTACCTCGAGATCATATGTTGTGGTCTAAACCCAAGGGGTATGATGAGTAATGTCATAATCTATCTATCAACGAGCCTGGCCTCGGCTTATATAATGTACCGGAGGCCCAGGATGACAAGAGTCCTAGTCGGCTACGTTGGTGGAGAGGAGTCCTTGTCTTGATCACCAAGTCTTGTGGAATCTTCCTTGTATATGTCATCGGCTCTCCGAACTGGCCCATTAGTGAACCGCCACGGGGGTCCTCGGCCTAACCCACTTGTCGGGAGACGACATGGTGAGTACCCCCTAGTCCAGGACACCGTCAGTAGCCCCCTGAACCGGTCTTCAAGTTGGGGACGCTCCTTGATTCTTCCAAACTGTTCTTCATCTTTGGTCGTCGGTCTTGAAAACTGGTTCAACAAATCTGCCCATCTCCGATCTTGAGGATCGCCGAGGTGTATCCGAAGAGTTCATACGTCGGGTATCCGAGGAGTCTTTTTAAGTTATCGGCCTTTATCAATGCCTTGTAAGTTTTTTACGCCACACCTCGGGTTTGAAGTTGTTCCCATGCGGTTGTGTCCTCTTGCATCCGAGCTCCAACGCCGGACTGTATTTGAGGTATCTTTTGCAGCCGAGCACCAACACCGGACTGTATCCAAGCTCCAACGCCAGACTATATCCGAGCTCTAACGATGGTCAGCGTCTGAGGTGTCATAAACTACCTTAGTCATTAAAAGATTGAATGAATTCAGCCGAGCTTAATGTCGGAAGTGCCCTCTATGGAGCCAGCCACTGGCGCCCGAGCTTTATGCCGGACTGCTTTCGAGGTGGTGCACCACCCCGACTGCGGGCTGATTTTTTGTGAATATTTTTTATTGGTGCAATTTATTCTCCGCCGAGATATATAGCCAGTAGCCCTCAAGGTGTGTGTCGGTCTAAAACCCGAGATGCACCTGAAGGAAAACATGAAACCGCTGATCCAAGTAGCCCCTGAGACTCAGGTCGATGCGCAAAATCGGCCTGAGGATCAACTCCTAGCTGGGCAGCATACGTAGGAATAGAAATGCAGTGGAATATATTAGAGATAATAGTGATCGGCGAACGGGCCCTTGAGAGAGGGTCTTGAGAAGTTGCCGTAATATATTAGCTTGATGCCAGATAGGTCCAGATGGTACCTGTTGTTGTCCGAAGGCGCGTTTGCCTATAGTTCGGTCAAGTCGAACACTAAGCACTTTGAATTTTCTGCATTGAACAAGCAATGCAGTAGCCCCCGAGACACTGGTCGGGTGGCAACACCAGATCAGGGGATCGATGTGCCCCTTTAATATTTGTAAAAAATATGCCCGAAGCCCAGTAGCCCCCGAGTCTTAATGCGGGCACGGGTGGCCGAATTAAGGATCGATATCCATAGTAAAATCACAAATTATGTGTAATGACTCTATGTATCCAAGTACTTTACATCATTAGTGCTCAGATCCGCATTGTACAAAACTTTGTTGACCGACCATCGGCTTCAACCTCTTCGGCCAGTAGCCGAGGAGTGTTTTCCTACTTTATAAAGCCGTTATAAGGGCATAGATTTATGGAAAACAAGGCAATCCGGTCATACGGTTTTATAAACAAAGGTACACGGAGAGATATGTTATATTACGTTTTAACGTAAGAAACATCTTCCAAAGAAAATAGTCCCACTATCGGTTCCTTTCTTTGGGTCGTCATGTTTATCATGATCATGAAACCTCACCTCCGATCAATGTGGGAGGAAAATATTGAGGATTTAGTTCGGGAAAAGTTCCCGAACTCTATGGTATTAATGAACCAAAATTTTCACTTCCGTCGTTGCCGACCTATGTGATCCTTTAAGATTGCTAGCTTTCAGCTTCACCCAGTCTGAGGTACTTACTCGGATGACCCGGTAGTAACAATCACAGAGGTGCTCCCTTTACCACCTAGCCGAACAATCGGGAACGTAGGGGTAAGCACAGGAGCCAGGCAACCCAGCTTGGCCAAAATCTTAAGTCAAATTGATGCATATTTATGGCTTTATAACGATGATTGCGGAAGGAGGCCCTCGTATATTAAATACAAACGCCGATGATATGTTTATTTTTACTCCGTTGCGACCGTTTATCATTTGAAAGTGGCCCATCGTCGGCTTCCACCCCCTTGTAGATGCTACGCAGGGTGTTTTCGCGATAACAAAACAACCCTTAGCCGACGTCTCGGTGCCCGAAGGCGGTTGTGTTAGCGGAAACGAGGCAATCAGATATGCGGGCTTTATAACTTTCGCTTAGTCATAGGAGCTTAAAGTTGGAAGGCCAGTTACTAGCCCCCAGTTAGTGTTCGGTGACAGTCGAGGTCAAGCCGTAAACACTTCGGCCAATGTTATGAATGGACCGTCATTTAACATGGGGTGACCTCTATCGATCTTATAATTTAACACAGTCATCGGATCGCTGACCAGTTTACACTTATTGTGACAGTCAGTTTTCAGCTTTCTCCACTGAGGCGCTTAACCATGCTAGCTGGAAGCACAATCGCAGTGGTTCTCCCTTTGCACACCTAGCCGAACAAAGCGGAACGTAGGAGGCAAGCACAGGAGCCGGGCAACCCAACTATTGACCAAAGACACAATTCGAAACCGATGCATATAAAGCAATACCTGAGAATGTTTTGCCGAATCTCTAAAGGTGTCCAGCGTTGCACTGCGAGACTTATGCTGGAAACACACAAATAGTTTAAAAGTGCCATAGGCTTAAAAACCAAAAGACTTATGCGGAAACTCCACGTCCGAACTAAATCAAGTCAATTGGTGCCAATCCAAAAATTGGTCTAAAAAAATTGTGCTTCTGTCGTGCTTTAACATGACACATCCGATCTCAAGACTGCAAGTGGGTCAAGATCGGACCCAGGCTATCCGGCTATTGACCACACACTCGAGTCAAGGAAGGAGTGATAGAAAAAGACTTTGCAATGAACAAGAAGAAAACACACTTATTATAAAACAGCTCATGTAAATTTAAGAGCCCCCAGCTAACATGGGTAAAGGGAGTTTCTTTTAACAAACAACTCACGTAAGCACGGTCGAACCGAACACAAATTAAAAATTTAAAACTATGGGCATGAAAGCGACTTAGCTGGTTAATGTGCTCGGCATCGATGACGCGGTCCGAGTTTACGGCGGGACGAGGTCCCAGCCCCTAAGCCGGTCCCGAGATGGAGGAGCGAATAGCTCGGCACTCCGAAGTGGCGACACAGCACGGCCAATGTGGCGAGGTGGAACCCCCCGTCCGTCCGAGGCGACGGAGTAGGCTGACAGTATGACGCCGAAGTGCCCGGTGTGGGTTAATGAAGTGATGACGAAGCCCCCGGTCCAGCCGAGGTGACAGCGCTGCCCAATCCAGATCATTTACCTGTGCACGGAAGATAGCGCAAGCCGGAGATAACAGTAATAAAAAAAGGTTGTATGATTAATAATTCATGCAAAGTGAGTAATAAAAGAAATATGGCCCGTGCGCCAATCATTACCTGTCGACCATTTCGATAGTCCTCATCATGTCCGTGATCTCATCCGGGACTCCGAACAATATTCGGTCACCAAAACACATAACTCAAAATATAAGTCGTCATCGAACGTTAAGCGTGCGGACCCTATGGGTTCGAGAACTATGTAGACATGACCGAGACACATCTCCGGTCAATAACCAACAGCGGAACCTGGATGCTCATATTGGTTCCGACATATTCTACGAAGATCTTTATCGGTCAAACCGCAATGACAACATACGTTATTCCCTTTGTCATCGGTATGTTACTTGCCTGTGATTCGATTGTCGGTATCTCCATACCTAGTTCAATCTCATTACCGGCCAGTCTCTTTACTCGTTCCATAATGCATCATCCTATAACTAACTCAGTAGTCACATTGCTTGCAAGGCTTATCATGATGTGCATCACCGAGAGGGCCCAGAGATACCTCTCCGATACTCAGAGTGACAAATCCTAATCTTGATCTATGCCAACCCAACAAACACCTTCGGAGACACATGTAGAGCATCTTTATAATCACCCAGTTACGTTGTGACATTTGATAGCAGACAAGATGTTCCTACGGTATTTGGGAGTTGCATAATCTCATAGTCAAAGGAATATGTATAAGTCATGAAGAAAGCAATAGCAATAAAACTTAATGATCATTATGCTAAGCTAACGGAAGGGTCTTGTCCATCACATCATTCTCCTAATGATGTGATCCCGTTCATCAAATGACAACACATGTCTATGGTTAGGAAACTTAACCATCTTTGAGCAACGAGCTAGTCTAGTAGAGGCTTACTAGGGACTCAGTGTTTTGTCTATGTATTCACACATGTATCAAGTTTCCGGTTAATACAATTCTAGCATGAATAATAAACATTTATCATGATATAAGGAAATATAAATAACAACTTTATTATTGCCTCTAGGGCATATTTCCTTCAGTCTCCCACATGCACTAGAGTCAATAATCTAGATTACATTGTAATGATTCTAACACCCATGGAGTCTTGGTGCTGATCATGTTTTGCTCGTGGAAGAGGCTTAGTCAACGGGTCTGCTACATTCAGATCCGTATGTATTTTGCAAATCTCTATGTCTCCCTCCTTGACTTGACCACGAATGGAGTTGAAGCGTCTCTTGATGTGTTTGGTTCTCTTGTGAAATCTGGATTCCTTCGCCAAGGCAATTGCTCCAGTATTGTCACAAAAGATTTTCATTGGACCCGATTCACTAGGTATTACACCTAGATCGGATATGAACTCCTTCATCTAGAATCCTTCATTTGCTACTTCCGAAGCAGCTATATACTCCGCTTCACACGTAGATCCCGCCACGATGCTTTGCTTGGAACTGCACCAACTGACAGCTCCACCATTCAATATAAGTACGTATCCGGTTTGTGACTTAGAGTCATCCAGATCAGTGTCAAAGCTAGCATCGACGTAACCATTTACGACAAGCTCTTTGTCACCTCCATAAACGAGAAACATATCCTTAGTTCTTTTCAGGTACTTCAGGATGTTCTTGACCGCTGTCCAGTGATCCACTCCTGGATTATTTGGTACCTCCCTGTCAAACATATGGCAAGGCACACATCAGGTCTGGTACATAGCATAGCATACATGATAGAACCTATGCCGAAGCATAGGGAATGACTTTCATTTTCTCTCTATCTTCTGCAGTGGTCGGGCATTGAGTCTTACTCAACTTCACACCTTGCAACACAGGCAAGAACCCTTTCTTTGACTGATCCATTTTGAACTTCTTCAAAACTTTATCAAGGTATGTGCTTTGTGAAAGTCCTATTAAGCGTCTCGATCTATCCCTATAGATCTTGATGTCCAATATATAAGCAGCTTCAACAAGGTCTTTCATTGAAAAATTCTTATTCAAGTATCCATTTATGCTATCCAGAAATTTTATATCATTTCCAATCAACAATATGTCATCCACATATAATATTAGAAATGCTACAGAGCTCCGACTCACTTTCTTGTAAATACAGGCTTCTCCAAAAGTCTGTATAAAACCATATGCTTTGATCACACTATCAAAGCGTATATTCCAACACTGAGATGCTTGCACCAGTCCATAAATAGATCACTGGAGCTTGCACACTTTGTTAGCACCTTTAGGATCGACAAAACCTTCTGGTTGCATCATATACAACTCTTCTTTAAGAAATCCATTAAGGAATGCAGTTTTGACGTCAATTTGCCAGATTTCATAATCATAAAATGCGGCAATTGCTAACATGATTCGGACAGACTTAAGCATCGCTACGGGTGAGAAGGTCTCATCGTAGTCAACTCCTTGAACTTGTCGAAAACCTTTTGCAACAAGTCGAGCTTTGTAGACAGTAACATTACCATCAGCGTCAGTCTTCTTCTTGAAGATCCATTTATTCTCTATGGCTTGCCGATCATCGAGCAAGTCAACCAAAGTCCACACTTTGTTCTCATACATGGATCCCATCTCAGATTTCATGGCCTCAAGCCATTTCGCGGAATCTGGGCTCATCATCGCTTCCTCATAGTTCGTAGGTTCGTCATGGTCTAGTAACATGACTTCTAGAACAGGATTACCGTACCACTCTGGTGCGGAACATACTCTGGTTGACCTACGAGGTTCGGTAGTAACTTGATCTGAAGTTTCATGATCATCATCATTAGCTTCCTCACTAATTGGTGTAGGCATCACGGGAACTGTTTTCTATGATGAGCTATTCTCCAATTCGAGAGAAGGCACAATTACCTCATCAAGTTCTACTTTCCTCCCACTCACTTCTTTCGAGAGAAACTCCTTCTCTAGAAAGGATCCATTCTTAGCAACAAAGATCTTGCCTTCGGATCTGTGATAGAAGGTGTACCCAACAATTTCTTTTGGGTATCCTATGAAGACGCACTTCTCCGATTTGGGTTCGAGCTTATCAGGCTGAAGCTTTTTCACATAAGCATCGCAAACCCAAACTTTAAGAAGCAACAGCTTAGGTTTCTTGCCAAACCACAGTTCATACGGTGTCGTCTCAACGGATTTAGATGGTGCCCTATTTAACGTGAATGCAGCTGTCTCTAATGCATAACCCCAAAATGATAGTGGTAAATCGGTAAGAGACATCATAGATCGCACCATATCTAATAAAGTACGGTTACGATGTTCGGACACACCATTACGCTATGCTGTTCCAGGTGGCGTGAGTTGTGAAACTATTCCACATTGTTTTAAATGAAGGCCAAACTCGTAACTCAAATATTCGCCTCTGCGATCAGATCGTAGAAACTTTATTTTCTTGTTACGATGATTTTCCACTTCACTCTGAAATTCTTTGAACTTTTCAAATGTTTCAGACTTGTGTTTCATTAAGTAGATATACCCATATCTACTCAAATCATCTGTGAAGGTCAGAAAATAACGATACCCGCCGCGAGCCTCAACACTCATTGGACCGCATACATCGGTATGTATTATTTCCAATAAGTCAGTGGCTCACTCCATTGTTCTGGAGAACGGAGTCTTAGTCATCTTGCCCATGAGGCATGGTTCGCAAGCATCAAATGATTCATAATCAAGTGATTCCAAAAGTCCATCAAATATGACCTAAACGGCAGTGCCACAAATATGTTGCACTATCATTATCAACTTTGCATCTTTTGGCATCAATATTATGAATATGTGTATCACCACGATCGAGATTCAACAAAAATAGACCACTCTTCAAGGATGCATGACCATAAAAGATATTACTCATATAAATAGAACAACCATTATTCTCTGATTTAAATGAATAACCGTCTCGCATTAAACAAGATCCAGATATAATGTTCATGCTCAACGCTGGCACCAAATAACAATTATTCAGGTCTAAAACTAATCCCGAAGGTAGATGTAGAGGTAGCGTGCCGACGGCGATCACATCGACCTTGGAACCATTTCCGACGCGCATCGTCACCTCGTCCTTAGCCAATCTTCATTTAATCCGTAGCCCCTGTTTCGAGTTGCAAATATGAGCAACAGAACCAGTACCAAATACCCAGGCGCTACTACGAGCATTAGTAAGGTACACATCAATAACATGTATATCAAATATACCTTTGTTCACTTTGCCATCCTTCTTATCCGCCAAATACTTGGGGCATTTCCGCTTCCAGTGACAAGTCCCTTTGCAGTAGAAGCACTCAGTTTCAGGCTTAGGTCCAGACTTGGGCTTCTTCCCGGGAGTGGCAACTTGCTTGCCATTCTTCTTGAAGTTCCCCTTCTTTCCTTTCTCCTTTTTTTTGAAACTAGTGGTCTTGTTAATCATCAACACTTGATGCTCCTTCTTGATTTCTACCTCCGCAGCTTTGAGCATAGCGAAGAGCTCGGGAATTGTCTTATCCATCCCTTGCATGTTATAGTTCATCACGAAGACTTTGTAGCTTGGTGGCAGTGATTGAAGAACTCTGTCAATAACACTATCATCCGAAAGATTGACTCCCAGCTGAGTCAAGTGATTATGATATCCAGACATTCTGAGTATGTGTTCACTGACAGAACTGTTCTCCTCCATCTTGCAGCTATAGAACTTGTTGGAGACTTAATATCTCTCAACTCGGGCATTTGCTTGAAATATTAACTTCAACTCCTGGAACATCTCATATGGTCCATGACGTTCAAAACATCTTTGAAGTCCCGATTCTAAGCCGTAAAGCATGGCACACTGAACTATCAAGTAGTCATCAGATCAAGCTTGCCAGACGTTCATAACATCAGCATCTGCTCCTGCAGCAGGCCTTTCACCTAGCGGTGCATCAAGGACATAATTCTTCTGTGCAGCAATGAGGATAATCCTCAAGTTACGGACCCAGTCTGTGTAGTTGCTACCATCATCTTTCAACTTAGCTTTCTCTAGGAACGCATTAAAATTCAAGGGAACGGTAGCACGGGCCATTGATCTACAACATAGATATGCAAAAACTATCAGGACTAAGTTCATGATAAATTAAGTTCAATTAATCATATTACTTAAGAACTCCCACTTAGATAGACATCCCTCGAGTCATCTAAATGATCACGTGATCCATATCAACTAAACCATGTCCGATCATCACGTGAGATGGAGTAGTTTTCAATGGTGAACATCTCTATGTTGATCATATCTACTATATGATTCACGTTCGACCTTTCGGTCTCTAGTGTTCCGAGGCCATGTCTGTACATGCTAGGCTCGTCAAGTTTAACCCGAGTATTCCGCACGTGCAAAACTGTCTTGCACCCGTTGTATGTGAATGTAGAGCTTATCACACCCGATCATCACGTGGTGTCTCGGCACGACGAACTGTCACAACGGTGCATACTCAGGGAGAACACATATACCTTGAAATTTTAGTGAGGGATCATCTTATAATGCTACCGGCATACTAAGCAAAATAAGATGCATAAAAGATAAACATCACATGCAATCAAAATATGTGACATGATATGGCCATCATCATCTTGTGCCTTTGATCTCCATCTCCAAAGCACCGTCATGATCTCCATCGTCACCGGGATGACACCTTGATCTTCATCGTAGCATCGTTGTCGTCTCGCCAACTATTGCTTCTACAACTATCGCTAACGCGTAGTGATAAAGTAAAGCAATTACATGGCGATTGCATTTCATACAATAAAGCGACAACCATAAGGCTCCTGCCAATTGCCGATAACTTTTACAAAACATGATCATCTCATACAATAACGTATATCACATCATGTCTTGACCATATCACATCACAACATGCCCTGCAAAAACAAGTTAGACGTTCTCTACTTTGTTGTTGCAAGTTTTACGTGGCTGCTACGGGCTTCTAGTAAGAACCGTTCTTACCTACGCATCAAAACCACAACGATGTTTCGTCAAGTTTGTTGTTTTAACCTTCAACAAGGACCGGCCGTAGTCAAATTCGATTCAACTAAAGTTGGAGAAACAGACACCCGCCAGCCACCTTTATGCAACAAGTTGCATGTCTGTCGGTGGAACCGGTCTCATGAACGCGGTCATGTAAGGTTGGTCCGGGCCGCTTCATCCAACAATACCGCCGAATCAAAATAAGATGTTGGTGGCAAGCAGTATGACTATCATCGCCCACAACTCTTTGTGTTCTACTCGTGCATATCATCTACGCATAGACCTGGCTCGGATGCCACTGTTGGGAAACGTAGCATGCAATTTCAAAAAAATAATTCTACGCTCACGCAAGATCTATCTAGGAGATGCATAGCAACGAGAGGGGGAGAGTGTGTCCACGTACCCTCGTAGATCGAAAGCGGAAGCGTTAGCTTAACGCAGTTGATGTAGTCGAACGTCTTCTCGATTCAACCGATCAAGCACCGAACGTACGGCACCTCCGAGTTCTGCACACGTTCAGCTCAATGACGTCCCTCGAACTCTTGATCCAGCAAAGTGTCGAGGGAGTTTCTTCATCACAAATGGGTCTTGTCCATCACATCATTCTCCTAATGATGTGATCCCGTTCATCAAATGACAACACATGTCTATGGTTAGGAAACTTAACCATCTTTGATCAACGAGCTAGTCTAGTAGAGGCTTACTAGGGACTCAGTGTTTTGTCTATGTATTCACACATATATCAAGTTTCCGGTTAATACAATTCTAGCATGAATAATAAACATTTATCATGATATAAGGAAATATAAATAACAACTTTATTATTGCCTCTAGGGCATATTTCCTTCAAAAAATTCCTATAAATACAGGAACCCCTAGAAATGAACCTTGATCAGGAGTTCCGCCGCCGCAAGCCTCTGTAGCCACGAAAAACCAATCGGGAGCCTGTTCCGGCACCCTGTCGGAGGGGGAAACCATCACCGGTGGCCATATTCATCATCCCGGCGCTCTCCATGACGAGGAGGGAGTAGTCCACCCTCGGGGCTGAGGGTTTCTACTAGTAGCTATGTGTTTAATCTCTCTCTCTCGTGTTCTTGATGGCACG
The DNA here is from genome assembly GCA_011799875.1 of Thinopyrum elongatum. Taxonomy (NCBI): domain Eukaryota; kingdom Viridiplantae; phylum Streptophyta; class Magnoliopsida; order Poales; family Poaceae; genus Thinopyrum; species Thinopyrum elongatum. Next base: position 538,259,958 of record CM022302.1, read on the forward strand.
ATCTTGATGTATCGCGGGCTTTGTTAATATAGTTGGATCATATGGTGTTTCTCCCTCTCTATCTTGTTGTGAATTGAGTTTTCCCTTTGAGATTTTATTTTATTGGATTGAATACTTTTATGGATTTGAGAGCACTTGATCTATGTCTTGGCACTCAACTCGCGGATTCCCGAGGTGACATTTGGGTAATCTATGCATAGGGGTTGATGCATGTTTTCGTCCTTGTTTCTCCGGTAGAAATCTTGGGGCACTCTTTGAAGTTCTTTGTGTTGGATTGAGTATTATGAATCTGAAATTGTTTGATGCATATCGCATAAGCAACTCACGGATACTCGTGGTGACATTGGAGTATCTAGGTGACATTAGAGTGGGTTGATGTGTATCATATGGTGTTATTTTAGTATGAACTCTTGGATAGGTCTAACGGAAAGAATAGCTTTGTGTTATTTTAGTCTGAACTCTTGAATAGATCGAACGGAAAGAATAACTTTAAGGTGGTTTCGTACCCTACAAACAATTTCTTCTTATGTTCTCCGCTAGATAAGAACTTTGGAGTGATTCTTCATCGCACGTTGAGGGATGGTTATATGATCCAATTAGATTAGTATTGTTGAGAGATTGCATTAGAAAAAGTACGGACTCTAGGCCTCATTTTCAAGCATTGCAATACCGTTTGTGCTCCGTTTTATCAATTGCTACATTGCTGTTTTTTTTATTGTTCCTATTACAAAAATCAATATCTACTATCATTACTACGCTTGTATCACCATCTCTTCGCCGAACTAGTGCACCTATACAAATTACCATTGTATTTGGTGTGTTGGGGACACAAGAGACTTTTTGTTTTTTGGTTGCAGAGTTGTTTCAGAGAGACCATCTTCATCATACGCCTCCCACGGATTGATAAACCTTAGGTCATCCACTTGAGGGAAAATTGCTACTGTCCTACAAAACTCTACGCTTGGAGGCCCAACACGAGTCTACAAGAATAAAGTTGCGTAGTAGACATCAAGATCACATATAAATATACTATCTTGGATATCTTTTATGATTGTGAGCCCCCATTAAATATTCTATGTCAAATAGGTGACGTTGGACAAGGAAGACAACATAATGAGTTATGTTTGCTGACATTCACATAGAAGTTATATTGCCATGGATCCTCTTAACATGTGGTGCTTGCTCATAATCTTTTGCTAGCCAGAATTCGCACTAAGTAGAGATACTACTTGTGCATCCAAAAACCCTTAAACCCAGTCTCATGCCATGAGAATCCACCATATCTACCTATGGGCTGAATAAGATCCTACAAGTAAGTTGTCATCGGTGAAAAAGCAATAAGAACTGCTCATAAATATGTATGATCTTTTATTGCAAGGGAAAATAAGCTTTGTACGAACTTGTGATGGTGAACAAATAAAAGCAACGGACTGCATAATAAAGGTTGCTTTCATAAGGGGCAATATAAAGTGGCATTTCTTTGCATTAAGAGCTTGCACATCCAAAAATAAAAAGCGCATGACAACCTCTGCTTCCCACTGTGAAGGGCCAATCTTTTACTTTATGTATTTACTTTCATGCAAGAGTCAATAGTGTTCTTATCTATTCCATTTTTATTTTTCTCTTAGCAAGCATCATGTGGTGGGGAAAGATCCGGGCATATATATGATGTTGGATGTAGGTAATCATGAGGTATTATTGTTGACATTACCCTCAAGGTAAATAAGTTGGGAGGCGGAACTATAAGCCCCCATCTTCCTATGTGTTTGACTGAAACTTTTCCTCCATAAATATGCCGTGAGTACCAGCAATTATAAAAGACCAAATGATAGTTGAGTATGTGAACTTGGTAAACAAGCTCTTACATAGAGTCTTTCTGATAATATGATAAATTGCAATTGTTTCAATGACTGGGATCATAGTTTGATAGTTTTCAATGAAGTTTATGATTCCTACTTTATCTTGTGAACAAATTGTCACTTATTCATGAGAAGTTTTATGATGATATATTGCTGCTATGATAATGATCATGATGCTTTCATGTCCATATTTTGTTTTATCGACACCTCTCTCTCTCTCTCTCTCTCTCTCTCTCTCTCTCTCTCTCTCTCTCTCTCTCTCCAAACATGTGGTCATGATTATCGATTTCAGCTTTCGCTTGAGGACAAGCGAGGTGTAAGCTTGGGGGAGTTGATACATGCATTTTGCATCATGTTTTCCAACTGTTATTTATTATGTTTTGGGTCATTATTTCATTTTATGATACTATTGTTATGTCTTTTCTCTCTTATTCTGCAAGTTTCATATGAAGAGGGAGATTGCCGGCAGTTGGAGTTCTGGACTGGAAAAGGCTATAGTAGAGATAGCTATTCTGCACAACTCCAAATGACCTGAAAATTTACGAATTATTTTTTTGGAATATATAAAAAATATTGGCGAAAGAAATATCAGGAGGGGCACCACCAGGGAGCAACAAGCTCAGGGGCGCGCCCTGTGAGCTTGTGGGCCCCCTAGCAGGCCTTTGGTGCTCATCTTCTGCTATATGAGGCTATTTTCCCTAGAAACAAATAAGGAGGGGACTTTCGGGACGAAGCGCCGCCGTCTTGAGGTGGAACCTGGGCAGGAGCACTTTTCCTCTCCGGCGGAGCAATTCTGCCAGGGAAACTTCCCTTCGGGAGGGGGAAATCGAAGCCATCGTCATCACCAACGATCCTCTCATCACGGAAGGACCAATCTTCATCAACATCTTCACCATTACCATCTCTATCAAACCCTAGTTCATCTCTTGTATTCAATCTTTGTTTGAAAACCTCATATTGGTACCTGTGGGTTGCTAGTAGTGTTGATTACATCTTGTAGTTGATGCTAGTTGGTTTATTTGGTGGAATATTATAAGTTCAGATCCTTAATGATATTCAATACTTCTCTGATGTTGAACATGAATATGATTTGTGAGTAGTTTACTTTTGTTCTTGAGGACATGGGAGAAGTCTTGTTATAAGTAATCATGTGAATTTGGTATTCGTTTGATATTTTGATAATATGTATGTTGTTGCTTCCTTTAGTGGTGTCATGTGAACGTCGAGTACATGACACTTCACCATATTTGGGCTTAAGGGGAGGCATTGTGGAGTAATAAGTAGATGATGGGTTGCTAGATTGACAGAAGCTTAAACCTAGTTTATGTGTTATTCCGTAAGAGGCTGATTTGGATCCATATGTTTCATGTTATGGTTAGATTAACTTTAATTCCTCTTCCGTAGTTACGGATGCTTGCGAGAGGGGGTAATAATAAGAGGGATGCTTGTGCAAGTAAGAACAACGCCCAAGCACCTGTCCACCCACATATCAAATTATCAAAGTAGCGAACACGAATCAACTAAACATGATGAAAGTGACTAGACGATAATTCACATGTGTCCTCGAGAATGTTTTGCTTATTATAAGAGATCGTTCCGGCTTGTCCTTTGCTGTAAAAAGGATTGGGCCACCTTGTTGCACCCTTGTTTCTATTGCTACTTGTTATGAATTATCTTGCTATCAAACTATCTGTTACCGCTATTTTCAGTACTTGCGGAGATTACCTTCCTGAAAATTGATTATCATTTCCTTCTGCTCCTCGGTTGGTTCGAGACTCTTACTTATCGAAAGGACTATGATTGATCCCCTATACTTGCGGGTCATCAACTGAGTGGGATCAGTTCAGGGTCGACGGATCTGGAGGTGAAGGACTCGGATCCCCTGCCCACCATGCCGGAGATGGCTGGAGATCGTCGGACGGGAGCTTGGGTGGCGGTGGGGAGTGGAGTTAAGTGGCTAGGGTTTCTGTAACACCCCCGGTGATTAGCAACAGTAATCACTTTTGATAATGACATGTCAGCGAGATTAACACTGCATAATCATCATTAGCATCATATTGCATTTCAACTCCTAAGTCAAATTCAAATTTAAATGAAAGTGAAATATAAAAGTTGTCCAACATAAAAACTAAAATGTTCGATAAATAACAAATATTGCAGAGGCCATTCTAAAATTGTAACCAATAAATAATAAAATAATTAGGTGGCTCTAACATAATTAAAACAGCGAGGATTAATGCATTTTCATTATTATAAAAATTTGTGGGAGCTCCAATTGTCTCCAAACTAATTTTTGGTAGTGGTGGATAATACTCGTATTTGTTGGAGCAATTGTTGGTTTTACAAAAACCATTAGGAGGCTGACTATTACTAACTGAGAAAGGAGAATAAAGAAAAAGATAAAAGAAAAAGGAAACAGAAAGAAGAAAAAGGACCCCCCCCCTTCCCCCCCGGCCAACTGGGCCCCAGCCCAGCCGGCCGGCCCAGCTCCCGGCCCACCCCGGCCTACTTGGCCTCCCCCTGGAGGCCACCGAAACCCTAACCCCCACTCACCCCCTCGCTCACTCCCCTCGTTCCCCCCCCCCCTCCCCCGATCCAGAACTGGATCGGGCGCTGCTCGCGCGACGGCCCCGCCGCTCGTCGTCGCCCCATCGCCACCGCCACCTCGCCAGATGCAAGCCCCGCCTCCCCATCGCCGGCTCCACCGAGCCTCGCCGCCCTCTTCTCTGCATCTGGGGTGAGGAACGCCCCGGCCTCCTCTTCCCTCTGGCCGCGCTCCGGCGCGCCCATCGCGCGCTCGCCCGACCCCGCACCACGCCCGCGCGCGGCCTCGCCCGTGCCTGCTCGCCGCATGCCCACTCGCCGATGCGGTTGCGCTCGCCGCTGCTGCTGCTCGCGCGTCGCCCCGCGCACGCGCGCCTCGCGCGCCCCACACCCCCTCTGGCCTCGCCCCGCTCTCGCCGCTGCCCTGCCTCCCCTGGCCGCGCCTCGCCGCGCCCCTGCCGCCGCCCGCGCGCACGCACGCCCGCGCCCGCCACCCGTGCTCGCCTGTGGCCCTCGTGCCACTGACCAGTGGGGCCTAGTGCCCCAGTGCCACTGGCCAGTGGGCCCTGCTTCCCCCCTGGCCCAATGACAGAACGGGCCCACGCCCTAAAAACGTTTTAAAAAAAAGAAAGAAATAAATAAAAATAATTAATTAATTAATTAATTAATCCTGATTAGGTTAATCTAATTAACTAATTAGTGTTAATTAAACAGTAATTAGTAATTAACTTAATTAACTGCTGACATCAGCATGAGGTCATGCTGATGTCATCATCAGCACTGTTTCGGATAATGTTGAATTAAATAATTAATTAAATTTCAAAAATTAATAAAAACTTTAGAAAATCATATTAAATAAACCGTAACTCCGATGAAAATATTTTATACATGAAACTTGCTCAGAACGACGATACGAACCCGAATACGTCCTCCGCATTCCCGTCAGACGCCCGCAGCTATAAGAACATTGAACTTTTAGACCGATTTCAGTAAATGAATAGTGCCCAACTTTAATTAAAAAAATCCAAATAAATTCCTAAATTAACTAAATCGTTTAGTTAGGCAGTAGAACACCCCGGCATATCATTTAGGCATGTCATACATATTGTTTGCATTATTGCCGTGAATTTATTGTTTCTCTCCCCCTCCTCTCTCTCGATAGACGCTGAGACCGACGACGCTGCACCAGGATACGACTACCTACCGACGAGCAGCCCGTTGACGACCTTCCCTTTGCCAGAGCAACCAGGCAAGCCCCCCCCCCCCCCCCCCCCCCCCCCCTGAGATTCCAGATATCGCCCATTCTATTCTCCTGCTTGCATTAGATTTCGCTACTGTTAAGTTGCTCCTATTCTGATGCATAGCCTGCTGTTGTAACCTGTTCATTGCTACCTTACTGCCTATGATAAACTGATTAGTATAGGTTGGAGTGAACCATCAGTGACCCCACCACCTTACCCTTGTTGCCCCTGCTTGATCATCGACGACTCGATCAACGTGATCATCGACCAGAGACCGACACCTCACTTCACACCCCCTTAGTTGTACGACTCTGCGTAGTAACTATCGAGTGCCGAGGGTGATACCTCGTAACGCACTCCCGATGAATACTCTGCAGTGTAGCTGTTCGGTCGTGGTCATCGAGGGTGATTCCTCCTTCTCCACTTCCGATACGACTCTGTCGTGCAACCCTCAGTGTGAACCTCGAGGGTGATACCTCATACGTTCACCCTGATGATTTGACCACACGGCTACTTGACCTTTGTTACAGGCGGGTCCACCCTGGTGGGTACCCGCTGGAGATCTATGATTTCGGGTGTGCCGGAAGGGCACTCGAGTGTGACATTGTGGCGGAGCATCAGAGACTCTGATTGTCTCCGCTTGATACTAATTGAGCCTATTGGATTTGGGTGTGTGATCTGAGTGGGTCGACGTGCCCTATACGCACTACCACCACGCGGGATAATGGTTATGGGACCCTCTGCAAAGTACGTTTCTCCGAAAGCTCGTCTGACGTCACGATTCACCATGCGGGCTGATTGTCGGGATTGGGCTGGATACTTCACTGACGAGTTCAGTGTCGCGCCTGCACCCCGGCAAGTCTCGCAATGCGCAGGGTGCCCAGGGCGATGGCCCGAGACCTCTGGGTGCATAGGTTAGTCCGGCGTGCTGACCTCTCTGCCGAGCCTAGGTAGGGCGCTGCTTTGTGTTGATCTTCCGAGGACGGGCATTACCTAGCAAGTGTGTCCGGCCAGAGTTGATCGAGCGTGTTGGGTAACAGTAGTGCACCCCTGCAGGGATGAATCTTCTATCGATAGCCGGTCCTACGGTAAAGGACGCTCAGTTTGTGTATCCCGATCTACTACTTAAACTGGATACTTGTTACTTAATTGAAGCTTCGGGATCGCTTTCTCGCTTGGGAGTCGAGGAAGGATCTTTAAGCTGTACTACAACATGTTTGTTAAATAAAATGCTATTCTACTCTCTTCTACTGCTGCAAGATGATGGCCATGTGAAGATGTTTGAAGATGCTAGTCTTCGATAGGACTAGGTCTTCTCTCTATTCTGGCATTTCTGCAGCCCAGTCCAAATATACAGCCTTTCTCCATTGATAATGTTGCATATGTAGTATAGATCCTTGCTTGCTGAGTACTTCGGATGAGTACTCACGGTTGCTTTACTTTCTCTTTTCCCCATATACCCCACATTGATGATACATCAGACGATGGAGTCCTGGAGCTAGATGCCACCACCGGAGCTTACTACCAGGAGGGTCCAGAGGGTACTTACTACTGGATCGAGCCAGATGACCAGGAGTAGGATCGGAGGCTCCCAGGCAGGAGGCCAACGCCTTTCGATCTAGTGTCGCTGTTTGCGCTAGCCTTCTTAAGGCAAAACTTGTCTAACTATGTCTGTACTCAGATAATACTTGGATGACTGACTTATGTATTCGGATCTTCGGATCCCTGGTTTGTAATATTGTGGACCTCCGTTTAAATTGTGTTAGAGTTGTGTTGTGATATCTTCCCGTGAGTCCCTGTGCTTGATCGTACACGTTTGCGTGTATGATTAGTGTACGATTGAGTCGGGGGCGCCACAGTTTCGTCCTCCGAGAGGATGGGGAGGAATATATGTGGGGTCGGGTGGGCCAGCAAGGGCCGGGTCCGACGTGGCGGACGCACCCGGGCATGCCCGGGCGCCCCCATATTTGGACTAGATATGAGGGGTGCTGGTCAGCTCGGGCGTTTGAGGCCCGTTTGATGCGCCCATCTGGATCGAATTTTGGCCCTAAACACCATAGCTGACCGTCACCCCTCATATCCAGCCCAAATCTGAGGCAAATATGGGGAGGCCCGGACACGCTTGTGCACGTTTGCCATGTCGGGATGGCGGCTGGGACCCATGCGGAAACACCCAGGAACACTTTGGTCTGGTGAGCCTCTCCTCCTACTCTGGGTGCCGCTTCGGCATGCCGCCAAAGGGCCCTAGTCCAGCTTATTAAGCTGCCCGCTGACACCCAAAGCCTACCCCGTCGACATTTCCCTCATGTCCCATCAGTCGCCGTCATATTCCACTCGTTGTCCGCAGCTATCAATGTCTCGTTGCCGGGTGACAACTTACACCATGCTCACGTCGTTGCAGCGGTTGCTGCTCCTTGAAGAAATCCATGCTAGGCATGAAGGCCGAATCGACTCGCCGGAGTCGTAGGGGGAGGTGGAGGAGGAGCAGGATGGGACCATGGAGGACATGGATCTGACGCCTCCTGCTGTCGACTTCCGCATGCCTGAGGTACTGGCGAAGTTCGTGGTGGCCCAGGCGGCGAAGGCGGTGGAGCAGGAGGCCATCCTCAACTCCATCGAGGTGGAGATGGAGGTTAACTGCCACTTCCTCCTCTAGTGCGACACGGAGATCGACGAGATGTTTGCCAATCTGGATATTGAGGAGTCGGAGGAACCGGAGTTGTGGCAGACGGCAATCTACCCAGAGCCCGGCGCGGAGATCGTTGACATCTCCAACGACGAGAGTAAGCTAGCTTAGGTTATCTACGTAGTACATAGATTTTATTTCTCATGCTTTATATGGATTTGAGGTATCAAATATGAGGTAGTTGGATGCAGAGAAAAAAATGAGAGCTGCCCGGTTACAGCGAACGGGCCCGGGCATGTACGCGGATGTTTGAGGGGCCAGATTTGATATATCCGGGTGTAGATGCTCTAAGAGTGGCGTGAAGTTTTTGCACCCGAGCTCAAATGAGCTTGGGTGAACAGTAAAAAAAATGTTCAAAAATATCTGAATTTTTTAATGGAAAACTTTGACCAATGTTGTAAGAGCTTGCAAGGTTTCATCATAAAATCACATTTGTGGAAGTCGTGGCAAAACAAAAACAAAATTGATACTCTGAAGATGCTACTTTCAAAAGCATTTTGGAACACTATTTTTTTTTGCCACGACTTACACAAATGTGATTTTCATGATGAAATTGCAAGCTCTTAGACCATTTGTCAAAGTTTGACTAAAAATCATATTTTTTGAACATTTTTTAAATGTTTTTTGAGTTACTGTTTATTCCGGGCACATTTGAGCTTGAGCTCGCTTGTAGAAGGGCACTTTCGTTCTAGGAGGGCTTACTTACTACCTTGCATCACTCTGCTGTTTACTTTGATTTGTGCTTTATGTAAAGCGGAGTGAGAGTCTGTTTGTTTGGAGAAGTCTAGCAACTTTGCGTGGACTATGGGTATGTATGTCTGCAGTGAGTGCATTAACATCTTTGATCAAAATTTGGCACAAAATACAAAGAGGACTAATAAATCAGTACGGAGGTAGTACTCCTTAATATTCACATTTAAAAAGTCATAATTATCATCGCGTGTGCGCTGAAATCTGAGGCTGCTTAACGTTGGGGAAAATGCATCTTTGTATCGCTGGTGTGCCTCTGAACAGTACTGCAGACATACGTACCCATAGTCCACCCAAAGTTGGTGGACTTCCCCAAACAAACAGACTCTCACTCCGCTTTACATAAAGAACAAATGAAAGTAAACGGCAGAGCGATGCAAGGTAGTAAGTAAGCCCTCCTAGAACGAAAGTGCCCTTCTAGACCCAAGCTCAAGCTCAAATGTGCTCGGGAAAACAATAACTCGAAAAACATTTAAAAAATGTTCAAAAAATATGAATTTTTAGGCAAACTTTGATAAATGGTCTAAGAGCTTGCAATTTCATCGTGAAAATCATATTTGTATAAGTCATGGCAAAAAACAAAATTAATGCTCCAAAATGCTTTTCAAAGTAGCATCTTCAGAGTATCGATTTTATTATTATGTTTTTCCACGACTTCCACAAATGTGATTTCATGATGAAACCTTGCAAGCTCTTAAAACATTGGTCAAAGTTTGCCATAAAAAAATCAGATTTTTCTGAACATTTTTTAAATATTTTCTTGATTTTACTGTTCACCCGAGCTTATTTGAGCTTGGGTGCAAAAACTGCACGTCACTCTTAGAGCATCTACTACACCCGGATATATCTAATCTGGCCCCTCAAACATCCACGGACGTGCCCGGACGCGTTCGCAGTGACCGGACAGCTGTCTTTTTTTTTTCTCTGCATCCAACTACCTCATATTGGATACCTCAAATCCATATAAAGCATGAAAAATAAAATTTACGTACTACATAGATAAACTAAGCTAGCCTACTCTCGTCGTTGGAGATGCCAACGATCTTGTATCTTCAAAGATATTATTTTGTATGTCATGCATTTCAATTTTCTTAGTTAAATTTATGGTTAAAATGTGGCACAAAATATGATGGGTACCAATAAATCAGGACGGAGGTAGTACATACAATTTTTTTTTTGCGGGGTTAGTACATGCATACTTGCAAAACCCCAAAAATAAATAAAATAATAGGCTAATTTAGCAGTGAGTGCTCTCAGACTTTTATGCATGCATGGGATTAGCACTGTTAATGGGTCAGATGCTCAAAGATTCCCTAGCCTGCATGCAAAACAATTATTATTTTGTGAATTTTTAAAATTTGACTGTTTCTTGGCTAGCCAGCCATCCAGCCTACCTAATCAATTCCAGTTTGCGTCATGATCAGCTAAGATCCACCAGAACTGGTCCGAAGAAGCAGTAAAGTACACATATTTATCAGCACTTGATGGCCTCCTTTCTTTTTCACTTTTGGCGCTGGCTGACTCGATCAGAAAACTTTTCGCCCTACCCGCAAAAAAAAAAAAAAAATTCGCCCTGCTTTTTGTGGAACTTTAGTCCACACCAAAGGCGAAAGCTCCCGGATCTACCGATCATATCATTCATGTCCATCGATCCCCACAGTGATTAATCTTTGCCTTATCGTTGTAATCGCAAGATTAGACGGATCGACGAGACAGCTCCCATGCCGTTAGACCAGCCGGCTAGCTTGCTCTCGCCGCCTTCCTTCCTCTTCATTCATTCGTCGACCAATCTCGCACAAGGAGGCGTCGCCGTCGCTGTCTCCGTCGCGGGTGATTGGGATGTGACACGTTACATACACCAGAAGAACGCCCGTGCGTTGCAACGAGGCCACATTAACTTTAAGAGTTCAATATTAATATTCTCATATATATTAAATGACATTAGCGACCTTTTTTACCATCAAATCCTCACACACACTCTCTCCCTCCCTCTTCCTCACTCTCTCTCCCCCTCTTCCTCTCTCTCTCTAACACACACACACATATCCATCTTATTGGGTACGGGACCATAATCCATCTATTTCACACACACACGCTAGTGCATAACAATATGGATTATGTCTATTATATTTGCCACCATAACTGAGGGAATTAATTTCATTTAAATCGGCCAGCCACAGCTCCAAGAATACGGGGAGGAGGTGGCCCGGGTCGGCGTCGGCATCGTCCGGCGCGGGCCACAGGCCCGCTTCCAAGTGCGTCTGCATGCCGGCCACCCACGCCGGGTCCTTCAAGTGCCGCTTCCACCGCACTAACTCCCAGGGCCATGGCCACGGCCAGGGCCAGGGAAGCCGCCCTTCTTCGCCCCCTTCACCGGCCGCGGCCAACGCGGTGCCGCGGCACCCGGCCTCGCCGTCCTCGTCCTCCGGCACCGTCGTGACCCAGTGACGTAGCCCAAGCATCGGCCTCGAGAATCAAGAACGCTCGACAACGGAGAGGTAAGAGAAGATCATATATATGTCATAAGAAAGGGAGTTTATTTACTGCTCCCTCGATGTATTGTTTCCTTTGTTTGGAGATTGATTACCATCCGTGAGTTAAGGTAAGGTTAATGTGATTGAGCGATTTTTCTGAAAATCAATTAATGTGATTGAGTGATTTAAGGTAGGGTTAATTAATTTAGATTTGATCTTTAGAGATTGTTCGTGATTGATTCTACATTACTAAATATAACTTGCACCAGTATGAAAAGTTCTGATCTGTTCAGATTTCTTTCGTTGTGTGAGAGGGTGACGCGAAAATAAACCGATGAAGTGGGGGGAGGGGACGAAAAAAATCTACGAAAAAAAACCAGCGAAGGTGGGAGGAGGTACCAAAAAAAACCATGGGAGATGGGACGAGAAAAAACCTGGAAGCGAGACTACCAACTGCTCCATTAGGAGTAGAGATAAATCGGCCAGCCACAGCTCCAAGAATACGGGGAGGAGGTGGCCCGGGTCGGCGTCGGCGCCGTCCGGCGCGGGCCACGGGCCCGCTTCCAAGTGCGTCTGCGCGCCAGCCACCCACGCCGGGTCCTTCAAGTGCCGCTTCCACTGCACCAACTCCCAGGGCCACGGCCACGGCCACGGCCAGGGAAGCCGCCCTTCTTCGCCCCCTTCACCGGCCGCGGCCAACGCGGTGCCGCGGCACCCGGCCTCGCCGTCCTCGTCCTCCGGCACCGTCGCGAACCAGTGATGCAGCCCAAGCATCGGCCTCGAGAATCAAGAACGCTCAACAACGGAGAGGTAAGGGAAGATCATATACATGTCATAAGAAAGGGAGTTTATTTACTGCTCCCTCGATGTATTTTTTCCTTTGTTTGGAAATTGATTACCATCCGTGAGTTAAGATAAGTTTAATGTGATTGAGCGATTTTTCTGAAAATCAATTAATGTGATTGAGTGATTTAAGGTAAGGTTAATTATTTTAGATTTGATCTTTAGAGATTGTTCGTGATTGATTATACATTACTAAATATAAGTTGCACCAGTATGGAAAGTTCGGATCTGTTCAGATTCTTTCGTTGTGTGAGAGGGTGACGCGAAAATAAACCGATGAAGTGGGGGAAGGGACGAAAAAAATCTACGAAAAAAAACAGCGAAGATGGGAGGAGGTACCAAAAAAACCATGAGAGATGAGACGAAAAAAAACCTAGAAGCGAGACTACCAACTGCTCCATTAGAAATAGATATTACACGGACTATCTCACAACACACACATATCATAAGAAAAAATACACTTGTGTCGCCTATCGACTGATCAATAATCAATGCCGCCATCGAGTAGTTATTATTCCCCGTGATTAACTCTCACGTTTTTTATTTACAAATCCAGATCCGTCGCGTCACGTTGATATGGGTTTAGTTCATTAGGGCATCTCGAACTCGGACTCTCAAACCACTCGCAATCGTTCGGACTGAGTTGTCGAGACACATTTTAATATCCAACGTAGTCCTGCATCGGTTCGCTCACGCGTCTGCTGTCTGGTTTCCTGCAAACCGAAAGCGCGTGGGGGAGGCTTTGCGTGAGTCCGTAGTGCGCCACGTATGACTCCGACAACCCGGCCCACTCAAATCCCCCTCCCAGTGCACTTGTCTTTCGCTCCGTCCGTGATCCTCTCATGCTTTCACCCTCCTGCTCCGACGCCGCCGTTGTACCTTTCCGGCTGCCGCCCAAGCATCCTCGGAGGTCCCCAACCCTGACCCACGCACCTGCCCGCCTTGGACTACGCCGCCATCCACCCAGGATCCCTCCACAGCCAGGTACCCTTCGTCCCCCTCCCGACGCCATCCATGGCAGACACCACGCCTGGCAGGTATTCGGTCAAATGCCACTGAGATTTTTTGTTTAACTTCTTGTTATTTTCTAGACTAAGCATGATGACAGGGTCGGTATCGAGGATGAGTTGTTCTGCGATGCGTGCTTGGCCGTATCTGCGGACTTTCTAGGCATGAACAAGGGCTCGGCCTTTTGGTAAACGTGCATGCTTCGTTTCAAGAGCGAAAGAACTTTGCGCCCTATGACTGAACGTCATCCATGAACGCAATGCGAAGTTGCTAACGCGCCGGTGGTACACCATCTCCAACTCGGTCATGAAGTTTTGCGGTGCAATTGCACGAGGAGAAACGATGTAGCCATCGGGCTCATTAGCTTTGGAGATCGTAAGTTTGGCTTCCTGTTTCTCTACATGTTGGTCAATTCATTGATTCACTCAATGTTGCAACTTGGTAATTATCATGTTGTATAGCCTGAACACGCTGTCGTGATGTACTAGAGGACTGAGGCCAAGCCATTTACGCTCATACGTTGTTGGATGAAGCTAAGGGGAACTATGTGTGGGACGACATGTGCCGGCTCTGACTCTAATATCGTTGAATTCCAAGAACCAGATGAACATCCTACATTTGAACTATTGTTCTATTAGAGATATTTGCATATTATTTATGGATACATTATTCTATTTTCTATAATTATTTGAGTGTTACGGACTTAAGAAAAAAACAGGGCCGGTTATTTAGGGGGAAAGGGTTGGATGGGTGGCTTCATATCCGTGTCCACGGACAAATACAGTGTCCATTTTATGGGTCAGTGCTGTGTGGCACGTCACCTATCCATCTGCCCGGCTATTGAGCTAGCTAGTTGAGTATTGATCTATATCCTCTAAAAAAAGTATTGATCTATATAGTGCAAGTATATAACCTAGCCAATTCATTTATGGCCATTCATTTCCCCAAGAAAAGATTGCTAATTTCACGCAAAATTGAGCGGGGATTCATAATCTTTTATGGAACATGTATGTACTACATACCAACTTACATCCATCATAAGATCGACAGATACAATTGTAAACCGTACTTAGCTTTACTATTGTACATATGAGAGTGAGTACATGCACGTACATACATATGCATGTGAAGTCATTATATAGGTAAACATCTTAAGTTAGTCCTCTGCAATCTTGCCCAATGATTAATTATTTTTAGTTAATTCCGGAGAAAAATATAGCTACCAGGTGTGCGTATCATTCCCAACTACATGTTGTTTGTTTTCTTCTTGTTCTAAGCCTCCTGATGTTTTACACTATAAGGTTTATAAATGTATTTTTTAATAAAAGTGTGATCATTCTCTTTGATTTCTATTATAGAAACTATCTGCTTCACAAACACTACTCCTGCCATTCTACCAGCATTTCACCATCCCAGATCATTACATAAGCCTAAAAGTGCAAGTTCTAAACAGGAAGATGGCCTAAAAGACTCCAGCCATAACCAAATAGGCAAACACCTAAGAACATCAAGTATTAACCACTAGACTAAAACACCTTAACAACAGAAAAGACATGAAAAGAACTAATGCGTCTAGGGGCTAATCTTCTTCAAAGAGTAGGTGCCACACTAAGGGAAGTTGCAAAGGAAATATTCTGCCACTCATCTGAAGCACACATGGCCACTGCCGTTGTGAAGCTTCATAAACCTCACTTGCCACCTGCTCTAAGAGTCTTGCCCTTAGCATCAGGACCTTTTGATGTTCCTCATTTATGTGCAAAATTGCCAGTTTGTTATCCAATGACAAAATAATCTTATTAGCACTATTGGATCATTGATGTTTTTTCTCTCAAATACAATGTCACTTTCACATATCCATATAGTCCAAATTATAGCATATACACCAACCAAAAACCAATTGTGTTTCTTTTGAATAACTCTTAACCCATCTTCAAAAACAAACAGTTAGATTTTCATGAGTATTAATCGAATGCACATTATACAATGACAAAATAATTTTAAGAGCACTATTGGATCATTAATAAATACAATGTCACTTCCACATAGCCATATGGTCCAGATTATAGCATATACACCAACCATAACCAATTGTTTATTTTCTTTCGAATAACTCTTAATCCATCTCACAAAATAAGCGCTTATATTTTCATGGGTATTAATCAAATGTGCAGTTAAAAAAGCCCCATACTAGCCTCACAACTGAACATTGGAAGAATAAAAATGCTCAATGCTCTCATCATGACAATAAAATACACAAACTTTACTCCATTTCATCCCCTCCTAAGAAAATTATTTTTAGTTAGTATACTATTCTTAACCATTAACCATAGAAAGACTTTGACTATAGGTGAAATTTTTTATTTTCCACCTGTTTTTTTAGGAAAACCACTGTCAGCTGCAATCAGTTGTCTAAATAAATCCTTGATAGTGAACTTACAATAAGTTGTCAACATCCATCTAATTGTATCTTTTCTATCAGATACATCGGTCTCCTCACAACTCAACTAAAGTCTACCCCATTGAAACAAAGTATCACCCCCACAAATACCTTTTGAATTTGAAACCATCCCGGCCATTTTGTAATGCCTCAACCTTTTGTAAAGTCAAGCATAGGCAATTTTGAAAGGCTTTTCTCCCACCCACCAGTCTTCCAAGAATCTGGTGTTAGCCCCATTGCCCACTGGCTTTTACAATGTTGATAAAAAATGTCATTGATCTTCATCAGGCTAGACCAGAAGTGAGATCCCACCTTTTGTTTAACCTTACAAAGTCATTTATTATGAGCATGTTCAATTTCTAACTTCCACTACCATTTCACGGAAATAAAATTGAGTGGGCATCGTAAACTTCAACGACACACGTATGTACATAACAACTTGCATCCATTGTCATGATCGACAGATACAATTGCATGCCCAACACAATTCCCTCATTATGTGCATGTACTTAGCCTTACATTCGTACATCCATGAGTGAGTATATGCAACTTGCAGGCACATACATACATATGCATGTGAAGTCATTATATAGGTACGCATCTTAAGTTAGTCCTCCGTACGATTCTACCCATTAATTACTTATTGTTAGTTAATTCCAGGGAGAAATATAATTGTTAGGTGTCCTTGTCATTCCCAACTACATGTTGTTTGTTTTCTTCTTGTTGTAACCCTTTCGATTTTACATTGCAAGGTCTATGGCTCATCTTTTTTGAATAAAAGAGAGTCCGCCCCTCCTATTTCTATTAAATAAATCATCTTGTTCACAAACATTACTCCTAGAAATCTACCATCATTTCACCATCCCAGATCATTACAAAATCCTAAAAGCGCAATAACTAAATAGGAAGATCACCTAAGAGACTCCAAGCATAACCCAACAGGAAAACACCAAGGAAGATCTTCAAGTCATAACCACCAGATTAAAACAACTAAACAAGACAAAGGACAAAAGAGAACTAATGCATCTAGGAGTTATTATTCTCCAAATAGATGGTGCCACACCAAGGGAAACTGCCGAGGAGGTCTTCGGTCACGGATCCGAAGCATGCATGTTCGCTGCCTTTGTGAAGTTGTATAAACCTCACTTGCCACCTGCTTTATGAGTCTTGCCACCAACATCAACACCTTTCAATTTTCCACCATTATCTCCAAAATCGCCCAATTTGTTATCCAATGAAAAATCAATTTGATTAGCCTATTGGATCAATAATCTATTTTCTTTCAAATAGGATGTCATTTCTACATCTCCATATAGTCCAGTTTTTTGCAGAAACACCAACCAAAACCAATTGCTTGTTTTATTTAGATAACTCTTAATCCATCTTCCAAAACAAATAGTTGGTTTTTCAGAGGTATTCCTTATATCAAATGTACATTTAAAAAGACTACATACCAAGCTGGGAACTGCACATTGGAAGAATAAATGCTCAACGCTCTCATCATGTCCACAAAATCAACAAACTTTACTCCCTTCTCATCCACTCCAAGAGAATATTATTTTTTGGTAAGATGATATTCTTAACCTTTAACCAAAGAAAGACTTTGATTTTCAGTGAATTTTGATTTTTTTTCCACAAGTTTTTTTTGATGAAAACTAGTTGCAGTCAATAGTCCATATATTGAATTTACATTGAACTTACCATAAGCTTTCAACATCCATCTAATCGTATCTCTCCTATCATATAAGTCAATTTCCTCACAACTAAACTGAAGGCTATCTCATTGAAACAAAGTATCACCCCCATAGAGCCCGCCTGAATGTAAAACCATCCCAGCCATTTTGTAAGGCCTCAACCTTTTGTAAAGTCTGGCATAGGCAATTTTCAAAGGCTTTTCTCCCACCCGTCAGTCTTCCCAGAATACGGTGTTAGCCCCATTGCCCACATGATCTTTACAATGCTGATAAAAAGGTCTTTGATGTTTATGTGGTTGGACAAGAAGTGGGGATCCCCCACATTTGGTTGAACCCAGAAAGACATTTATTATGAGCATGTTTATTTAGAATAACTATTTGCAGCAGACATTATTCAGTTTCTAACTTCCACCACCATTTAGACATCAAAGCTTTGTTCATATGTTCCTAATTCAACACCCACAATCCTCCTGTGTCTTTTTGTTTGCAACAAGTTCTCCAAATAACTTGGTAATATTTCTTCTTATCATCATCACCCTGCCATACAAACCTAGCCCAAAGGAAATAAACTCTCATCTTTTAATCCCAACAACTATGGGGTAAAAGGACATCATATAAAGAGGAATATTACTTAAGGAGGCATGCACTAGAGTTGGTCTACCAGCAATTATCAACATTTTCCCCTTGCTAATGTCCACACCTTTTTCTATCTTATATTCCCCAAATTTCAAATGTTTGTTTATAATCCTCACATTCGAAGAAATACCTAAATATTTCAGAGGTATCACCCCCAACTTACAGGTAAAAATCTCATGGTATCATCATTCAATGGCATTACCAAACTAGTAAAGTTCACATTTATGAAAATTTATGGTCAATCCAGACATTTGTTCAAAAGCGCACAATACAATTTGGAGTTTTTAGCACTCACTTCATCATCTTGCAATTAGAACATTAAGGCACTACATACTACTCCCTCCGTTCCATAATGTAGTGCCTATAGATTTTTTTTAAAGTCAAACCTCATCAACTTTGACCAAGTTTGTAGAGAAAAACATTTACATCTAGAAGGCCAAACATATATCATTAGATTCGTCATAAGACATAGTTTCATATTTGATATTGTAGATATAAGTAGTTCTCTCTATAAACTTGGTCAAAGTTTGCAAAGTTTGACTTTCCAAAAAATCTATACGCACTGCATTTTGGAACGGAGGGAGTATAACATACTAACCCCATGATCTAGATTTCCATCCACGACACCCTTCGCTATCCTATTTTTCATGGTCATGTCCATTATAATAGTAGGGGCATTAGCAGCTAAGTCAAAAAGAAGGGAGAGAGCATCCCCTTTGGTCAGGCCTTTATGGGTTTGAAACAAGGCCAAATTTCATCATTAACTCTGATCCCACATGACAAACTCTCATAGTATACATAACCCAGACACACCATTACCAGGGACGACTTTCATTTTTATTATTTGGTGTACGAAAGGCCACTTTTTTCATATGCCTTTTCAGAATCAACTTTGAATAGCAAGGCATTTTGCTTACGATGAATAGTATTTAGGACTTCATGTAGAACTACTACCCCCTCCATTATGTATCTACCCTTAATACAAGCAGTTTGAGCATTTGATATGATAGGATCACCCGCTAGGCTCAATCCACTCGAAAGCACCTTGGCGATGATTTTAAAACTCATATTTAGAAGACAATTGGTCTAAATTTTAAATTTTCTTAGCATCATTGGTCTTAGGTACCAAGGTAATTGTATCATAATTTAATCTTGGAATATTCATCTCCCCCTTATGGAAATCATAAAGCAAAGACTTTAGATAACTTATTCATCATAAGCACTAGCTCCAAAAATAGTGGATTAGAGGAGAAGGTCCCTGGTAGCACACAATCTGCCCCTCGCGATGCTTCCTCGGTGGCAGCGACTCAGAAGGAAAGCTTGGTCCATCCCTATCCCCCCCCTCTCCCATCTCGCCGCCGCCACAAGTGGCCACGGATAAGCCCGTGTGGCACCGATGATGGTGGTTGCAAGGCTCTTTTTTGCGCTGCTAGTGGCGAGGCTCTCGGCGCTTCGTCTTGCGTGGTGGGCTATGGATGCACACCAGGATGGCGGCCCCAGGTGGAAATGACGCCACCGAGTCTATGGTGGGTGGCGGTTTATGGGCACTAGCTGGTTGCATGGACGGCGAGAGGTGTTGGCGGACAATTCCTACAGCGCATTGGTTTGCCCCGTCAACTTGGTATCAGATCCGAAGAAGACATTTCCATGTATGTGTTGCACACCTCTCTCCGCCAGCTCCAGATCCTAGAAGTCTCGGGCTCGCCAAATGTCAGTGTTGGACAGGGCAGACGATGGTGTCAGTGAAAACTCTTGGCCAGCCGTCATGGCCACATCGATGACTATGCCACGAGCGCCGTCTCATTCCATAGAGGTTTCTGCGAGATTACTTCCCTATCCCCAGGCAACCTATTGTCCCTCATGTAGGAGTCGTGACGGCATTGTTGTATCCCTCCTTGGAGGCATCGTCTAGGTATTGAGGCTCAGTGGCAGCTTGGTTGCAAAGCAACAAGTACATCTTGCAACAAGTCTGACGAGCTCTGGCCTGTGATGTTGCTCTCCACCCCATGGCCCTATTAGCCAGCGGGGTTTCATCGTCAAGCGTGGGCGAGTGGGGATAGGGTTCCTTTCAACGACGTCTTTACCGCACATATGGGTTTGTGAGAGTTTGATGTTTCAGTGAGTCATGCATGTCCTCCCTACACATCTTATATCATTTGCAAGTGCGCCTTCTGCTTTCATCTTCTGTGTGGTTTGCGCAATAGGTGAGAGCGGTGTTCAGAAGGAGCTTGGCTTGTGTGATGGGCATTCCAGAAGTCCTCTCTCCAGATAGCTTGGTTGCCAGTTGTCCATTTGTGTTCTAGGGTGAACCAATCCGCGAAGCGGTACGAGAGAGCGGGGGTCCTCTTCAGTGCCGGAGATAGATGGTGGCGTACCCATTTTTGACCAATCGGAAATGAACAAGGGCATTTTCCAAATGCGGTGGCACCTCCCCTCCGCTGGTATTGGCCGCCGCAATGGAGGATAGCCTCTCATTGTTTCGAGGACGCTTTTTTTGTTTGCTTGTTTTTTCCTTGCCCGGAAGTTGTTCTATAAGCATCGTGCATCTGATGTAATTGATGTAAAAATAACACAGACTCCTGAAAGGATTGGTTGGAACCGGCCTGAATTTCTTCGTGGACTTACAAGTTGCCCCCTGATAATCAATTCTTAGAAGAAAAAGGACACGTACACGTACAGTACACATGTGCCTATCTAGAGAAAGACCACCAAACCGGGCCGATGTGGGTATTTACCTACACCGCATATATAGTACTGAAGAGAGACACACCAAAATTGAAGCCCGGCCATTAAGTTCTGCTGGCGGACGCAGGAGCGGACTGGTTTTTGAAATGAGCGGTCCGTAGAGAGGCGGTCAGGCGAATGCAAGGGCGACGCGCTCGGGGCACCGCAGGCGGCGGCGCAGGACGGCTGAGCGCTGGTCTGGCGGGGCGCGGGATGCTCGCCGGCGCGGAGCCTCCCCTCCTCTCCGCCGAGGCCTGCGCAGGTGCTCGGGCGGAATCGGTTTTGGGCGCTCTCCGGTGAAGGCTCGGACGAAGATGACGATGCAGAAGCGGATGGCTTGGAGGCCCTGGGGGCGGTGCCGGCGGGGCCGATGATCTGCGACTTCATCGCCTTTGCGACGGAGTCAGGTCGTGGGGCAGCTGGCCATAAACGTCATTTCGCGCCCGATGTCAGAGGACCAAGGTCTATGGCGGCTCGCGTCTGGCATCCGTCGGCACCGGCGAGTAGGGACTCGGCGGTGGCCGCGGCGTGCTCGATTAGGGCGCGGACGGCGATGGAACTAGCCTTGCCGGGCGGCGGTGTGGGGTCGGAGGCGGCCTGGCCGTGCCTTCCCCAATCCTCCCCCCGGCGAGCGGCGGCGGCGCCGGCGGGCGAGGGGAACGCGCTGGTGATGGCCCCTCCTCAGGCGCCTAGGGTTGGCAAGGTTGGGCCACGGGCCGTGGTGTCGGTCGGTGGGCCGAGGGCAAAGGATGTTGGTGTTGGGCCTGTGGTGGGCGCTGGGCCTAGTCGGGTGGAGGCCCAAGTGGGGGGTGCGGTACGGGCTTCTGAGGGGAGCGCTGGACCTGGCCCCTCCAGCCCATTGAAGCGGCCCGCGCCTGGCTATATATGGGTGCGGCGCGGCTGTCGGGGCCCTAGGTTAGGTTTTCCCGCATCCATTCGGGAGGTGCGGCGCTTGTCTCACACTGCCCGCCTCATCCAGATCTCTCCTCCTCCTCCACCTCTCCCATCTCCTACGCGGTGATGGTGATGGGGGATCGGCGCGCGGATAAGAGGCTTATGGAGGCGGCGGACCTGGAGGCGGAGCGCAGGTGGGAGAGGGAGCTGCGCGACAAGACGAAGAGCGCAATGCGGGGAAGGCAAGGCGACAGGGATGCGAGGGAGGAGCGAGGCTTCTCTCAGGGACAGTCGGGGCGCGAGGGGGATTGGGGTCCTCCTCCCCCCTGGTGGATCCAGCAGCAGGAAAGGAAAAAGAAGAAGAAGGCGAGCCAGCAGCGCCGTGAGCTCGAGCGCAAGTCGATGGAACACCACTACTGTGGTGGTGGCCACGGGGATCCGCTTGCCAAGAAGCCGAGGGCGATGGCGGAGCCGCTCGCGGTGGCATATCCATCCTCTTCCAAAGGCACAGTGGGTGAGCCCATTCTGGTGGAAGATGTGCCGGAGATCGAGTGTTTCAAGTGAGGTCGTTTGGGCCATTTCCAGCCCAAATGTACCTTCAAGCCGCTCTGTGTCTTGTGCAAGGAGGAGGGCCACGCTTCTGCCAACTGCCCGACTCACGGGCGTGCTCCCAATCTGCAGATTATGGGAAGTGCCATCTCAGGGGAAGGTTTCTTCTGTTTGCAGTTCGAGGAAGATTTGGAGGCGGGCGGGGCGGTGGATCTGAAGGTGGAGAACGTGGCCGTCCTATCGGCGGAGCCGGGCAAGCTCAACTTGCGTATACTCCAACAGGAGCTCAAGCACATCATGGCAGGGGAGTGGGATTGGCAGGTGTCTCAAGTGGGGGATAATGACTTTCTGGTGGTTTTTCCCTCTGTCGATCTGCTGCACATGGCCAAGACCAGTGGGAAGCTTTTCCTTCTGATTCATGACATCACAGCTAAGGTGCGTGATATGTTACATGAGGAGATCTAGCCAATGGTGATGCCGGAAGCTTGGGTCAAGCTCCACGGCATCCCGAAGAAGCATCGTAGGGAGGACCGCATCAAGGAGGGGCTCAAGATGCTAGGGCACCCGATTGTGGTCGACAAACTCTCTCTCATGAGGTTGGGGCCTGTGAGAATGAAGATTGCTTGTAAAGTGCCAGAAAAGCTAAACGGCACTGTGGAAGTGTGGTTTAACCATGAGGGGTATCAGGTCAAGGTGGAGCTTGAGCGCCCGCCCAAACACGGGGGCGCTGGTGGGGCTGGGGGGCTTGGTTCCTTGGGCAATCCCCCCACTAGTAACCCGGATAGATCCGGCCGCTCCTTCCCCCCTGGTGGTTCTAGCAAGACGAATGGTGAGGCGGGGAACAAGGACAAAGGTGCTACTGATGGCAACCATGGCCCTTCTGAGAACAATGATGTGGAGATTGAGGTTCAGGAAGAAGATCTGGAGGACAGCGTTCAGGATACGTCTATCGATACTGAAACTTGGAGCAAGCTGGGGGCGTTGGAAGGGGGAGCCATGGTGGTGGTGACCCAGGACACGGGGGTGAGCGTCCCTCCCCTGGCGCGCGACCTGGCTGGGGCTTTCGACGAGTATGGCTCCAACATGGCGTTGCCTGTCCCCGAGCGGGTCTCAGTGCCGTTGGGGGTGGATGCTTCCCGGGGCTCAGAAGGGGGGCCTGGAGCAGATGCCGGCTGTGTGCTAAATGAATCTGACATCACACCTGCGTCAGGCAAACGTGGCTCGGGTGGCTCGGGCAGGCAGCCCAAAAAGACAGCGGGAAGGAAGCTGGGGCCCTAGGGAGCTACTCCGGCAGCCCCTGCTGCTTCGGCTTCACTTCGGGGGGAGATTGGGACGGTGCTGGCGGCGTCGGGGACGGGTGTCAAGGCCAAGCGCTCCAAGAAGACCCCGGTGGTGCAGCGGGAGCCCAGCGCCAGGGCCAAGGCCAAGCTGGGCGACATGTCGTCCATGGAAAGCGCCAAGTTTCGCATCGCCGACAAGAACCTGGAAGTGTCAGGTAACCCGTTCCCCTCCTATAAGATCCTTAATGCTTTCTCGGATGATCATCTAGCATCTATTTTGAGCGATAGTGGGGTGGCGATGTCGGTTAGCAACAGTGATATTATTTCACTTGTGCGTGCGTGGGAGGAGGCGCAGGCCGCGCTTGCCGCGGTGGCAGCGAGGTGTGTTGCCGAGAGCGCGGTGACCACGAGCCCGGGGGGCAAGTCGTGGCAAATATGCCCGAGGGGGAGACAGAGGTGAGGGAGGCCACTGATATCCCCTCTTCCAGCCGTGGACCGGCTAGGAAGCGTGTGGCAAAAGCGGTGAGCTCCCGTGGAGTTCGCCTTCGCAATTGTATCATATAATGCGATAAATTTTCTGGAATATTCGGGGCTGCGGGCACGTAGGGCGTCGAACGCAGCTCAGGGAATACATGGCAAAGGAGCGAATCGATGTAGTTGCGCTTCAAGAGACGATCAAAGCAGACTTTACTTTTAGAGATTTATTAGCGTTTGACTGCTTGCAATATTTCGATTGGAACTGGGTGCCTTCCTCTGGCCACTCGGGAGGACTTCTCATGGGATGTAAGCGTGATGTATGTGATGTAATCCTTTGGGAGCATGGAGTGTTTTTTATTGCGGCTACCGTACGTCACCGTGCCTCCGGGTTATCTTGGGTTATTGTGTGCGTTTACGGCCCTGCGGATCATGCGAGATCCGTTGAGTTTCTTACTGAGCTCACAGCGCTGGTTGGGGCTAAGCGGGCGGCCGCTCTCCCTCTGATCGTGGGAGGCGATTTTAACTTGATCCGCTCGGGGGCGGACAAGAACAACGATAACGTGGACTGGTCAAGGGTGGCTTTGTTCAACAACGCGATCGCAGCGGCATCCTTGCGTGAAGCCGCTCGCACAGGTGCCAGGTTTACCTGAACTAATAAGCAGCTTCGTCCTGTCCGCAGTGTGCTTGATCGCGTGTTCTTCTCTCCGAAATGGGAAGTGTTGTTCCCCCTCTGTTCCTTGGTGGCGGAGACGCCGATAGGCTCCGACCACCTCCCTCTCATCTTTTCCTCAGGGGAGGAATCAGTGAAGCGTAGTAGTAGGTTTTATTTTGAAACGGCATGGTTCGAGACAGAGGGTTTTGAACTTATGGTCAAGGAACGATGGGCGCTCATCTCGACGCAGCTGGGCTACCAACATGGCCTGGCAGAGTTCTGGACCGCCGCTGCTGCCAAGTTGCGTATGTTTCTCCGGGGATGGGGAGCTAACCACGGCAGTGAATCTAAAAAGGAGCGGGCTAGACTTGTCCATGAGATTGCTGTTCTAGACCTTGCTGTTGACGCCAGACCTTTTTCCGAGAGTGAGTGGGCTCATAGATATGCGCTGGAAAACCAAGTTCTTGGTATTCTGAGAGCGGAAGAGGAGTACTGGCGCCGTAGGGGCGGTGTGAAGTGGGTGACTAAGGGGGATGCAAATACTAGTTACTTTCACGTGTACGCGAACGGCGGGAAACGCAAATGTTCTATTATGCGCCTAAACTCGGATAATGGCATCCTAGTTACCCAAAATGAGAAACTGTTGTGCCTGAGAGAGGATTTGTGGGATGCTTCCGAGCGGGTGTCGTAGGCAGAGAACGACGGACTAGCCCTGTCCTTTCTGTCGGAGGAAATAGATGTGGCTTTGGCTAGCATGAAGAGGGATACGGCCCCCGGGCCCGACGGCTGGCCCGTTGAGTTCTTTAAGAAGTTCTGGCCTTGTTTCAAGAGCATGTCTTCTTCGCTTTAGTTAATGGCTTTGCGCTAGGACAAGTAGACCTATCTCGCCTAAACTATGGGGCCATCAGCCTTATTCCTAAAGTTAAGGGCACTGATAACATTAAGCAGTTCAGGCCGATCACGCTTATCAACGTGCCCTTCAAATTGTGTGCTAAAGCCTATGCCACCCGGCTGGCGCCCATTGCACAACGAGTGATCTCGAAAAGCCAGACTGCTTTCCTCAAGGGTCGTAATATCTTGGTGAAGGAAATATGCCCTAGAGGTAATAATAAAGTTATTATTTATTTCCTTATTTCATGATGAATGTTTATTATTCATGCTAGAATTGTATTAACCGGAAACATAATACATGTGTGAATACATAGACAAACAGAGTGTCACTAGTATGCCTCTACTTGACTAGCTCGTTGATCAAAGATGGTTATGTTTCCTAACCATAGACATGAGTTGTCATTTGATTAACGGGATCACATCATTAGGAGAATGATGTGATTGACTTGACCCATTCTGTTAGCTTAGCACTTGATCGCTTAGTATGTTGCTATTGCTTTCTTCATGACTTATACATGTTCCTATGACACAGAGATTATGCAACTCCCGTTTACCGGAGGAACACTTTGTGTGCTGCCAAACGTCACAACGTAACTGGGTGATTATAAAGGTGCTCTACAGGTGTCTCCGAAGGTACTTGTTGAGTTGGCGTATTTCGAGATTAGGATTTGTCACTCCGATTGTCGGAGAGGTATCTCTGGGCCCACTCGGTAATGCACATCACTATAAGCCTTGCAAGCATTGTAACTAATGAGTTAGTTGCGGGATGATGTATTACGGAACGAGTAAAGAGACTTGCCGGTAACGAGATTGAACTAGGTATTGAGATACCGACGATCGAATCTCGGGCAAGTAACATACCGATGACAAAGGGAACAACTTATGTTGTTATGCGGTTTGACCGATAAAGATCTTCGTAGAATATGTGGGAGCCAATATGAGCATCCAGGTTCCGCTATTGGTTATTGACCGGAGACGTGTCTCGGTCATGTCTACATAGTTCTAGAACCCGTAGGGTCCGCATGCTTAAAGTTCGGTGACGATCGGTATTATGAGTTTTTGTGTTTTGATGTACCGAAGTTGTTCGGAGTCCCGGATGAGATCATGGACATGACGAGGAGTCTCGGAATGTCTGAGAGGTAAAGATCGATATATTGGAAGGCTATATTCGGACGTCGGAAAGGTTCCGAGTGATTCGGGTATTTTTCGGAGTACCGGGGAATTACGGGAATTCACCGGGGGAAGTTATGGGCCTTATTGCGCCATACGGGAAAGAGAGGAGCAGGCCGCAGGGGCTGCTGCGCCCCTCCCCTTGCTGGTCCGAATTGGACAAGGGATTGGGGGGGCGCAACACCCCTCTTTCCTTCTCCCTCTTCCCCTATTCCTTCCCCTCTTGGTGGACTCCTACTAGGAGTAGGATTCCTAGCAGGAGTCCCCTACTTGGTGCGCCACCCATAGGGGGCCGGCCTCCTCCCGTCCATCCTTTATATACGTGGCAGGGGCACCCCATAGACACAACAATTGATCATTGATCTCTTAGCCATGTGCGGTGCCCCCCTCCACCAGAATCCACCTCGATCATATCGTAGCGGTGCTTAGGCGAAGCCCTGCGTCGGTAGCATCATCATCATCGTCACCACGCCGTCGTGCTGACGAAACTCTCCTGTGAAGCTTTGCTGGATCGGAGCTCGCGGGACGTCATCGAGTTGAACGTGTGCTGAACTCGGAGGTGCCGTGCGTTCGGTACTTGGATTGGTCGGATCGTGAAGACGTATGACTACATCAACCGCGTTGTGCTAACGCTTCCGCTTTCGGTCTACGAGGGTACGTGGACACACTCTCCCCTCTCGTTGCTATGCATCACCATGATCCTGTGTGTGCGTAGGAAATTTTTGAAATTACTACGTTCCCCAACAGTGGCATCCGAGCCTGGTTTTATGCGTAAATGTTATATGCACGAGTAGAACACAAGTGAGTTGTGGGCGATACAAGTCATACTGCATATCAGCATGTCACACTTTGGTTCGGCGGTATTGTTGGATGAAGCGGCCTGAACCGACATTACGCGTACGCTTACGCGAGACTGGTTTTACCGCCGTGCTTTGCACACAGGTGACTAGCGGGTGTCAGTTTCTCCAACTTTAGTTGAACCGAGTGTGGCTACGCCCGGTCCTTGTGAAGGTTAAAACAACACTAACTTGACGAACTATCGTTGTGGTTTTGATGCGTAGGTAAGAACGGTTCTTGCTCAGCCCGTAGCAGCCACGTAAAACTTGCAACAACAAAGTAGAGGACATCTAACTTGTTTTTGTAGGGCATGTTGTGATGTGATATGGTCAAGACATGATGCTATATTTTATTGTATAAGATCATCATGTTTTGTAACTGAGTTATCGGCAACTGGCAGGAGCCATATGGTTGTCGCTTTATTGTATGCAATGCAATCGCCATGTAATGCTTTACTTTATCACTAAGCGGTAGCGATAGTCGTAGAAACAATAGTTGGCGAGACGACAACGATGCTACGATGGAGATCAAGGTGTCGCGCCGGTGACGATGGTGATCATGACGGTGCTTCGGAGATGGAGATCACAATCACAAAGATGATGATGGCCATATCATATCACTTATATTGATTGCATGTGATGTTTATCCTTTATGCATCTTATTTTGCTTTGTTTGACGGTAGCATTATAAGATGATCTCTCACTAAATTTCAAGGTAAAAGTGTTCTCCCTGAGTATGCACCGTTGCCAAAGTTCGTCGTGCCGAGACACCACGTGATGATCGGGTGTGATAAGCTCAACGTTCATCTACAACGGGTGCAAGCCAGTTTTTGCACACGCAGAATACTCGGGTTAAACTTGACGAGCCTAGCATATGCAGATATGGCCTCGGAACACTGAGACCGAAAGGTCAAGCGTGAATCATATAGTAGATATGATCAACATAGTGATGTTCACCATTGAAAACTACTCCATTTCACGTGATGATCGGTTAT
This sequence comes from Thinopyrum elongatum, assembly GCA_011799875.1. Lineage (NCBI taxonomy): Eukaryota > Viridiplantae > Streptophyta > Magnoliopsida > Poales > Poaceae > Thinopyrum > Thinopyrum elongatum. Next base: position 538,288,598 of record CM022302.1, read on the forward strand.
GGTTTAGTTGATTTGGATCACGTGATCACTTAGATAATTAGAGAGATGTCTATCTAAGTGGGAGTTCTTGAGTAATATGATTAATTGAACTTTAATTTATCATGAACTTAGTCCTGGTAGTATTTGCAAATTATGTTGTAGATCAATAGCTCGCGTATAGCTCCACTGTTTTATTTTTGATATGTTCCTGGAGAAAACTAAGTTGAAAGATGATAGTAGCAATGATGCGGACTGGTTCCATGATCTGAGGATTATCCTCATTGCTGCACAGAAGAATTATGTCCTTGATGCACCGCTAGGTGACAGACCTATTGCAGGAGCAGATGCAAACGTTATGAACATTTAGCAAGCTCGATGTGATCACTACTTGATAGTTTAGTGCGCCATGCTTTACGGCTTAGAACCGGGACTTCAAAAATGTTTTGAACGCCACGGAGCATATGAGATATTCCAAAGAGATGAAATTGGTATTTCAGACTCATGCCCGTGTCGAGAGGTATGAGACCTCTGACAAGTACTTTGCCTACAAGATGGAGGAGAATAACTCAATCAGTGAGCATGTGCTCAGAATGTCTGAGTACTACAGTTGCTTGAATCAAGTGGGAGTTGATCTTCCGGATAAGATAGTAATTGACAGAATTCTCTAGTCACTATCACCAAGTTACTGGAACTTCGTGATGAACTATAATATGCAAGGGATGATAAAAACGATTCCCGAGCTCTTCGTGATGCTGAAATCAATGAAGGTAGAAATCAAGAAAGAGCATCAAGTGTTGATGGTTAACAAGACCACTAGTTTCAAGAAAAGGGCAAAGGAAAGAAGGGGAACTTCAAGAAGAATAGCAAGCAAGTTGCTACTCCCGGGAAGAAGTCCAAGTCTGGACCTAAGCCTGAAACTGAGTGCTTCTACTGCAAAGGGACTGGTCACTGGAAGCGGAACTGCCCCAAGTATTTGGCGGATAAGAAGGATGGCAAAGTGAACAAAAGTATATTTGATATACATGTTATTGATGTGTATTTTACTAGTGTTCATAGTAGCCCCTGAGTATTTGATACTGGTTTAGTTGCTAAACATTAGTAACTCGAAACAGGAGTTGCAAAATGAACAGAGACTAGTTAATGACGAGGTGACGAGGTGTGTTGGAAGTGATTCCAAGGTTGATAAGATCACCATCGCACACTCCCTCTACCTTCGGGATTAGTGTTGGACCTAAATAAATGTTATTTGGTATTTGCGTTGAGCATGAATATGATTGGATCATGTTTATTGCGATACGGTTATTCATTTAAGTCAGAGAATAATTGTTGTTTTATTTAAATGAATAAAACCTTCTATGGTCATACACTCAATATAAATGGTTTATTGAATCTCGATCGTAGTGATACACATATTCATAATGTTGAAGCCAAAAGATGCAGAGTTGATAATGATAGTGCAACTTATTTGTGGCACTGCCGTTTAGGTCATATTGGTGTAAAAGCGCATGAAGAAACTCCATTCCGATGGACTTTTGGAATCACTTGATTATGAATCACTTGGTACTTGCAAACCATGCCTCATGGGCAAGATGACTAAAACGCCGTTCTCCGAAACTATGGAGCGAGCAACAGATTTGTTGGAAATCATACATACTGATGTATGTGGTCCAATGAATGTTGAGGCTCGCGGCGGGTATCATTATTTTCTCACCTTCACTGATGATTTGAGCAGATATGGGTATATCTACTTAATGAAACATAAGTCTGAAACATTTGAAAAGTTCAAAGAATTTCAGAGTGAAGTAGAAAATCATCGTAACAAGAAAATAAAGTTTCTACGATCTAATCATGGAGGAGAATATTTGAGTTACGAGTTTGGTGTACATTTGAAACAAAGCGGAATAGTTTCGCAACTCACACCACCCGGAACACCACAGCGTAATGGTGTGTCCGAACATCGTAATCGTACTTTACTAGATATGGTGCGATCTATGATGTCTCTTACTGATTTACCGCTATCGTTTTGGGGTTATGCTTTAGAGACGGCTCCATTCACGTTAAATAGGGCACCATCTAAATCCGTTGAGACGACTCCGTATGAACTATGGTTTGGCAAGAAATCAAAGTTGTCGTTTCTTAAAGTTTGGGGCTGCGATGCTTATGTGAAAAAGCTTTAGCCTGATAAGCTCGAACCCAAATCGGAGAAGTGCGTCTTCATAGGATACCCAAAAGAAATTGTTGGGTACACCTTCTATCACAGATCCGAAGGCAAGATCTTTGTTGCTAAGAATGGATCCTTTCTAGAGATTCTCTCGAAAGAAGTGAGTGGGAGGAAAGTAGAACTTGATGAGGTAATTGTGCCTTCTCTCGAATTGGAGAATAGCTCATCATAGAAAACAGTTCCCGTGATGCCTACACCAATTAGTGAGGAAGCTAATGATGATGATCATGAAACTTCAGATCAAGTTACTACCGAACCTCGTAGGTTAACCAGAGTAAGATCCGCACCAGAGTGGTACGGTAATCCTGTTCTGGAGGTCATGTTACTAGACCATGACGAACCTACGAACTATGAGGAAGCCATGATGAGCCCAGATTCCGCGAAATGGCTTGAGGCCATGAAATCTGAGATGGGATCCATGTATGAGAACAAAGTATGGACTTTGGTTGACTTGCCCGATGATCGGCAAGCCATAGAAAATAAATGGATCTTCAAGAGGAAGACGGACGCTGATAGTAGTGTTACTATCTACAAATCTAGACTTGTCGAAAAAGGTTGTTGACAAAGTTCAAGGAGTTGACTACGATGAGACTTTCTCACCCGTAGCGATGCTTAAGTTCGTCCGAATCATGTTAGCAATTGCCGCATTTTATGATTATGAAATTTGGCAAATGGATGTAAAGACTGCATTCCTGAATGGATTTCTGGAAGAAGAGTTGTATATGATGCAACCTGAAGGTTTTATCGATCTAAAGGATGCTAACAAAGTGTGCAAGCTCCAGCGATCCATCTATGGACTGGTGCAAGCATCTCGGAGTTGGAATATACGCTTTAATGAGTTGATCAAAGCATATAGTTTATACAGACTTGCGGTGAAGCCTGTATTTACAAGAAAATGAGTGGGAGCACTACAGCATTTCTGATAAGTATATGTGAATGACATATTGTTGATCGAAAATAATGTAGAATTTTCTGGAAAGCATAAAGGAGTATTTGAAAGGAGTTTTTCAAAGAAAGACCTCGGTAAAGCTGCTTACATATTAAGCATCAAGATCTATAGAGATAGATCAAGACGCTTGATAAGATTTTTCAATGAGTACATACCTTGACAAAGATTTTGAAGTAGTTCAAAATGGAACAGTCAAAGAAGGAGTTCTTGCCTGTGTTTTAAGGTGTGAAGTTGAGTGAAGACTCAAAACCCGACCACGGCAGAAAATAGAAAGAGAATGAAAAGTCATTCCCTATGCCTCAGTCATAGGTTCTATAAAGTATGCTATGCTGTGTAACAGATCTATTGTATACCCTACATTGAGTTTGGCAAGGGAGTACAATAGTGATCTAGGAGTAGATCACTAGACAGCGGTCAAAATTATCCTTAGTGGAATAAGGATATGTTTCTCGATTATGGAGGTGCCAAAAGGTTCGTCGTAAAGGGTCACGTCGATACAAGTTTTGACACTGATCCAGATGACTCTAAGTCTCAATCTGGATACATATTGAAAGTGGGAGCAATTAGCTAGAGTAGCTCCGTGCGGAGCATTGTTGACATAGAAATTTGCAAAATACATACGGATCTGAATTTGGCAGACCCATTGACTAAACTTCTCTCACAAGCAGAACATGATCACACCTTAGTACTCTTTGGGTGTTAATCACATGGTGATGTGAACTAGATTATTGACTCCAGTAAACCCTTTGGGTGTTGGTCACATGACAATGTGAACTATGGATATTAATCACATGGTGATGTGAACTGTTGATGTTAAATCACATGGCGATGTGAACTAGATTATTGACTCTAGTGCAAGTGGGAGACTGAAGGAAATATGCCCTAGAGGCAATAATAAAGTTATTATTTATTTACTTATTTCATGATAAATGTTTATTATTCATGCTAGAATTGTATTAACCGGAAACATAATACATGTGTGAATACATAGACAAACAGAGTGTCACTAGTATGCCTCTACTTGACTAGCTCGTTGAGCAAAGATGGTTATGTTTCCTAACCATAGACATGAGTTGTCATTTGATTAACGGGATCACATCATTAGGAGAATGATGTGATTGACTTGACCCATTTCGTTAGCTTAGCACTTGATCGTTTAGTATGTTGTTATTGCTTTCTTCATGACTTATACATGTTCCTATGACTATGAGATTATGCAACTCCCGTTTACCGGAGGAACACTTTGTGTGCTGCCAAACGTCACAACGTAACTGGGTGATTATAAAGGTGCTCTACAGGTGTCTCCGAAGGTACTTGTTGAGTTGGCGTATTTCGAGGTTAGGATTTGTCACTCCGATTGTCGGAGAGGTATCTCTGGGCCCACTCGGTAATGCACATCACTATAAGCCTTGCAAGCATTGTAACTAATGAGTTAGTTGCGGGATGATATATTACGGAACGAGTAAAGAGACTTGCCGGTAACGAGATTGAACTAGGTATTGAGATACCGACGATCGAATATCGGGCAAGTAACATACCGATGACAAAGGGAACAACTTATGTTGTTATGCGGTTTGACCGATAAAGATCTTCGTAGAATATGTGGGAGCCAATATGAGCATCCAGGTTCCGCTATTGGTTATTGACCGGAGACGTGTCTCGGTCATGTCTACATACTTCTCGAACCCGTAGGGTCCGCACGCTTAAAGTTCGGTGACGATCGGTATTATGAGTTTTTGTGTTTTGATGTACCGAAGTTGTTCGGAGTCCCGGATGAGATCATGGACATGACGAGGAGTCTCGGAATGTCCGAGAGGTAAAGATCGATATATTGGAAGGCTATATTCGGACGTCCGAAAGGTTCCGAGTGATTCGGGTATTTTTCGGAGTACCGGGGAATTACGGGAATTCACCGGGGGAAGTTATGGGCCTTATTGGGCCATACGGGAAAGAGAGGAGTAGGCCGCAGGGGCTGCTGCGCCCCTCCCCTTGCTGGTCCGAATTGGACAAGGGATTGGGGGGGCGCAACACCCCTCTTTCCTTCTCCCTCTTCCCCTCTTCCTTCCCCTCTTGGTGGACTCCTACTAGGAGTAGGATTCCTAGTAGGAGTCCCCTACTTGGTGCGCCACCCATAGGGGGCCGGCCTCCTCCCCTCCATCCTTTATATACGTGGTCAGGGGGCACCCCATAGACACAGCAATTGATCATTGATCTCTTAGCCGTGTGCGGTGCCCCCCTCCACCATAATCCACCTCGATCATATCGTAGCGGTGCTTAGGCGAAGCCCTGCGTCGGTAGCATCATCATCACCGTCACCACGCCGTCGTGCTGACGAAACTCTCCTGTGAAGCTTTGCTGGATCGGAGCTCGCGGGACGTCATCGAGTTGAACGTGTGCTGAACTCGGAGGTGCCGTGCGTTCGGTACTTGGATTGGTCAGATCGTGAAGACGTACGACTACATCAACCGCGTTGTGCTAACGCTTCCGCTTTCGGTCTACGAGGGTACGTGGACACACTCTCCCCTCTCGTTGCTATGCATCACCATGATCCTGTGTGTGCGTAGGAAATTTTTGAAATTACTACGTTCCCCAACACTTGGAGGGTCCGATCGCACTTCTTGAGATAGTCCACGAGCTAAAACGTACCAAGGGAAAGGGTGTTTTGCTTAAGCTCGACTTCGAGAAAGCATATGATCGAGTGAACTAGGAGTTCGTTCGGGAGGTGCTTCTCAAAAAGGGTTTTGAGGCGGGCTTCGTTCACCGCATTATGCACCTGGTAAGTTGTGGGCAGACCGCGGTGACGATTAACGGAGAGACGGGCAAGTTCTTTCGTAATAAGAGGGGTCTCCGCTAAGGCGACCCCAACTTGGCGCTCATCTTCAATTTCGTAGCGGACGCGTTGTCGGCTATGCTTGCAAAGGCCAGAGCGGCAGGGCACATCAAAGGGTTGGTGCCCCACCTCATCCCAGGGGGGTGACTCATTTGCAATACGCGGACGATACTATGCTGTTATTCGAGCCTGACAACCATAGTATTGCCTCCATCAAGTTGCTGCTTCTCGCCCTCGAGATTCTGTCGGGGCTGAAAATCAACTTCCTGAAAAGCGAAGTTATCACAATGGGGATGGACCACCGAGAGAGTATGCGGACCGCAAACCTACTTAATTGCAAGCTTGGGGGCTTTCTGATTAAGTACCTGGGTCTCCCGATCACCCATCGAAAGATTTCAATCACCGAGTGGGAACCGTTGTATGGTAAAGTGGCAAATAGGGTTAGCCCGTGGCGAGGGAGGTTTATGTCGTCGGCAGCTAGGTTGATCCTTACCAATTCTAGCCTTTCCTCTCTCCCACTCTTTACGATGGGTATGTTCCTACTGGCGGATGGGGTGCATGTGAAACTAGACACCCCTCGCTCCAGGTTCTTTTAGGAAGGAGCAGGAACAAAGCAGAAATACCACTTGGTCAAGTGGGCGGCGGTATGAAGACCCAAAAATTTGGAGGCTTGGGAATCACCAATTCCAAGCTCATGAATGCTGCCTTGCTTACCAAGTGGTGGTGGCGACTCGCCCAAAAGGAGTCGGGACTCTGGGCGGATCTACTACGGGCAAAGTACTTCCCGGACGGGAATTTGTTTAAAGCTAAACCCTCGGGTTCGGCTTTCTGGAATGGGATCCAGGCGGTGTGTCCGGCGTTCACGGTAGGGGCCTGTTTTTCCGTAAATGACGGAATGTCAACTCGCTTTTGGTTAGACAAATGGCTCGAGGACAGCCCGCTGTGGCAGTCCTTCCCGTTACTCTATAATGTAGCCATGGACATTAACGTAATGGTGGGTGACGCCTTGCGAACCTCACCACCGGCGATTCACTTTTTGCAGCCCCTCTCGACGCAAGAAGCGACTAGTTGGGATGTGCTGCAGGCAAAGATTGCAAACCGACCTCTCAGCTTGGGGGATGATGTGGTCTCTTGGGACTTGGCTGCGTCCCAAGTTCTCTGTCAAATCCTTGTATGACAAACTGACCGAGGGAAGCGCCTTGGACATTGCTAGGGGGCTCTGGAAGGCTGGGCTTCCGCTCAAGATTAAGATATTCCTTTGGCAAATGTTTAGAAATCGTCTCCCGACGGCTGACAATGTGGCCAAGCGCAACGGCCCCTCTGATGGCGCTTGTGTAGTGTGCGGGCTCCACGAGGACGTGAACCACGCTTTATTCCAATGCGCCTTAGCTAAGTTTGCGTGGAGTGCCGTTAGGGACGTGTTCCACCAGAACTGGAACCCAATGTCGAGACCGGATCTGTTGGCAGTGCTACAAACCCAGAAGGGGGTTAATGCTAGGGTGCTGTGGCGTTGCGTGGGTGCGCTATTATGGTCCTTATGGACGATCCGGAATAAGATTACGATCGAGAAAAAAATTCCCTGCTCACCCGGCTGATGTAATTTTCAAATGTCATCTATTTCTTCAGATGTGGACACCATTGGGGAAACAACGCGATGCTGAACACATGAGGGCCACGATGGAGAAGATCAGCAACAGTACCTCGAGGCTCTGCCACTCTTCGTAGCTGGATCTTGGCTCTTTTGGCGTCGGTTGAGTTTTGGGGAGGCAAGGAATGATGCTTCAATAGGCCTCTGTTTTCCCATGTCTTATCACCTTAGTTTGGACCTATTTATGTATCGCTCGTGCTGGCCTTGGGGCCTGTTTGAACTTTGTGGTTGTGTAAGTTATCTGAACCTTGTGGATGCTGTCTGGTGGCTTTATTAATTTAAAGCCGGACACGTTTAGCGTCTTCGTTCCAAAACACACCGAAATGGGACGGGGCGACCGGCTCCAGGGACTAGTGTATGATGCGTATGCTCCAACGTGACAGCCATATTCAACCATGTACGCCTGGCGTGTATACCGTGTAAGTACCATGATATGCGCTGATCACTGTACCATACACGTACGTAGGGTCCGTAGGCGCGTGCCACCTTTTATTCCGTCGCGCTGATCGTACAGACTCTGCTTCAATAGGGTGGCTGCATGTGCCCTCATCAACGTACGTACACGGACTGTTGCCGTTCCATATCCATCTCTCTCTCTAGTCTCTGAAATCTCTCTCTCTCCCTCTCTCTCTCTCTCTCTCAGGTCTCTCTCCTGGCGAGAATCTGATGGTGGTGATCTTAGCACGTACACATAAATGCATATTGATCGTATCGATCGTTTCTGCCGTCGTCATATCCTTGTCTGCTTCCTTGCATAGGGCAAAAGGTGAGGGCCGATTAGATGCTTAGCTGAAACGATGAAACTACCGGCCGGTGCCATCGCAGTTCCTTAGCGCGGGCGTGCACGTACACACGTACGCACGTACGTACTTACCACCTTTAACTCTCGATCGCTAGGTTTATTAGCAATCTACCTTTCTCTCCTAGCAGAAGAGAAGAACGGCAGTAGTAGTACACAGTGTGGGACACACATGAGATTAAGATCGAATCGTACCTCTCGTTTTATAAGAGATTATAATGATAATACTATAAGAGTAGCTGGATATGTGGATAGATGCACGTACCTTTCTTTAAGTTAACAGTGTTGCTAAGTCTCAGTTGACTGAGACTTCGTTATGTCTCAGTCGATACTATCTTCCTTTGATTTTGCATGGAGATTCGTGCAAAAATTTGTTTTCAGTTTTTCTTTTTTCTTTCTTACATACTATATCATTTGACTGAGACTTGGTTAAGTCTCAGTCGATTGAGACCTAGACACACCCGTAAGTTAATCACACGTACTGTCCATAAGTAATCCCCAGCTATATATATGCCCCATACAGATATATACTTACTCGGTTCCTTAATCAAGTAACATACTAATTAATTGACGCCCTGCAATCGTCTGTACGAACACATGACTTACTTGCAAGCAAAATTTAACAAGCCAGACACGTACGAACACATAAAGGCCGGGAGAGAGAAAGAGAGATCTGGATGGAGAGAGAGAGAGAGAGAGAAATTTAGAAAAAGGGAGAGAGAAGAAAGATTTAGAAAGAGAGAGAGAAAGAGAGAGATGATGATGGTGATGATGAAATGGATGAACAGGGCTAACTATATGTGGAGTGTATGATGATGAACTAATAATTAGCCCTGGCGCTGATGCTAAATGCGGCCGCGTCGACAGTGGCATATATGTTGCCGCGTACATCACTGTGGGCCGGGGCTCCGGACGAGCAAACCGGGGCTTCCTTGCGAGCCTGGATCACCTCCTCCCACCCCTCCCCTCTTCTGCCTCTCTGCCTAGCTAAAGCCACCACAGTTCGTGCTGCGCAAGCATCGTCGTGCCCGATCGATCGCGACACCGGCCGGCCGGTGCACGCGCGTGCCCTCGTCCTCCCCCTCCTCCGCCTCTTCCGCCTCCGTTTAATTTCCCCGGCCCCTGCGCGCCTTGGAGTTAATGCGTAGAGTACTTACTCCATTGCTGGCTAGCTCTCGATCCGTGCGGCCGCGCCACCGGCCGATGCGCACACGCGGGGAGGGGGGGGTGATGGAGACCGCCGGCCGGATCGGTCGAGCTACAGGGTAGACAAGGCTTTGTAGCTGTACTATAGTATCATCACCCCGGCCCTGTTGCTTGCTCCCATACACTTCTTCCTCCTAGCTACATACAATTATTCCCTCCGGTCCGGGGGCTCCGGCAGCGGCAGCGCCAAGCTATATATATTTCCTTCCTGCCCACCAAACTCCCAACCTCATTCATACATACTCTAGCATCACACAAGGCTCAAGCTACAGCAACATAGATATATGCCCTGCCTAATTCCTGCTACCTACTACATACCTAGCTAGCTTCTTCTCTCCCCTCTGGAGATCTTGTCAATCTCTTTCTCCTCCGTCTAGCTAGCCAGCTAGTAATCAGCTAGCTCAATTGGTGCCATACAGGCAGCAACATCTATAGATCTATCCATACACACCGGATTCACAATACAAATTGTAGAGAAAGTCGAGCTGAGCTGAGCAGGGGAAGGTTTCAGAGAGAAGATAGTGCACAGATAGAGAAATAAGCAATTCCATGGGGCTGAGGGACATCGAGATGACGCTTCCGCCGGGGTTCCGCTTCTACCCCAGCGACGAGGAGCTGGTGTGCCACTACCTGCAAGGCAAGGTGGCCAACCAGCGCTTCGCCGGAGGAGCCGCCGGGACCATGGTGGAGGTCGATCTGCACGTCCACGAGCCATGGGAGCTGCCAGGTCAGTTACTTACTACTATTAGTTACTACAGTTAGTTGGGTTTCTTTTCGATCAAAGGAGGCTCCAGGCCCCCATTTTCTACTAAGAAAATAGAGTTTTTATATCTCTAGTCCCTCTCAGGCAATCATATTTACTAGCTAGTCGATCGATCAATCTCGATCCAATTTGTTGTTAGTCCCTCTCCAACAAGCTACTTGTCTCTTAATTAATTTAACTTCATTCCATGGAATGATTAACTAAGCACGCAACCGCTTTTTATTGGCTCCAATTGGGGCTTGTTTGTCCTCGTTTTTGTTAATTAGTGCTCTAAATTGGCAGTACTACTCATCAACTTGTCATACCGGTTGTATATACATGCATATACCATCTCGATCCTATGCAATTCCTGCAAGTACTGTGTTGCTTCTAGCACAAGTTTCTCTTAAGATTTTTAAGTGGGCTACCACTGCAAGCATGAACTTCCTATAATTAATCTGTTTAATTCTGCAGTACTGTATGTAAAATTCTTTGGATTAATTACGGAATTGGCTCGCAAGTGGCCTTTCATATCAGCAAAAAAAATTCCCACTCCTTCCCCTATATGGACACTTCTACCAAGAAACTTAAAATTCCACAATTTTTCGAAACTTCATACTCATTTTTTCCTAATTAACTTAAAAGGACTAGTGCATACTTTCCTTTGCCCCTCGACTTCTCTCTTTCTATGTGTAATTGTACAACAGGATATGATCTAATTATGCACATACGTTCGCGTATACACTTGGGAGAAACAAAATCCTAATCAACGTCCACTGAAGTTTCTGTTGCTAATTGTGCGTCTGGCTGGCCATGGTGGTATGCAGACGTGGCGAAGCTGAGCACAAACGAGTGGTACTTCTTCAGCTTCCGCGACCGCAAGTACGCGACGGGGCTGCGCACGAACCGAGCCACCAGGTCCGGCTACTGGAAGGCCACCGGCAAGGACCGTGTCATCCGCAGCCCGAGGTCGTCATCGTCCCGCTCCGGCCGCGCCGCCATCGTCGGCATGCGCAAGACCCTCGTCTTCTACCGCGGCCGCGCCCCCAACGGCAGCAAGACCTGCTGGGTCATGCACGAGTTCCGCATCGAGAACCCTCACTCCGCACCCAAGGTGTGCATGATTGGCAATATCTGGTCTTGTTTGAGTATTTTTAATTGATTTCAGATGCTAATATATGTGTTTTCAATTGGATTGTATCTGTGTGCAGGAGGATTGGGTGTTGTGCCGAGTTTTCCACAAAAAGAAAGCCGACACGGAGTACGCCATGGACGGCGAGCAGGAGATCGTCGGGGGCATGGCTCGCAGCGCTGCTGCCGTGAGCGGATCCAACTACGTCAGCTCCTCCTCCTGCAACGATCCGGATCAGTACCACCACTCGCCTCCGGCGGCGATGTTCCCCTCCCTCGGCGCAGGCGGCCACCCTTACCAGCTCACTTCCTGTGATCATCACCACCCCCACGGCTCGGCCGGCGTCTCGCTCACCGACGTGGACCCCTTCGCGGGCATGCCACAGCTGTTGAGCTACGACAGCATCGTCGACTTCAGCCAGCAACTTCAGGGCGTCGGCGCAGCTGTGGGTTTGAGAGACGGGGCCGGGGATCAGTGTGGCGGGGAGCTGATGGACCTAGGGCTCCAGGCGCAGGAGGAGCACTACAACTACAACAGCTTGATGTAGATGTGAATATATGATATGGATCGGTGGGTGCTGCGTGCTGCTATTGCTCGGCCATACACAGTAGTGTGTACTGGCCATCATTATTCGTTTGTGATCTTGTGCAGATTTCGTTATTTGTGCATGTAGTGTAGGGTAGAAGCATAATACATACATACTATTGCAATGGGTTATATAATTGATCTGGATTGATTAGGATGTTTGAGAGAGTGACGCCGTTGTGTCATGTACATATGTACTGTATGGATCATTTCTACTGTTGGAGAATGGTGACAAGTTGGGGGATTTGATGTTGTTGTTCGTATACCTGTAATGACTAATAATTATCTATACATGTTCAAATTATATCAGCCTGTATTTTGTGAACAAGTTGAGACTTATTTGATATAGGATGGGCGGATCCATTCTGTTTTGTGAGGGTGCAAGGCTCAACAGACTGGGGCAGTCTTAAATCGAGTCAGAGTCCGTGGTGTGAGCATTACGATATTACTCTTGATTTAACACCTTGACATTTTAGAACAAAGGGTGAATCCCACTTTTTACTCCTCTAAGTTTCAAGTTACAATTTGGTTACCCATTTATTAGAAGTTTCTCCAAAATACCATATTTATTTAAGCAGGTTTGCTCTATATTTTATCTCTTCTAGGGTTTTGCCCCCACTATGTTAGGCGAGGCCTACTGTTAGTACGACGTGGCTATCGGTGGCGCACTCATGTGGGGCGCGTCCCGATGTGGTAGATGAGGCATCAAGCAAGCTAATTCATCCAGGACAGCAACCCCAAGTCGAGCTAAACCACACCCGAGCAAGTCCCTTCTCTCCCTGAACGCGAGTTTGTAGCGCAATCGGCGGTGGTGGTGGAGTCCCGGAGTTGAAGCGGCGGCGGCTGGTATTGTAGAGGGGTCAACACGAGGATTTTTCATATGCTTCGCAGGGGAGACTGTTGACAACCTATAAAGAAGGAAATTAAGAATTTATCTTCCTGGCGTGCCTTATCTTTCGTCGGTGGTCACCCGTGGTCACCTCGACAGTGTGACCTTAGCCTCCCAATGGGCCGCCTCTGCTACCCTAACTCCCATGCAATGAAACGAGGACCGGGAGGAGGTGCAAATCGAGTCATGAGAGCTTGTCCGACTACAACTCAGGCGCAGGCACCCCCTACGCCACATCGGCAGCGCCTCGCGGGATATGCCTTCGATCTGGAGGCAAGTCAGCGGCACGTCAGAATGACAGTGGGACCCATGTTATAGAAAAATGCAAAGCTCATTAAAGGGAGAAAGAATTAGTGGAACTAACTTGCATAAATGGCCTATTTTGAAGAAATTTCCGGTAAATAGGGTAAAAAAGTGTCACAAACGAAAACTTGTGGCTAAAAAGTAGAACCCGGTCTTTTAGAAATTACGTGCAACTTTAGGTTTGAAATTTATGCGGTCAAATCTTGAAATGATTTGCGATCAGAGCGAGTGCTGTTGTGCAATAAAGATTGGTGTTAATTCATTTACTGTATCGCAGAAAAAGTGTGCTCATTTATTAATAACGTTGTCGCACGAACAATAACACCACTCTTTCCACATCATCTCATGAAGCATGACTTCCCTACATGCATGAACGAGACTAGGTCAGCATTATCAAACATGACTTCCCTACATGCATGAACGGCTTGGTCAACATCCCCTCACAGTACTGGCCTTCATGCATGCATGCATGCATCATGCGTGGAATTTTCAACGTACACTACCGATCCTATGCATAACCGCTCACTACGAGCTGCAACTAAGTGCGCACGTACGCTATGCTTACGTGAACGCGGCATAGTTTTCCACGTGAAACAGGCCGAGAATTTTAACTTGACGTACGAGACTACTATGTCCACACAGTACAGCCAGGTTAGTAGCCTGGTTAACGACCCAGTAGGTTGGTAGCCTGGTTAACGACCCAGTAGGAGTACGTACGTAGTGGCCGATAGCTAGGTACCAACAATGAGCCAGCCACTGGTGGTGCTGCATGCATACGCATGTGGCTTCCTGCTGGCTCCTGCCTCCTCCAGTCCTCCTGCTACTGTGCCGCTGAACCTGCGCGCAGACCCACCACGGATGTAGTAATCACTGGATAGGGGGGGGGGCACACACCGCACAGCCCGGACCTCCCTTTGATCCTTTCTCGTCTCTGTCCGGCCGATCGTGTCCTGTTCCCCTCTCTGCTCTGCGCCGGCCATGCCGACGCCCGCCGGGCATACGTCTTTGGACGGTGGTGCATGCCACTAGCGGCCAGCAAAGGCCTGCGTTGGATCACCGATCGCCGGATTCTTCCGGTAACTTTCAAGGAGAAAGGGAAAAGCCGATCATTGACCGAGGATGCTGGTGCTTGAATGCGCGTGCACTAGCTGGAAGTGGACACTCCTCAGAAACCATTCCTGTGGGCAATTGTTTCCAGCCAGTCGAACGTTCGTGGCTCTCTTCGCGCACAAAAAGTGAAAACTGAGCTCTCAAAAAAAAATATCACAGCTCAAAGTTTTGGGCACTGTTTGAGCACTGATTTTATTTTATTTTTGTCGAGAGCTCCTCGAATATTATTTGTTCATCAAATTTTGCAAGCGCCTAAAACATTTGATCATGTTCGGTGTCGCAAAATTTCAGACTTTTTGGATTTTTCTTCATAGTGTTTTTTCAATGTGCTGTTCACCCGGGGTGTCCTTCACCTCGTTCGGTTCCATGGGGTCCGATGGCTAATATTGCTGCTACCTCTTGTGAAGTACTCTCTCCATTTCTGTATACAACGCCACTTCATTTTTTTAATCAAACTTTGACTTATAATTTTTGTTAACAGAATATTAGCCACATGTACTAATTTATTTATTATTTGACGTTGACGCTATATTTTACTAGATCATATTATTTACACAAATGATGTGACATTTGTAAGAAATATGTATGAAAATATCATGTGCTATTTTTTAAATACCTAAATATGTTGATTATAAAGTAACCATACTATAGAGAAACTATATTTTTAACATTAGAAAAACATGGTATAATGTTTAAATATTTATGTGGCATGATATATCAGATGATTTTTACACATGGTATAATGTTTAAATATTTATGTGGCACGATGATATATCCGATGATTTTTATTCTAAAACCTCGAGATATCCTAAGGTTAAGAAAAAATGTACTTCAAGCTATATTATACACACGTATCTCGCAAAAAATGTGAAATGTATGCCATATTTTATTTCGAATGAACATACACAGTATAAATGAAAGTCTATATTTTCTGGCAAAGGGGGAATCTCTTCTTCAAAAGAGAGAACACTAAATATGTCAAGTATATTTCCTATTTATTTTGTTGTACTTACCATATTTGTATATACACAATTACCCTCAATCAATCAATGGCTAGGATTAAATTGCCGTCCTACCTTGGGAGGTAAGAGGATTCAACTTAAAACTTCTCATAGAAATTTCAACATGAACTCTAATCTCATCTCAGCTCATCTCTCTCTCTCTCTCTCTCTCTCTCTCTCTCATGAGTTTGGACGTCCTATAGTAGTCCATAATTTGTGACAATTCAATAACATGTTTTTGGTGTAAGTAATATAATATGGCAAAGTATGTGGTTTCTTCAAGATACACTTTCTACACGCAAATGAAAAATGGCTTGTTTTGACACAGATGTTGTTGGGATGCTTTTATTAACCAATGAATGGCAAGCTCTCTTCCTTATTTAGCTTCCACATTTGGCTAACAAAGAAATTAGGGGCCTATTCTTACATTTCCTATTTTCTGCTATGCAAATAGGTTCTAAAATTTATAACCTTTGTTTTATCTGAAATAACATTTCCTGCAATATTACTCACATATCTATTTGGATTATTTTTCAAAGTTACTAATTAGAGACCATGCAAAACCTAAATGCCATTTATTTTGAGATAGAGCAATTCTGGATTTTCAATTTCCTTCACGCGACAATAACCTCCCCTTAGTGGAGCTTTGTAGATGTGAAAAAATCATTTTGTGGGCATACATACTTAATTTGAATGCAATTCTCTATTCGACATCCCAAGTGCACAATAAGTTCAACTATTCGGTTATAAGTTCCCTTGATGCCCCATTAGCATCCCCCCCCCCTCCCCAGTAAGCTTACTTAAGTGTGGAAAAGTTATTTTGCTAGTATACTTGACTTTTCTCTTAAAATTTCTCTTCAGCATACTATAAATACACAAAATTTTCATGTTGTAGTGACTGGATAAAAATATATCTTACAACTTGTGCGAGACTCAAGCCAAACATAAGAAACATGGCATTGGTTTCTAGGTCCACTCTCAGTTGTGTCATAGAACATCAACACATAGACACCATACTTTAACAGGGAACCAAGCTAAATCAGTGTAAAAAAACACCGGGCAAAGCCACCCAAATCTTCTTCCACTATTGTAATATGTTTGGATACAACAAGTTTTTCTCCAGGAAACAGTAGAGTCTCACATACATCAAAATTTCATGGTCTTTGATAGCAACAACAAGATTTGGAGCTGCAAGGGAATATCTTAGTTTAATTTTCTTCTCCAATGGATGATGCCCCCGAATTTTCATCCACTTCTCTCTTGTGCAAAGTTCAATATGCATTTAGGTCATAAACCAAAAGATTGGTGGACCTTTGCACATGTTTGAGCTACCTAAAAGGCTTAAAATTCATCATAGCTCCTATGAGAAGGATATACCAACAATAATATCCCTTTGTCGATGCCACACAAGGAATGCTACTCCTTACCAATGGATAATAACACCTAGCTAGTGAATCATTAATGATTTCTTCTCTAAAATTTCCGTAGAGAACATGATTGAGTTTCAGCTACGTGTATGGGTTCACTTGTGGAAGATTGGAATAACATATGCAGTTCTTTTGTGGTAGCTTTTTGGTTGTCGAAAGATAGGCAGGGCAGGACCATGGCTTTTCTAGCCTTACTAATAAATGAGCCAACCTACAATTGCTCTCTCTCTCTCTCTCTCAAATTCATGTGTTTATTTCATGTGTAGTTTCCAAATGCAGAAAATCATGTGTTTTGAGGTACCCTACAAATCCGTATGTGAAACATCAATCATGTGTTTCCTGGTTCCTACAATCTAGATGAGCTCTAATTAAGATTTATAACATCAGATTTGCCTTAAAAAAATTCACTATATTTATTTCACGTGTTGTATCTGAAAGGATTGAGAAGAGGGGTCTAGAGGGGGGGTGATTAGACCCTCAACAAGCAAAAGTAGCAGTTTTTAAGTTTTTCAAGTTGAGGTGGAGTTTTAGCACAAGTTTAAGCATTCACGATACATTTCAAGCAAGCATGACAGGAGTATGAGCAGCGGAAAGAGTAAAGCATGCAATTTGCAAGAAAGTAAAGGGATGGGATTGGAGTGTGCAAACGCAATGAAGACACGGAGATTTTTTGCGTGGTTCCGATAGGTGGTGCTATCGTACGTTCACGTTGATGGAGACTTCAACCCACGAAGGGTAACGGTTGCGCAAGTCCACGGAGGGCTCCAACCACGAAGAAGCAACCTTGTCTATCCCACCATGGCCATCGCCCACGAAGGACTTGCCTCACTCGGGTAGATCTTCACGAAGTAGGCGATCTCCTTGCCCTTACAAACTCCTTGGTTCAACTTCACAATCTTGTCGGAGGCTCCCAAGTGACACCTAACCAATCTAGGAGACACCACTCTCCAAAAGGTAATAAACGGTGTGTTGATGATGAACTCCTTGCTCTTATGCTTCAAATGATAGTCTTCCCAACACTCAACTCTCTCTCACAGATTTGGATATGGTGGAAAGATGATTTGAGTGGAAAGCAACCTGGGGAAGGCTAGAGATCAAGATTCTTGTGGTTGGATTGGAATGTCTTGGTCTCAACACATGAGTAGGTGGTTCTCTCTCAGAAAATGAGTAGTGGAAGTGTAGGCACGTTCTGATGGCTCTCTCTTTAATAGAGAAGGGGGTGGAGGGGTATATATAGCCTCCACACAAAATCTAACCGTTACACACATTTGACCCAACTAGGTCAGACCGAATAGAAGAACTCGGTGAGACCGATCTAGTTCAAAATGTGAACGTTAGGATTCTCGGTGGGACCGATATGATCAACTCGGTGGGACCGATGTGCTAGGGTTAGGGCAAAACCTCATCTCGGTGTGACCGATTGCATGAACTCGGTGAGACCGATTTCAGCAATGAGCAAACAGAGAGTTGGTCAGGCAAACTCGGTGTGACCGGTTGCACATTTCGGTGAGACCGAAATATTGCAACAAGCAACAGAGAGTTTGCAAGGCGAACTCGGTGAGACCAATCACTCGTTTCAGTGAGACCGAAATGTTACGAAGGGAAACAGAGAGTTTGCATTGCCATCTTGGTGAGACCGAAATCCCTATCGGTGAGACCGAACTGATTAGAGTTTTGGCAGTGGCTATGTCAAATGAACTCGGTGGCGCCGGATAGATCAAATCGGTGGGGCCGAGTTTGACTTTAGGTTTAGGACATATTTGGATATGAGAAAGTGGTTGAGGGCTTTGGAGCATATCACTAAGCACTTTGAGCAAGTAGACCATTAAGCAACACCTCATCCCCTTTTAATAGTATTGGCTTTTCCTATGGACTCAATATGATCTTGGATCACTAAAATAGAAATGTAGAGTCTTGAGCTTGTGCCAATCTTTGTCCTTAGCATTTTGAAGGGGTTCCACATCCTCTTGTTCATGCCACGCCATTGTTGAACTTTCTGAAATATACTAGATGAAAATATTAGTCCAACAAGAGATATGTTGACATTAATTACTAAAATCACCTAGGGAGCACTTGTGCTTTCAATATCTAAGTGGAGCAGTTGCCAAACTCATGTGTTTGGAGGTACTCTACAAATCCATAATATGTGAGATATCAATCATGTGTTTCCTAGTCTTTGCAATCCAAGTTAGCTCTAATATTTATAGCATTAGATTTGTCTCAAAAAAAATTACTATGTTATTTCTTATAAATATTACTCACATTTTCATACAGAGATTATTAGTCAAAGTTGCTCATTACAGACCTTCATGCAGATGAACCCCCATTAGTAGAGTTTTGTTAAGTACTAAAAAAATATGTTTTGGTATACTTCTCTTATCTGCAGTTCTCTCTTCGGCATACTAAGAATACAATCATTTCATCTATGTCAATTAATCCCTTAGTTCCAAAATACTTGAAGTTCTATGTTTGTCTTAAGCCAAACTTCTTTAAGTTTGACCAAGTTTACACAGAAAATTGCTAATATTTACAACATTAAATATATATAGTATGAAAAATCTACGTTATGAGGAATCTAATGAAGCCACTTCAGTGTTGCAGATGTTGGTATATTTTTCTATAATCTTGGTCAAACATTAAAAAGTTTGACTCGGGGCAAACTTATAATTTCAAGTACTTTTGTACTGTGGAGTAGTAAATTGTGCTAACATACACTTTTAGTAATGATTTGCTGATGTTTAGATGACATAAATTAAGTTTTATTCATATGCATGCATATTTTAGGTTACTGTAACGGGACATGATAGTGTGGATAGAACTCAAAATCACTAGGCTAAGTTCCATAGTATTATCTTAGCAATTACGCACATGATGTTGCCAAGTTGGAGAAACAGAAAAGAGCATGATCTCTTCGGCTGCGTTTGCCATTGAAGTGGATTATCATAAACCAGTCTGACTCGCCACCTATGCAGATTTTACTGTTTGTTTGACCCGCTTTTACCAACTTTTGTGACTAATTTTCGCATGAAATTATAATAAGGGCAACACGGTGCAAGACAGTTCAGCAACCGCAAATTGAGCTTTGGTATGGAATATAAGGCATTTTTCCTCATTACGACATGTCTTCTCGTGCTCACATGGTTTCAAGTTTAATTTAATTTGCGTCATGATTTTGGAGTATGCAAACAAAAATTGTGAGAGATGATGCAAAGAGAGAATCTATTGTATAACATGTAAATTGTCTTTTCTCTAGACGACATAAATGATATAAGATAAGACCGTCCTATCAGCCACCGCGCATGTCTTTATTCTTTTAGTATTTATGAAATAATCCCTTCATCGACACAACAAAAGGAATGCAATTCCTAACCAATGGCACCTACCTAGTGAATTATTTAGACGCAAAAGGGTATTGAATTATCTCAAAGGCTTGTTGCTTCCCTTCTAATATCGTTTGTGAGAAGATGATTGAGGTTTGGCGGCGGTCAAAAAAGCTCACTCTTGTGGAAGATTGGAACAGCAGATGAGCTGCTTTTGTGGTAGCTTTGTGGTCGTGAAAAGGTAGGCAGGAGCAGGAGCAGGACCATGGCTTTGCCTTTGCGATCAATCACCCAACCTAGCTAGCTATATATAATTGCTTCCTTCGCTTCTTCTCCTTCTCCTTCCATCGTATCATCACGGGACCACCGCCATACACACGATCGATCGATCGACGCATGTGTAGATGTATATGGATCACAACTTGACGAGACGTCCCTTTTCTTTACTTGTCTTAGCTTTTTTCCAAAGGGATCGGACGGCGACCCATCCTTTACGGAATCTTAGGGCACATCATCAAGCACTGGTCCTCATCTTGACTCGATCGGTATACTGTCTACGATGCATACATGATTGTGAAATGATTAGTCGATTTGGGATATGGGACAGATGATACGATGATCGCAGAGCATACTACGTACTGTACATTGTACCGAACATGCATATATGCATGCACAATGTTCCAGTTTGCAGCCTCGTGATGTGCATGCGAATGTATATGTGCACGCACTGTTTACTACAGTTGTGTAGTATATAGTAGCATAGATATGCATGTACAGTTGTTAACTGGAGACACGTAGTACCATTTGTTATGTATCCTATCCAATGAACGGCTAGCGTGTAGAGGTATACTATATCATTGGGAATAATCAGTTGAAGGATGTCCCTGCTGATCATTGGCCATGCAGGAATATCAGTGCAGTGGACCCTGCCTGTATCATGCATTTCTTTTTGTATTTTCGTGAGCGCCTAACTTCTCTAGAAGAAATACTATACGGTGGACCAAGTAATACTACATACAGCTGGTGCTTGCAGTGATGTATATTAATACATAAAAAATAGGAAGAATGAGACGGCACTCGGCCACTGTCATCATCTATATATGGCTATGTATACAGGTCATGGTAGAGGGTTCATTAAACAATGTATTTTCCTCTGGATATACTCCAGCAATATATATACAACTTCTAAACAAATTAACAAAAATGTTGTCTAGAAGCAACTTATCCGGCCCCGGGACTTACGTACACTCTGGATAGTCTAGCATGTATAATGAAGCTGCGTCGATGACATTAATTCCCCTAGCATATTTGTTCGGTGACGTCTGCATATACTAACGTGGACAGAATCTTCGGATTTGGCACGGCTAATTAATGCACGAATGCACGTGTCATCGATTCAATCCCCACATTGTTGCTTATCTGCCTTGTCTGTCTTAAGCTGTGTTTATTTGTGCTAAGCTTTCCTTCCCTTCTTTCCCAAAATAAATTAACAAGTTGAGGTCATGACCAGATGGAGAAGGACGTACAGTACCTGATTCAGACATGCATGCAAAGTAGTATATTGTGCTCCGTATAAAAATAAAATTATGTACGACTGGCTTTCATATGAATATACAGAAAGGTAGGTAAGATTTGTTATTAGAGATGCCCACAAGTCTTAGACGTTACTACTGCTAAACCAAGAAAACAAACAGCGTCGGTACAACCAGTCAGCCACGTAACGACTGAGCAGAGCTGTAGGTGCATGCATGCATGGTGGTATATTTTACCGTGCCCCTTTCCTTCTCGTCCGTGAAGCATGCATCATGGCCACACTGATCTTGTTTAACACCCTACAAACACACTTATACGTAGGCACGTACACTTATCTCTATCAATACATGCATGCATATCCTATCGCTATGAGCATCTTTCAGAGACTAAGTCGATCCTGGCCATGCTGTTGGGGACACGTGCATGCATGGGCTATGCTCTGCTTAGGTTTGATGGCCACACAACCTTGCATGCACGCGCGCGTAGTCAAATGTAAAACAAACCAGAAAACAAAGGGCACCGGTGCTGCCACGTAAGTACTCCATATGAAAGCCAGTCGTACATAATTTTATTTTACCTACATACCAGTTTACCACGGGAGTGGAGCTGTAGGTGCATGCATGCTTCCTCGCAATGTCACATACTCTATCAGTGTCCATTTTTCTTTCTCGTTCATGACGCATCATCCGGCTATATACCAAGCCACACACGTCCATGCCCTTCATATGTATCTCTTTTTTTTTGCGGGGTATAAGTATCTCACTTACGCAGGAATACAAACTTAAAATGCGCATTTTTTTTCATCCCTTTTGGCCCTGACTTGCCTTTTGTTGCAAGGAAAAAAATTCCTTTTGTTCCGTGTGTTAGGCTTATCAGGCTACACGTTAAGCTAGGTGCATGAATACGGTGCAGACGTTTCGTTGCCGATCGGACCGGCCTTCTTTTCTTAAACTTGGCCACCGGCCCATCCAGTGTGTGTTTAACGTGATCTATAAATGTATCGTAACTGTCTGTAGTTACTATCACCGTCTGTCACTAGATGGTCTACGGATCTAAATATAATTTTTATTATTTTTGTGTCTGTTATATTGACATGATTGAAGATGAATAGATCAGAAGTTTTGCTGCGAAAAAAAACTGAGCATATCCTTTTTGGGGTAACTGCTCAGAAGGTTAGATTTCTTGCGGTGGAATCAGTCACCAAGGTTAAATAAGTTCTAGACTTGGCATTGACGCTCGTATTTTTCTGAATTTATTTCAGTATTTTTGGCAGTGTTCGTTTAGTGGGGGGAGACGTACTCGTCAACTATGGAGGACGACTATGATGACTTCGTCAATCATAAAGGTAGGATGCTATGAGTGTGTTAATAGGGATGAATGTATGTTGAAATCTACGTTCTATTGTGTCACAAAAGAAAAATCATTGTGTTTGTGTGTTTTATTCCAGTCCAGTGTACTCCACGTTTTTTCTTGAGGACAGTGTGCTTCATGGTAAGTTCTCCCCACGCCGCGTTGCCCGGGAGTAAAGCTGAATCATGTTTGACCGTGGACTTTGACTGTGGCACGTGCCTGGCCTTTTTGTGCAGTGAGCTGAAGATTTCATTGTGGGCTTGGCCGTCGTGGAACACCAGGGCTATATCTGCCTTTGGGAGTCTGCTAACAGGCTGGTCCAACACTGTAGTGAGTGGTTTTAGAAACGTTCTTGGACTGGTTTGGACCGGCTTTAAAAACCTTTTGTGTTGTTTCTTTTTTTCTGTATTTTTACTAATTTTCTTCATTTTTTTTGTTTTTCTTTCTTAAATACATGTCAGAAAATTTAATACACATCATACACCTTTCGTATGCATGCGTAACATTTTTCTGGAATACATTGAACATATTTCAAATAAATGGCAAACAATTTATCAAATATATGTTTTAACATTTTTCTTCGAATAAATGTTTTAAAAATTCAAATACATGTTAAGCATTTGTTTCAATTGTAAAAAACAATTTTATGCACACATTGTTTACATTGTATTAACATTTTCTTCACTTGTCTTAGCTTTTCTCCGAAGGGATCAGATGGCGACCGATCCCTTACCGAATCTTAGGGCACATCATGTAGCATTGGTCCTGATCTTGACTCGGTCTGTATACTACGGTACATGATTGTGAAATGATTAATCGATTTGTGATATGGGACAGATGATACGATAGCAAAGTGTACTATAGTAGATGTTTAGTAGATTGTACAAGCAAACATGCATATATGTAGCCTCGTGGTGTGCATTCGAATGTGTGTGCTACAGTTGTACTCCCTCCGTCATGTAAAATCGTTTGCAAAACGTAGCAAAGTCGTTAACTGGAGACACGTATCATTTGTGATATATCCAGTCTAATAAACAGCTAGTGTGTGGAAGTATATATCATTGGGATGTGGGAATAATCGGTCGAAGGATGTCCTGCTGTTCATTGGCTCTGCAGGAATATCAGTACTGCCTGTATCATGCATTTCTTTTTATATTTTCGCTAGTGCCTAACCTCTCCAGAAGAAATAGTGAAATACTATAGGTGGACCAAGTAATACGTACAGCTGGTGTATGCGTTGATATACTACCAGTACTAGAGAATTGACAATCCCAACCTCACTTCACTAGTGGAAAACGGCCCATTTGTCCCGGTTCCAGAGGACCATTAGCCCCGGTTCTGGAACCAGAACTAAAGGGTCGGGACTAAAGCCCAAAACCTTTAGTCCCGTTCGCTTACGAACCGGGACAGAGGGGGCTCCACGTGGCCGCTGCGGGGAGCCCAGGCAGGAGGACCTTTAGTCCCGGTTGGTAACACCAACCGGGACCAAAAGGCCCCCACGCGTCAGCATTTGGCAGGAGCTGAGGTTTTTGTTTTTTTGTTTTTGAAAGGGGAGGGGGGGTTGGAGGGTTAATTTAGAGGTTTCATATTGTGTTAGCTAGCTAATAGAGAGAAGTGTCCTCTCTTTCTCCGTGCTTGGTCGACGCTAGCTACTATACGTATAGAGAGAACTCGACACGCTAGCTAGTAAGCAAATGAAGGAACCATTAAGTACACAAGATCGTCACGAACATATACAGAGAGAAGTGATCGACCTCCCTTTCTCCGAGAGATTGGTCGAACAACAAGTTTTCGTATATCTATCCGACGCTACTAGCAACATATATACAATATAAGATCTCTTACGTACAATCCCTAACATCTAATGTCAAATTCCACATGGTATTCTCCAGCTTTACTTATGACGTGGTCAAGAAAGAATCCCGTCAATTCCTCTTGAATTGCTCGTATGCGATCATGTGGCAGGAGTTCATCCCGCATCTGCCACAACTAATTTGAAGAAGGGGGTCAATACATATATATGAATGAAACTCAACACAACTGATGGTAATAAAATAAAATTGTGAATATTATTGCTTACGCACTTCATATTGTTTTTCAGAGTAGACCCGCTTAGAGGTCGTCGCGTTGTAGATGAACTCGCCAACGTAGTATCCACAAAAATCATTCCCGGCTTCCTGCCACAAGCACTTTACGAGAAATAGAGTTCAATCAAACTGATAATCAAGCATTGTAAATGGTATTGATGAAAATAGAATCAATGGAAGATGGGCGGAACTAGCTAGTACTACTTACTTTCGGGTGTGTAAATCGCAGCTCCCTCGGCAGTCCCGGAACCATTCCGGTGAACTCTTTCCAAACCCTGCCAGACAAAGAAAATAATTACTTGATATCAGGAAATGAACAAAGTTGCTGATATGGTGCGATAATGATCGATTGAACTTACTTCTAGAACATTTCAGTCATGTCCGCATACTCCTGGGGATCTTTTCGTCTCGAGTCTAAGACGGTTACTACTCCCCGCTCAAGCTTAATCTCTAGCAGAATAAAGTGGAACCTGCGCACGCATGCATAACTCATCAATTACATTACTATAATCTCGAGTAATAAGGGAAACCGAATATGCACAAGACAGTAACACTCACTTGAAGTTGTAAGGAAAGAGTATTTTCTCTTTGTTTTGATTTTTAAGCAACGATTGTAGCAAGTTGTCCTTGGTTTCTGTGACATTCTTTTGAACCGTCCATTCATGTATGATATTTGGGTTAATGAACCCAAGGTCGTAGATTTGTGCATTTCTGCATTCGACGATCTTCAATCTACATAATATAGTGAGGATAATTATATATACATGCAATGAAAGAGCTGAGCTATATATAGAGACTTAATTACAGAAGTAGTACTTACAGACAGTAGCAAGTCACGAGTGTTTTGTCGAGGGCCTTTTGATTGTATAATAGGAATAACTCGTCAAATTCAACAGACAACAGATCCATTCCAACGAGGTCGTGCTCCTCTTTAATTCTCAGCGTCAAAATATCATTCCCAGACTCGCTGCAGGTTTTCATGTACCATTCATGGAATCTTCGCATCGTCGTTGTTAGAGGAGTATGATCAGGTTTGACGAGAGGCTCCGCGTACTGGTATCTGAATTCTTCCACCTCCATTATTTCAAACTCTACATCATCGCTCAGGTAATCAGCAGAATTGGTGCCGGGCACCATCCCTGGCTGATTAGCAACGATATCGCTAGACACCTTGAGCGGGGGCACGATTGGTTCGCCTGTTCGCCGAGCTGAGGAATTTTTTTCCCACTTCTTCGTTCTGCTAACCTTGCATGCATGCAAGTACTTCCCGACCGCTCTGCTTCCTTATATGTCCTTTCAATAATGCGCACATATCTGGATTGCGGCGGAGACAGTGGTGGTCGCTTCAGGACATCGATAGTGCGCTTCCGTTTCACCGGATCTATCGTCTCCTTCGGAGGTGGAGGTTTCCGTGCAAAATGTTCATGCATTTCGGCAGCACTGATTTTCGCGGTTTCCTGGTCGGTCCTCTCATATGGTAACTTTTCCAGAGGCTTGAGAGATGGACCGTATCTGAATTGCTTCCCGCCTCTGCTTGTACTGCTAGCCGCCGGAGCGGTGGCGGCTCTCTTCCGCCGTTGCTAACAAGGCGGAGGAGGAGGCGGAGTGCTCCGACGTGCCAGAGGAGGCGGAGGAGGAGGCGGAGTGCCCTCACGCACCGGAGGAGGCGGAGAAGGAGTGCCCTTACGCGCCGGAGGAGGAGGAGGAGTGCTCTGACTCGCCGGAGGAGGAGGAGGAGGCGGAGGCGTCCAGTTCGGAAGCTTGATGTACTCCTTCCGCCATAGACATGTAGTCCTCAGAGCATAAACCAGCTGAGTCTCCCCTTCACCTGTAGGGTGGTCAAGCTCGAGCTCGTCAAATCCCTCCATTACTTCATCCACCGTCACAACAGCATAGCCATGTGGAATTGGACAGCAGTGAAAAGTTCCGTCAGGTTG
This sequence comes from Thinopyrum elongatum, assembly GCA_011799875.1. Taxonomy (NCBI): domain Eukaryota; kingdom Viridiplantae; phylum Streptophyta; class Magnoliopsida; order Poales; family Poaceae; genus Thinopyrum; species Thinopyrum elongatum. Next base: position 538,315,646 of record CM022302.1, read on the forward strand.
AGGAGGTGCAACAGAACCGATAGCCGCCTTCAAGGTGAGGTTTCGACATTTCGTCATAAGCTGGCAATGTTGAGCCTCCGTGATAGCATCCACGGGGTAGCTAGGAGCCGTGAAGTCGGGCTGCTGAACGAGCTCCGTGGAAGCCACGCTGCTTCTCCGCTGAGATGGCGGGGTAGCTTCTGGGGTACATTCGTGCCGCTGAGATGGTTGGTCGGCAGCTCGCTGGCTCTCAACTTGTTCCTCTAGCTTTAGTACTCTTGCATTGAGCTTCTGCATTTCGCTCAGCTCCTGTTTCCTCTTCCTCTCCCGGGTTTTGTAACCGCCTGCGCCGGGAAACCCAACCTTCCACGCAACGGAGCCTGGCGTCCCTCGTGTTCATCCAGGGTGCTCAGGATTCCCGAGGGCCTCAGTCAGCTCGTCCTTCTCTCTGTCGGGAATGAACGTCCCTGCCTGCGCTGCGGCGATATACTTCTGAAGCTTCTTGACGGGTATTGCAAGTTGCTCGTCCGTCCAATGGCACTTCCCTGTTTCAGGGTCCAAAGTTCCCCCAACCCTGAAGAACCAAGTCCTTGAACGGTCTGGCCAGTTCAATGTCTCTGGTTCGACCCCTTTAGCAATCAGGTCATTCTCAGCTTTGTCCCACAACGGCCGGGCTTTGAGGTAGCCGCCTGACCCCGTGCGATGGTGATACAGCTTCTTTGTAGCATTTATCTTGTTTATCTCTGACATTTTCTTACTCTTGTCCGATGTCTTGTAGGCCACAAATGCGGGCCAGTGATCTCTTATCTTCTCAAATCGGCCGGTGAATTCTGGAGTCTTCCCTTTGTCGACAAACGTTGATTTCAACTCATTCTTCCACCTCCTGAATAGATCTGCCATCTTCTTAAGAGCACACGCCTTGACCAGTGGCTCTATAACTGGCTTATTCGGATCCTCCTCTGGCGGTAGGGTGAAATTTGCCTTCGGCGAGGTCCAAAGATCATCTTTCTGTCTATCGGTGACATAAGAAACTTGAGGGTCTTCGTTCTTAGGCTTATTCCATAGCTGGATGCTGATCGGGATACTGTCCCTAACAATAGCTCCGCACTGAGCAGAAAATGCTTCCTTGGTCCGCCTGGGTTCAATCGGTTGGCCATCGTCCGCGATTGCTGTGATCGTGAACCTTTCATCCTGGCGCAACCTTTTCTTCGGGCCTCGTCTCGTTACCGAAGTTTGGCTCGATCCGGAGGGCTATAAAAGAAGAAAGAAGAGTTAATATATGTACATACCAAAACAATTAATGCATCAATTAGCTAGTCAGCACAGGCTTAATTAATATATATACCTCGCCGGACTTTGCAACAGCTCCCACCTTCGTTCGGTCACCGGAGCCGTCATCACAGTCTCCTTCTTGCACCGGCATTCAGTCACCGGAGACATCATGATCATGTTTTTCCTCCTCCATTGTTCGATCACCGGAGCCTTCATCCTCTCCTTCCAGACCATCGGTGTCGTTGAGAAACGACAAGACATCACGTCCGTCGCGGATTATGTCCCCCAACAACTCTTCTTGTTCTAAGTCTCTTTGATCCATAGTTTCTGCAAATATTACAACATGGCAATTAATATACAAACATGAGAGATGGATATATTAGTGGCAAACATAGACCTAGCTAGCTAATCACAACAAGGAATATTAATTAGTGGCCTCGACACTTCTACGGTTTGGGGTGGCCTCGACAATGCTTCTAGGGTTTGGGGTGGCCTCGACAACGCTCTTTTAACTTGGTAAATTTGGGTGGCCTCGACGCTTCAAGGGTTTGGGGTGGCCTCGGCAACGCTTCTAGGGTTTGGGGTGGCCTCGACGCTTCTAGGGTTTGGTCGGTCGAGAGGGGGTTGATCGACGTCCCCCCTCATGTTGAAGAGTTACCGGAGTTCTCTCATGAATGTCCGACGTCCGGACCGCCTCTCTCATGAATGTCAAACAAGGGATTTAACAAAATGGCGCCATTCTGGATGTGCAGAAAATTGTTCATATTTTCCTGATCTCATCTACCCTTCTATATGTCACGTTGTCAGTGTGAAAGGATTCAAGAAAACCATGGCTTCATCATTAGCCGGAAGTAACAGGCGCTTAATGGTACGAAGCTCTCCAAAATTGTTTTGGAACGAAGTCCCGGATAGGATAATTAGTTTTTTGGTACGAAGTTCAGCAAGAGCCTTCCGAATATGATCAAATGTTGCATATGTCAAAATTCAAACTTTGACATATGATCAAACTTTGATATATGATCAAATGTTGCATATGTCAAAATTCAAACTTTGACATATGATCAAACTTTGGTATATGTCCACCGCGATATAAAATGATACATAGACTTGTTCGGGCGAGAGGGGGTTGATCGACGTCCCCCCTCATGTCGAAGTTACCGGAGTTATCTTCTAGTGGTTTGGGTGGCCTCGAGAGTTTGTCGGGTAGGGGCGGGAGGGGGTAGGAGTTCGACAACGCTTTTTTTCTAGGGTTTGGGTGGCCTCGAGAGTTGGTCGCCCGGTATATCGAGAGGGGGGGTGAACATTTTACCTTAGTAACTTAGAAAAAAAATGTTATCGGGGAGGGGGTATATCGACCCCCCCCTCATGTCGAAGTTATCGGGGAGGGGCTATATCGACAACGACATACATATAGCCATATACATATAAAAAAAATTCTATGAACATCCATACATACATATAGTCCACATACATATATATGGCTATATAAAAAAATCATCATATAAAAAAAAGTTATCGGGGAGGGGGTAATCGACCCCCCCCCCCTCATGTCGAAGTTATCGGGGAGGGGCTATATCGACAACGACATATACATATAGCCACATACAATAAAAAAAATTCTATAAACATCCATATATACATACATATAGCGACATACATATTATGGCTATGAAAAATGCTATGAAAAAAAAATCATCATATAAAAAAATGCTATACCAAAACAATTAATACATATATGCACAAAACAATTTTATGAACATCCATACATACATAGCCACATACATATATATATACATTATATATGAACAAAACAATTTTCATCATATAAAAAATATCAACATATATACATTATATGTGAACTCCACCATTTCTCTAAAAAAAATCTCTATGCAAATTTCTCTAAAAAAATGACTTTGATCATGAATATCTCTAACTGTGCAAATATCTCTAACTATGTAAATATTTTTCTTATATTTAATAAATTCCAAAGTTGAAATTTTAATTATTCATATTTTCTTTGATTTGCAAAGGAGCTATATTCTCCCCAATTCTTTTGCACCCACAAAAATTACTCCATCTATTTGACAGTACCCACAACCCATTCCGCCAAAAACATTTGGTTCTATAGTTCAAATTTTTCAACTTTCATTCAGTTCAAATTTGGACCAGATTCAAACCCCATGGTCAAAGCGCAATTTAAATTGGACAAAAAAATCTCAAACTTTGCCAGACTCTCTTTTGTGCATCAACACCTCACCACAAAAATTCTCAAAAATTCTTAAAATTCCTAGAGCCCTTTGGCATTTCATCATACACTTGATGTGCACTGTTTAGCACTGTAAAAAAATTCAGTAAATTCAGAAAAATTTGGACAGAGGGGGGAATCGATGCCATGCACTCCTCATCTTCCTCTATCCCACACGGCGTCGCCACACTGGACCCCCTTGGTCAGTGGCTCGCCGCCGATGGCATCGGGGTCGGCGGCAGGGCGTCGGGGTCGGCGGTAGGGCGCGGCGGTTGCGGCTAGTACAGGGAGGAATAGGAGGAGGAGGAGGGGATCGGGGCGGCACTCACAGCGAGGACGCGTCGGCGATGAGGAGCGGGCTCGGGGGCGGCGATGACAAGGACGGGCTCGGGGCAGGACGTGGCGACGGGGCAGGGCGCAATGACAGTGTCGGTGCAGGGCACGACGACTGAAAGTACATGTAGTCCCCATGTGTGGTTTTGGTAATTAAATGACAATCCTTATGGACTAATGTTTGAATTGAGATATTGGTAATCATGTCTTGAAGAAATGAAGCATAGTGAAGAATTCAATATGTCCTTCAAGGCGTCAAGATTAAACATGGAGTAGAGATATCGGTTGACCAAGATGAAGCTCGAAGATTGAAGTCCAAATGGTCAACACACAAGTGCAAATAATGTACCACACATGATCTTGTGGTATGGTAAGAAAGTGTCAATTGCACTTTGTGTACTAACCCATACTATGTCTTGTTTATGTTTATGAGGGTTAAGTTCTTCTCATGGGCTCGCATCGAGAGAAAGATTCCAAGTGTCCATGAGAGGATGACATCAAGTGTTCATGATCATGGCTGACAAGGGCAAGTTCAAGATAACCATCCCGAAGGATTACATGCTTGAAGCTTGTGGATGATCACATGATGGACAAGTGAAGATGAATACAAAGCAAAGCTTCCCACATTGTGTATGGGGGAGCTACTTGAAGACTTCACCAATGTCTTGCCTTCAACTTGAGCCAAGAAGAAACATCAACATCAACATCAAGCTCAAGTGAAAGGCTCGAGTCAAAGGTATTAGTTCCTTTGGCGTTAGTGTTGTGGAGTGATGACCACCAAAGAAACATATACTCTCAAGTATGGATTCTCGATAGCTATGTAGTGTAGCTCTTTTATGATTCTTGAGTTATAGGGATCCCGCACTATTAAGAGGGGATCAAAGGGGTTAGTGATAGATTTTCTCAAGTCAACATCTTCTATTTCTACTTCCTCACATCATATTCCAACATAGGCATATTTCACTCCTATCCAATACAAATACAATATGCCTATACATCTATCAAAGAAAATCCAAAGCCAAATAGGTTACCCAAATACATGATAAAAGCTTTGCATAATTTGCATCCTCCATTTTTATTCATCTTGGGTGGTTCTCTATGTGAGGACCTGGGCTTTTTCTATAGCTTCAAAACGAGCCCAAGATCATCAAAATCGGAGTCCGGATGTGAAAGTTATGCATGTTTCAGTTTTGGGGTTCCTGCTGTTTTTTTAATGGCCGGACATCCGGGACTTGGCCGGATGTCCGGGCTGCCGGGTCGCCTCGGATGTCCGGGATCCTCCCGGAAATCCGGCTCGCTAATTCCAGAACCTGTTTTCAAATGTTGGCTGTGCCCGCCGGATGTCCGGCACTTGCCCGGATGTCCGGGGCCCCAACTTTGGCCAGATGTCCGGGCCTTGGCCAGATGTCCAGGCCCTGTACTCCGGCCTCTGTTTTTCACATGCGTTTGTGTGCATTTCCCAGCCGCCGGATGTCCGGCCCTTGCCCGGATGTCTGGCCCAGCGCTGTCACTTACTCACAATGGCTAGTTTTCTAGGCCTTCTATATATACCTCTCTACTAATCCGGTAGAGGGTTGAGCAACCCATTCATATGAACCCTAGAACACAAAAAGGCTCCTTCTCACTTCTCCTACACTAAATCTTAGATCCCGGAGAGATTCGTGAGAGTTCTTGAGATATTTTCCAATCAAGTGATAGATCCACTCCCTCTCCCTCTTGTGACCAAAGGAATTTGTGATTTGAGCAAGTCTTGAGCATTCCCCCCTTGATCTTGTTACTCTTGGAGGTTGGAGACTCCTAGGCGGTAGGAGTGCTCCGGTGAGGAATCAACTTGTGATTTGCCCCCAGAAAGTTTGTGAAGGTTTGGAGGCCGCCTCAAGGTCTACCACTAGTGGTTGAGAAACGCCTTCGTGGTGTTGTCTCAAAGGGAGAATAGGGTGAGCCTTCGTGGCGTTGGTGTGCCTTCATGGTAACATCCACCTCTCTAACGGTGACTAGCTTCCCTCCAAGGAAGTGAACATCGGGATACATCCTCGTCTCCGTGTCTTCGGTTATCTCTAACCCTAGCCACTACTTGTGGTTTACTTTGGTCTCTTGACCTTGCATTCACTATATATTGTTGTCCTCATTATATTGTGTTGGCTATTTCCGTGAAGAGATTATTTAGGCCTACACTTTATATCCCGCAATTCATACTTGCTACTATTGATATATCTTGTGTTTAGTGTGAATTGCTAACTTGTGGCATACACATACATATCTTGTGATATTGCTCAAGTAAGTTTGTGTAACTTACTTGTGCTTGTTCGTATCCTTGTTGTGCTCACCTCATTTACATTAAGTTGTTGGTGCACTTAGTTGAGCCTAGTATATTTAGGATTTGTGCTTGAAAAGTATCCGTTTAGTTTATTTCCGCATTAGGATAAAGCCAAATCCGTAGAAGTTTTTAAAACGCCTATTCACCCCCCCCCCCCCTCTAGGCGACATCGTGGTCCTTTCAGCAACGGCGACGAGGAGGCAGGGCCGGCGACGGCGACGAGGAGCGGGCGGCGACGGGGCAGGGCGCGGCGACGGCGATAGCTACGAGAGGCAAGGCGTCGGCGTCGGGTAGAATGTGAGAACTTGCTGAATAATTCCTAAGTGCCACTTATATAGGAAAGCTATTGGTCCCGGTTCGTGGCATCAACCGGGACCAATGCCCCCCTTTAGTCCTGGTTCGTGCCACTAACCGGGACCAAAGGTCAGTTTTCAGCAGCCCAAAGGGTGGGAAACAGAGACCTTTGGTCCCGGTTGGTGGCACCAACCGAGACTAAAGGGGGGCATTGGTCCCGGTTGGTGCCACGAACTGGGACCAAAGGGCGGCATTGGTCCCGGTTCGTGCCACCAACCGGGACCAATAGCCCTGCACAGCGGCGTGGTGGTGGGAGTTTAGTCCCACCTCGCTAGTTGGGAGCGCCCCGCACCTGTTTATAAGCTCTGCTGCCTCTTCCCTCTCGAACTCCTCTGAACTGCAGGCCTACGGGCCTAATGTAACACTGCTATGCCTGTGGGCCTACTGGGCCCGCCGCGGGCCTGCATCCTGGGCCAACATGTTAGTTAGGTTTCTAGTCGTATGAAGGCCGTGGTGACCCTGTAGGCGGCATTTTTTTAATTTTTTTCTGTACTTTTTTTTGTTTTATGCTTTACTTAATTTTTTAGAGTTTTTGAGTGATTCATTTTGCTTTAGGTAATTTTTATGTTATTTCAAATGTCTGTTTTAATCAAAAATAGATTTTGTTATTTTAGTTTACTATTAAAGTTTCTAACAAAAAAAATCTTTTTGCTATTAATGTTTTGAACAAAAAATACTTTGATAATTTAAGTTGCATAAATTTTATAAAAATTTAGTTTCAAAAATACTAGAGGTTTATAAAATATTTTTAGTTGATTCCTTTTGCTATTAGAGTTTTATAAAAGCTTTTTAGTTGATTCTTTTTGCTATTGAAGAGTATTATAGTTTTGTTTTAGTTGATCATAACAGAATATTTTTATTGATTATTTTTAGTTCATTCTTTTTGCTATTAGAGTTTCGTAAAAGTTTTCTAGTTCATTCTTTTTGCTATTAGTTCATTCTTTGAGCTAAATGACCCTGAAATTGAAAAGCACTTCAAATGAACTGTGAAAAGGTTGAAAGTTGGCACGGTATCATCATTTCACCCACATAGCATGTGCTAAAATGTTGAGAGGGTTACGGCAAAAGCTGGATGCACTTCGTGTACAAAATGGACAATCTCTTTTGAAGTATCAGGGTTTGGGATGAAAACTCATCTGTTACAAAGGGATTTCATTTTTTTGAACTTATTTGAACTCCAGACTTTTTGTGTGTTCAAAATGCACCATTCAAAGCCACATCATCAATTTTCAACCCTTTCTGACTTCACTTGGTATTTTTCATGCATTTACTGATTTTTTTGAGCTAAATGACCCTGAAATTGAAAAGCACTTCAAATGAACTCTGAAAAGGTTAAAAGTTGGCATGGTATCATCATTTCACCCACATAGCATGTGCTAAAAAGTTGAGAGGGTTACGGCAAAAGCTGGATGAACTTCGTGCACAAAATGGACAATCTCTTTCGAAGTATCAGGGTTTCAGACGAAAACTCATCTGTTACAAAGGGATTTCATTTTTTTGAACTTATTTGAACTCCAGACTTTTTGTGTGTTCAAAATGCACCATTCAAAGCCACATCATCAATTTTCAACCCTTTCTGACTTCATTTAGTATTTTTCATGCATTTACTGATTTTTTTGAGCTAAATGACCCTGAAATTGAAAAACGCTACAAATGAACTCTGAAAAGGTTGAAAGTTGGCACGGTATCATCATTTCACCCGCATAGCATGTGCTAAAAAGTTGATAGGGTTACGGCAAAAGCTGGATGCACTTCGTGTAAAAAATGGACAATCTCTTTCGAAGTGTCAGGGTTTCGGACGGAAACTCATTTGTTACAAAAGGCATTTCATTTCTTCACATGTAACTGCAATGATATTCTAGATCAAAGCCATCATCATAATAGTTGTGGAGAGAAAGTCTTCACTTTTTCTTCGCTTGTGTCCTTTGCTTATTGCGCCGTAGCCATGGATAATCTTCATCGTTTAACAGGGTGCTTGGGTCAGCCTTGACTTTGAAGGGAGGAATTTCATGAAACTTTTCATAATCTTCAGACATATCTGTCTTGCCCTCCAATCCCACGATGTCTCTTTTTCCTGAAAGAACTATGTGGCGCTTTGGCTCATCGTATGATGTATTCGCTTCCTTATCTTTTCTTTTTCTCGGTTTGGTAGACATGTCCTTCACATAGAAAACCTGCGCCACATCATTAGCTAGGATGAATGGTTCGTCTGTGTACCCAAGATTGTTCGGATCCACTGTTGTCATTCCGTACTGTGGGTCTACCTGTACCCCGCCTCCTGACAGATTGACCCATTTGCACTGAAACAAAGAGACCTTAAAATCATGTCAATAGTCAAGTTCCCATATGTCCACTATGTAACCATAATATGTGTCCTTTCCCCTCTTGGTTGCTGCATCAAAGCGGACACCGCTGTTTTGGTTGGTGCTCTTTTGATCTTGGGTGATCGTGTAAAATGTATTCCCATTTATCTCGTACCCTTTGTAAGTCAATACAGTCGAAGATGGTCCCCTGGCCAACGAGTACAGCTCATCAGAAACAGTGTTGTCACCCCTGAGACGTGTTTGCAACCAACTGCCGAAAGTCCTGATGTGTTCACATGTAATCCAGTCGTCACACTGCTCCGGGTGTTTGGAGCGCAGAATGTTCTTGTGTTCATCGACATACGGGGTCACCAAGGTAGAATTCTGTAGAACTATGTAGTGTGCTTGAGACCAGGAATGCCCGTCCCTACATATTATTGAGTCTCCTCCTAGCGTGCCTTTTCCAGTTAGTCTCCCCTCATACCACGATTGAGGGAGACCAATCTTCTTAAGGTCAGGAATGAAGTCAACACAAAACCCAATGACATACTCTGTTTGATGGCCCATGGAGATGCTTCCTTCTGGCCCAGCGCGGTTACGGACATATTTCTTTAGGACTCCCATGAACCTCTCAAAGGGGAACATATTGTGTAGAAATACAGGGCCCAAAACGACAATCTCGTCGACTAGATGAACTAGGACGTGCGTCATGATATTGAAGAAGGATGGTGGGAACACCAGCTCGAAACACTATATCCTTCTAGCACAGTAGGATGCCCTGAATAAGTAATTCCGAAACTCATAGTACCTCTCAGATAGCGCAAGACCCTTTCTAGTGCATGCCAATGATCATCACCCGGGTTGGACATGAACCTACTCAGTTTGCTCACAGCAAAAGAGATATCTGGTCTTGTAGCGCTAGCTAAGTACATGAGTGAACCGACAATTTGAGAGTATCTTAATTGATCTCTTGTTTCTTTCTTATTCTTTCTGAGTGTCACACTGGGATCATAAGGTGTTGGAGAAGGCTTGCTATCCATAAATCCGAACCGGCTCAAGACCTTCTCAATATTGTGAGATTGCGTTAGAGTAATCCCACTCTCATCCTTAATAAGTTTGATGTTTAGAATTACATCGGCTTCTCCCAGATCTTTCATGTCAAAACTTTTTGATAGAAAAGACTTAACCTCATTGATCGCATTAATGTTTGTACCAAAGATCAGTATGTCATCCACATACAAACATAATATGACACTATTGCCCCCACCATGGCGATAGTAAACACACCTATCAGCCTCGTTAATGACAAATCCTGCAGAAGTCAGAGTTCTTTCAAACTTCTCATGCCATTGCTTAGGTGCCTGTTTCAGGCCATACAAAGATTTTAACAACTTGCACACTTTTCTCTCTTCACCCTTTACCACAAACCCGTCAGGCTGATCCATATAGATTTTCTCTTCCAACTCTCCATTGAGAAAAGTTGTCTTTACATCCATTTGATGAATGATAAGACCATAAGAGGCAGCCAAGGAAAGTAACACTCGAATGGTGGTCATTCTAGCAACGGGTGAATAGGTGTCAAAGTAATCTTCGCCTTCTTTCTGAGTGTAGTCCTTGGCCACTAGCCGCGCCTTGTACTTATCAATAGTACCATCAGGCTTTAGCTTCTTTTTGAACACCCACTTACAGCCCACAGGTTTACAACCATATGGTCTATCAGTTAGTTCCCAAGTTTCATTAGAAAGAATTGAGTCCATCTCATTATGAACAGCTTCTTTCCAATCATCTACATCCGGAGATGCATATGCCTCTGCAATCGTCTTGGGTGTGTCGTCCACAAGGTATACAATGAAATCATCATCAAAAGATTTTGCAACCCTTTGTCTCTTGTTCCTTATAGGAACTTCATTGTTATCCTTCTCAAGGACTTCCTCATGTGATTGTTCGAAATATTCATCAGTTGTACTAGATTCAGGAATTATCTCAGAAGAAAATCTAGCAATGCTATGAATATCTTTCATAGGAAATATGTTCTCAAAAAATGTTGCATCACGAGATTCCATTATAGTATCAACATGCATATCAGGTACTTCAGATTTTACCACTAAAAATCTATAAGCAATGCTCCGTTGAGCATGCCCTAGAAAGACACAATCCACTGTCTTTGGTCCAAGTTTGCGTTTCTTAGAAATAGGAATATTGACCTTTGCCAAACATCCCCAAGTGCGCAAATAAGAAAGTGATGGTTTTCTCCCAACCCACTCCTCATAAGGGGTTTTCTCCTTATTATTGTTAGGAACTCTATTCGGGACATGACATGAAGTCAATAGAGCCTCCCCCCACCATGCCTTAGATAAACCAGCAGTGTCTAACATGGCATTCACCAAGTCAGTCAATGTGCGGTTTTTCCTCTCGGCAACTCCATTTGATTGAGGTGAATAGGGAGGCGTCCTCTCATGAATAATACCATGTTCCTCACAAAATTCATCAAATACTTTGGGAAAATACTCTCCACCACGATCGGACCTAAGACGCTTGATCTTTCTCTCTAGTTGATTTTCAACTTCAGCTTTATAGATTTTAAAGTAGTCTAATGCTTCATCTTTAGTTTGCAACAAATAAACATAGCAAAATCTAGTCGCATCATCAATCAAAGTCATGAAATATCTCTTTCCACCTTTTGTCAACACACCATTCATCTCACAAAGATCAGAATGTATGAGTTCTAGATGTGCCAAGTTTCTCTCCTCGGCAGCCTTATGAGGCTTTCGAGGTTGCTTCGATTGCACACAACTATGGCACTTAGAACCTTTGGCAACAGTGAAATTCGGAATTAAACTCATACTGGATAGCCGAGACATTAAACCAAAATTAATATGACATAAACGAGAGTGCCAAATACTTGCATCACATCAACACTAGCACAAATTTGGTTTACTGACTTATTGCAAAAATCTGAAAGGGAAAAGCGGAACAAGCCTCCGCACTCATAGCCTTTGCCTATAAATTGTCCAAATCTTGACACGATTACTTTATTCGACTCTAAAACTACCTTAAACCCATCTCGACATAGAAGGGAGCCGCTAACTAGATTCTTGTTCATAGTAGGGACATGCTGCACGTTCCTTAATTACACGATCTTTCCCGAAGTAAACTTCAGATCCACCGTGCCAATGCCACGAACAGAAGCATGTGACCCATTCCCCATTAGGACATAAGAATCCCTTGCGACCTGATAAGAAGTAAACAGGGAGACGTCAGCACACACATGAACGTTAGCACCCGAATCAATCCACTATGAAGATGATTGAAATACTGAAAGCACAATAGGTAAATTACCATACCCATCAGTATTGCTAGCGGTCACCATGTTGACAGTCTTGGAGCTCGTTTTCCCTCTGCGGTCTGCACGTTCAGGGCATTCCTTGGAAAAGTGTCCGGGCTTCCCACAGGTGTAGCACTCTAGCTCAGCCTTGTTGAACTTCTTCTTCTTGAAGGTAGTAGTCTTGGTAGGCTTGTTGAAAACAGGTTTGTTTTTCCCTTTGTTCTTGTTCTGTGGGTACCTCTGCACCATATTGGCGGTAGGCTGAACCTCACCTCCTTTATCAGTAGTGTCTTTAGCCCGAGCTTTTTCTTCAACATCAAGAGATGCAATCAGATTTTCAACTGATATCTCCTGTCTCTTATGTTTCAGAGTTGTGGCAAAATTCCTCCATGAAGGAGGCAACTTTGCAATCATGCACCCAGCCATGAATTTGTCGGGTAGAACACACTTAAGGAGTTTAAGTTCTTTCACAATGCACTGTATCTCATGAGCTTGTTCAACTACAGAACGGTTCTTCACCATCTTGTAGTCATGAAAACTCTTCATGATGTACAGTTCACTGCCTGCATCTGTTGCACCAAATTTTGCATTCAGTGCATCCCACAGAGTCTTTTCGTCATCTATGTGCATATACACATCACACAGACGGTCAGCAAGAACACTCAGAATGCATCCCACAAACATAGTATTGGCTTCCTGGAATTTTCTCTGATCTTCGTCAGACATTCCCTTGGAGCACCAACACTAACGTGGAAAACTTTCAGACCAGTAAGCCAGAGCGTGGTCTTCACCTGCCACCTCTTAAAGTGCACACCGGTAAATTTATCCGGCCTCAGTGCATCAGTGAATCCAACCATAGTTAACTCAGGAAATTGCCTACAATTAGGCTTTTGGATTGTTGAAAAATTAGGCAAGTTCATGATTAATTCCAGTAAATAATTCATGACTAGAACAGATACTAGCATGCAACAATCTAGCAAACTAGAAGAACAACAAGACATGCATAACAGCAGCGAACACGAAACAATAGCTGTAGAGGCAGACATGAACAGATGATGTTGGACGTACTGTTCGTTAGCTATTGTGGGTGCGACGGTGTTGATGACGATGTTGGCGACGATCTGCTGCTGACGGCGATGAAGACGAAGATGAGTAGCACCGCCCGACTTGGACGGAAGACGACCCGTGATGACGAATTTGAGCAGTCGCGCAGAGCGCTTCCCAAAAACCTAATTCGTCCTCTCCCGGTGCAGGATCGCGAGGACGAACGGTTCCGGAGACCTGCTCTCCCACGGGCCGATGCACGCCGGCGTTTGGGATGAAGTAGACTACGACGGCGGCGCAAGTTGCGAGATGAGGCAAAACCCTAGGTGTTTTTCGGTGTGTCTTTGGCCGCAGCCGGTAGCTGTATATATATTAGGACCAGAGGCGGTATTGTGTCGCGATCACAATCCCAAACCGACTCGGTTTCTAATTCGTATACTTACCGGACAAGAAATCAAAAACTTGTCTGCCAAGACATAAAAAAATAAAACGGCAAAAGGAAGCTGCGCCCCTGCAAGGAGACGGATCGGATTTCGGCGGACCATTCATGCGCATGTCGCACGTACGCCCCGCCCCGCCCCGCCCAGGCGAGGCGAGCGAGCGCGCGCGTGTGGTCTTTCCTTTCTCTTCTCACATACCACTTAGAGTGGTGGAGAGAACCCACTATATAAAGAGGTCCAACTTTTCTTCAACTTCCGGGGTGGGACTAAACTTTAGCACCACCACTTGCTATTTTGCACATGGGCTTTGAGATTTCAAAAATTGCTATGATCCTAGCCCATTAATTCTAACATCTAGTAGCTAGGTTAGTTCGGGTCCGCTGGATATTGTAGTAGCTTGAACTGCTTTGGTTTCTCTAATGAAAATCGGAAGGGGAGAGCCCTTCTTTTATCCAAAAAAATATCCTACGGTAGGTTGATGCAAATTAACTTAATTTGCTATTTTGGTAGCTTGCTAATCATCACATGTGTATGTGTAGACATATCTTTTACATTTATATGATTTAACTATTTTTAAAACTTGCTCATATGATTTCTTAGTAAGTTATATTATATCGGAATCATATGATACAAGGACCAGAGAACTCTCCTCCGCGGGCGGCCATCATTAGTAGTGTATTCATATAAAAAGTTGCTTGGCGTGTCTAATTACCGGTATGTGTGTATGTTCTTCCAGTTGTGATGCTACGTGGCTTTAATTTCCTCCATGCTAGCTCTTCACTATCTGGTCAAGCGTTGCCCTAATTAGTCGAGAACTTATCCGCACAACAGAAAAAGAAGAAAAGAAAAAAGAAGTTACGGTCATGACTGGGCTACAGTGACTGAATTGGACATGTAAAGTATAGTAGCCGTATAAAAATATGCAAAGCAACTTTTTATATGAATACAGAAGGTAGGTTTGATTTGTTATTAGTGATGCGGAGGCCGGTCAAATGACACTAAACCAAGAAAACAAACCGGGTCGGTACAGCCAGTCAGCCACGTAACAACTAGAGCTGACCTGGCTGTACCCACGTAACGACTAGAGCTCCTCTAGGTGCGTGCATGCTTGCTTGCACTATCCTACGGCATATTTTACCGTGCCCCTGGCTGCGCAGCTCGCGACACGTAGCTACGCGTAGCTTCGACTGCAAAACAATCTCGCGTGCATGCACGTACGTGCGGCTGGCGTGGTCAAAACGTAACACAAACCAGAAAAACAAAGAGAGCGCCGATGCAGCGAAGCTGTAGGTGCATGCATATGCTTCCTCCTCGCAATGTCACAGACTCACAGTGACGCATCACCCGGCTACATAGCAGGCGACACGTACATGTCCTTGGTGCGTATCTCTTTTCTTCCGTCGACTGCACCTTCATCTTCTTTTCTTCCTTGACGCAGCAATTTTTTTCCTTTGTTCCGTGCGTCAGGATCGGAAGGCTACACGCTAACCTAGTACTCAAATTTTTTTATTTTTTTTTTGAGGGGAAACAAAAATTAGCATCCATCTGAGTCTGTACTTGACGCCCCAGCAGTGCCCTCCAGCAAGGCCTCTAGCCGTTCCCGAGTGGCCACTAGCATTGCATATGCACTGAGACGACCCCGCTCTTCTCAAAGTTCCACGACCAAAAGTCCGAGATATTCTTTGTACAAAGAAGAATGCACAAGATTTTCAGGACATCAATTGAGAGAAAGGTCTGTTCGATTCGGTACCTGTCCCACGTGGCAGTATTTTCATATTCGTGAATAGTTCCTGAATAGTGACATTACTGTTTGGCACTATTCAACGCTGATTTTGTCTTTTTCGTAGCTCACATCTCGTAATGTGTTTCAACTTGAAATTTTGCGTGGCAATAAAACATCATCCTCTTAACATCCCGTATTTTTTTCATATTTTTTCAAAACTTTAAAACATCATCTTCTCGTGGTTTTCACCGGTTTCCATTGAAACTGGGTTTCCGTGTGATATTTTCTCCTCGGTGCCCCCACGGTTGAGTCCTTTCCCATGCTAAGAGTGACCGAAACAAAAATTAGCTAGGTGCATGCATGCAGTGCACACGTTTCGTTATCGATCGGACCAGCCTTTCATTTGTAAGGCCATATCCAACGCCGACTCTCAAATCGCCCACATACGTCCGTACCAAGCGGCCCGGACGAGTTGTGCCATACAACGCGGACCTGTATTGGACCGCCGAGCGGTGCAGACCATGTTTTTTCGGCAAAGTGGAGCCAAACGTGTGGAGGGGGGGGGGGTTGCGGGAGTCCATACTGCAGACACGTAGGACTCCAACACCCCCGCCCCCCCTAAAAGACAGGCGGAGCCCGTGCTTTTGTAGCTGCCCGCCCTGTTTCCGCGGCAACATCCCCAATCTCTTCTTCCATCGCGCCGCTCTCCACCCAACTCCCGCCAATTTTTCCACTCTCTTCTTCCCTCCCGCCGCCGCTACCGCCGCATGGAACCGGAAGGGAGCTTGCCGGAGATGGAGGACGTGGCGGAGGAGCTGGAGGATCCGACAATCCCACTAACCCGGAAGATCAACTCAGCGACGCGGAAAAAGCGTCGCGTCAAAGCGAAAGCCGCAAAGGAGGAGACCCTCAAGAAGCGGGTCGCCGGCGGAGGACGTGCCAGCGGGCGTGCTAGCGCGGACGAGGCGGATGGCGTGGCCGTGGTGCACAGATGGTGTGATCCGGCACGCGTATGGATCGGATTTTTATTTGAATTTTAAATTGCCCATTTACTGACGGATATATACAAGATAGCATTGGATGGCGGCCTCCAACATCAGTGTTCGTGGATTGGTCCCCTATCCACGGACGGATGCCGGAGCAATTTTACGGGTCAACATTGGAGATGCCCTAAACTCGGCCACCGGCCCATCTAGTACGTGCTTCACGTAATTCAGAAGCATTGTGCCTCTATACTGTTCGT
Source organism: Thinopyrum elongatum (assembly GCA_011799875.1). NCBI lineage: Eukaryota > Viridiplantae > Streptophyta > Magnoliopsida > Poales > Poaceae > Thinopyrum > Thinopyrum elongatum. Next base: position 538,332,224 of record CM022302.1, read on the forward strand.
GCTCCACTCCAGTGTACTCCACGTTTTTTCTTTCAGGAATAGTGTACTCCATGGTAAATTCTCCCACGCCTGACGCCGTGTTGCCCTATAGTAAAGCCGAAGCATGTTTGACTGTGTACTTTGACTGGCACGCAGTGGCGGAGCTTAGTGAGGGCCAACCTGGGCCACCGCCCCCCCAGCCCATGAGATTTTCTTTGACTACCCCGTAATAGATGGCCCATATACTAGTGAAAATCAGCCCAAACTCTTGCTCTGGTCGCCCCCCCCAAGCCCATCGCCCCTCCAAGAATATGGCTCAAGCTCCGCCACTGGTGGCACGTAGGTGCCCTTTGTGCGAATCTTTTTTTTTCAGCTATGCAGTGAGCTGAATATTTCTTCGTGGGCCTGGCCGTCGTGAAGCGCGAGCGGGCTATGCCTCGATTGCGAGACCTACCCATGTTTCGCCTTTGGGGATCCGCTAACGGACGGGTCCTACACTGTAGTAGCTTCCTGCAGTGGCTTTAGGGAAGTTCTGTGGACTTGTTTGGACCGGATTTAGAACCTTTTCTATGGTTTCTTTTTCTTCTGTATTTCTATGTGTTTTTATCGATCTTTTCTTTCTATGTTATTATCCTTTTTTAATACACATGTAATTTTTTTTCTAATACATCTTTCATATACGTGCATAATTTTTTTTGGAAATACATGACGAATATTTTTGTCAAATGTTTTTTCAATATTTTCTTGCTATAAATGTTTAAAAAATCAAATAAACATAGAATATTTGTTTGAATTGTATTTTTTCAAAATTATGCGCACATTTCATAGATTGTATTAACATTTTCTAAAATGCATAAACATATTTTTGAAATGTGTGAATATTTTATAAATGGCACAAACATTTTTTGATGGTATGAATATTCTTATAAGTACACAAACATTGCATAAACATTTTCTTAATGTCATGAAAATATTTTGAAACACTTGAATATATTTTTCAAAAGTTGCGGACATTTTTAGTTGATATGAAACATTCTTTCTAAATTACGCCCCTATAGTCCGAAATAATTGATGTAGCCCATATACAATGTAATTTGGACCAGAGGGAGTAAAATAAAACTATATTGTGTAATTTCTAAAATAAATGTCACGGACATATTTTTTAAACATGTGAACATTTTATAATATCACAAATAATTTTTTGCAATCTCCTAAAATATTTTAAAACTGGTACAACATTTTTATACTGTATGACATTTTTAAAACACCCATTGTAAGTTTCTTAAAATTTAAGTAAAATGTTTTCCATTTGAGAAACTTAAATAAAAGTAATAAAACCAAAATATAACAACAAATCAGGTTGGGCTTAGCAAGCCAGTGGTCCTCCCGCGTTGGGCCGACCCATTTAGGAACCGCCACATGATAGCAACTCTTTTGTCTCGCTATGGGCGAGACAAAGACACACTCGTCATGGAGATCACCTCTCTACGTCTAGATCGGCCGTGTTGGGATTTTATATGTGAAGCTAAGTTGCTGCACGCCCTTAACTAGGGATTTTCGTCTAAAAAACTAGTGCTTTTGTAGCTCCTCAAGTTGGGCTCCCTAAAATAGAAAGAGCTGAAGAACATGGAAAAATGAAAAAAAAGGACACCGTGCTAGCCTATCCATGTGTGAAAACAACCTACTGAATGAACAAAGACTGCGCAAGACGCTCTCCCATGTTGTGCAGTGTGGGCCGGCCCAGTACATCTTGTTGGGTTTTTGTTTTTTGTTCAAAAACAAAATCTGATTGGTTTAGCAACGTACGGTTTCGTATAAGCACAAAAACCGGTGAAACCGCTTTGCTAGTTTATACTCTCTCCTTCCCAAAATATAAGGCACACTTGACTTTGCACGGGTTTTTTTTTATACATGACTTTGATCATTAATACTATATACCAAAATACTTGGATTGAACATGTATCAATAAAACAATTTTATTTCATATGTCTTTATAATAATTATAGGGATACAATAAGTGAAAATTATAGTCAAAGTTGTGCGATGAAGACCAAAAAAGTCAATACACGCCTTATGTTTTGGGAAGGAGGGAGTATAGCCCAGCAGCCAAAACCACTAGCCTTCGTCCAAACTAGGCCCAGGAAGAGAGATGGCGATGATCACTCGTTCTAGGCCAGGTGAGACCCACAAGCCACGCTGCTTTAATTTTTCTCCAAGTACGGACCGAGAGGTTTGGTGGGGACAAAAGAAACTTGAATCCTTTGTGCTCTGTTGCCATCGCCATTCGCCATTGGAGATGGAGGCACTAGCCGCCAGGGGCGATGGGGGTACCCACCGTCATCTATAGTCTCTCTCTCTCTCTCTCTCTCTCTCTCTCTCTCTCTCTCTCTCTCTCTCTCTCTCTCTCTCTCTCTCTCTCTCTCTCTCTCTCTCTGTGTGTGTGTGTGTGTGTGCGTGTGTGTGGATGACCTAGAAGAAATATTTGGAGCATGCAAACATAAATTGTTAGAGATAACGTTGAGAGAGAATCTATTGCATAACATGTTTTCTCTTTTGCCGTTTCTCTTAGATAACCTAGAAGAAATAAACATAAGATAGTCCGATCAACCACCACACATGTCTTCACCAATTAGTATGTATGGAATATAACCCCTTCAACGACACTGCAAAAGGAATACAGCCCACCTAGCTAGTGAATTATTTAGACGCGGAAAACGCTACTGAATTATCTCAAAGGTTGGTTACTGCCCTTCTAGTGGAATATAACATGTTTTGGCGGCGTTCATAAGATGACTTGTACCCCTCCGTTTCTAAATACAAGTCTTTTTAGAGGTTTCAATACAGACTACATACGAATGTATATAGACATATAATAGAGCGTAGATTCACTTGTTTTGCTTCGTGTGTAGTTTATATTGGAATCTCTGAAACGGCTTATATTTTAGGAACGAAGGGGGTCGAAGATTGGAACAGCAGATGGAGCTACTTTTTGTGGTAGCTTTGTGGTCGTAGAAAGATGGGCAGGGCAGGACCATGCCTTTGCTTTACTGATCAAGCAGCCAACCTATAAGGCTATAATTGCTACCTTCGCTTCTTCTCCTTCGATCGTATCATCACAGGACCACCCATACACAGATGCATGTGTATAATGTATATGGATCACAGCTTCACGAAATGCCCCCTTTCCTCTTTTTGTTTTAACTTTCTCGCGTAGGAAACGGACGTCGACCGATCCTTTGCGGAATCTTAGGGCACATCATGAAGCACTGGTCCCGATGTTGACTCGATCTGTATGCAATACATGATCGCGAAATTATTGATCGATTTGCGATATGGGATGGAGATGATACGTATGATATACTACAGTACATTCATTAGTAGACTGTGCTACCAAACATGCACATATTCATCCATGCTGTTTTTCAGATTCGACCATGATGTGCGTGCGAACGCATGTATGCACGAACAGTGTACTGCAATTGTACTATACTTATATAGTAGCATAGATATGCATGTGCAGATGTTAACTGGAGACACCAAGCAGTCCGCTTGGTCAGATACCAACAAAAATTGCAAATCAATGATGTTAACTGGAGACGCGTATCATTTGTGATATATCCAATCCAATGAACAACTAGCGTGTAGAGGTATATATCATTGGGATTAATCAGTTGAAGCATGCATGTCCTGTTGATCATTGGCTGTGCAGGAATATCGCTGGACCCTGCCTGTATAATTCATTTTTTGGAATCCCTTCTGCCATTTTCTACCAATATATATTATCCATGGCTCGATCTGTGCGCTGCCTAACTTCTCCATAAGAAATATACGGTAGACCAAGCAATACAGATCACAAAGAGCTATGCTATACACACGACAAAATATGGACGACTCATAGACGATGTTTAAAATCCGGCCACACATGCGTGCATACATCGGGCACCGGCCGTTGGATTTCGGTGTCATGCATGCGCCGGGCAGCAGGATAGTGCATGAAGCAATTTCGGATCACAAATGTATTGCTGGTGCATACACTGATGTTCTAGTACTACACAATTGAGAATAAATAATCCAAGCCCCACTTGAAAAAACTAAACAGGAAGTATGAGACGGCACTGGCATCTATGTATGTCATATGGCTATACGGGTCACGATAGAGGGTTAATTAAACAATGTATTCTGCTCCGTATCGATATATACGGGTCACGATAGGAGTAGATGGTAAGGTGCGCAAACGGATTCATGTGGACTTGAACCATGTTGCATTTGTAAAGACGGAACCGACGACCACAATCAGGAGCTAACACCAACTTAAACAGACATGCGTGACCAAAATACAACGGGCGTACCAACCAACCAACAAAGAGCCCATCGCCCATGCCAAGCAGAAGCAAGCGCGAGAACCACAATGCTAGCAGGACTGGTTATTAGCGGTCGTACCGCTTAGTCACTCGACTTTATTTTCAGACATACTGTCCAACACACAACCAAATGCAACATAGCCTTGCCGCCACCACCAAATAGTACGCACGGAAACAAACACAAAAAACGCCTGATACTCCACATTCCAACCAACAGACCCATTCGCCAGCCACGGCCGCTCATGGACACCTCCTCCGCAACCCCATACCTCAACCTGCGGGCACACCCAATAGGCACCAGGGCTCGGCAAGCACCCTCCCGCTGACCATAGCTCAGTACGTAGGCCCACCCGCCAACAAGAGTGAATCCAGGCATCGGCCTGATTCAGCACACATACATTTGAAGGGGATTTTTCATCTCTGATCTCACTCCCAATACCTTTAACCAACAATAACATCCCAAAATATGGACAAAAATAAGACAATCCAATAATGAAAGGAGGGATTTGCCTTAATTTTAATTAACCAACAAAAGGCCATATGTGCCATGCAAAAATATTAAATCACTGTGTACTTATCTCAATTTCAACCATCAAGCTACTACAAACAATAATAATTGCAATGAATTATGTGTAGAAACAAGGTTCATATTTTTTAAACATAGAATTTTCCCTTGTTTGTGTATTATCTGCCTCTAATATCTTCTTTATCTTAACCTTTGCAACAACAAAAAATGTAATCTTAACTTCATGATGGTAGACCTTTGTAGGTTTGAGCATCACCTTTTAGCAGGATGATGGTAGAGTTATGTAGCACACAACCCGAGTTAACATGGATAAAATGTGTATGCGTTTCGGTAGATTCACAGGTTTATCTCCGACCATCTTTAATTTGCATGTGCTAAATAGGTGTGCACATTTCACAAAAAAGAAACGGAAAAGGGGAAATGTAGATGTGCCCTCGTAGCACGGTAAGTAGGTGTATGATTGTCATGTGGATCGAACTTACTCCCACCATATCAAGATATAATACGTTCTTTTGACACTGAAAGGGGAAGTGTAGATGTGCCCTTGTAGCACATTAAGTAGGTGCTTGAATTGTCATGTGGATGGAACTTACTCCCTCCATCCATATATATAGAGCATAATACGTTTTTCGGGTTATATAAATAATACAAGACATGCGGATTACACAAAGCATACCATTTTGGATTCGTACGTGAAAGGAGTTTCTGATGATATAATTTTTATATTGTACTACATCTCATGCATTGATAATCTTGTCAATGGTCAAAGGCAACCTAAAAAATCGTATTAGCCTCTGTACATGTAGATGGAGGGAGTACACCCTCCATATGAAAATATAAGACGTTTTTTGACACTATATATGATAGTGTCAAAAAAAATCTTATATTTTGATATAGAGGAAGAATGTTGAAGCACACTAAAATAAACTTCGGCTTAAGCACCAACAAAGGCTCCGGCCGTCGAAACAATGGAAAAAAAAAACAAGCTTAGTCTCTAGTACACACATTACTCACACGGACACACGCAACCAGCGACAGCCCTGACAAAAGGCCCCAGTAAACTGCATGCAGGTCCAGCTGCAGAGACACGCACGGACAGGCTGGCTTCTCTATAAAATAAACAAGGAGAAAACCCAGCCCGGAGGCCCACAAGTTAGTCACAGAGAAACTCCGGATACCCTGAGCGCTCACCTGATCAGCCACGCTTAAACTTGTAGAGTGATACTCCAGCAATATATAGTACTAGGGGTTAATGCGCGCTTCGCAGCGCCGTTCTTCACTCGTGAAATTAACTATTTTATATCTATATAAATTATTGTGATCAGTTGTTTTATTTTGATTTTCTTCGTGTTGGTTGTGTGTTTTAATTTTTTACTGGTGGTGTTTTTTTGTTCGTATATTATGTTGTGCTGCTGTTGGAGTATTTCTTTTATCAAGAGAAGAGAGGAGTTATTTGATGCGTAGTTGTGAAGTCTTTGCATATTTTGGCCTTGGTGACAGCCTAGTGGTGATTGTTTGAGCCTTTTGGGAGCTTTTATTTTACGCTAAAACCATGGTATTGCTACTGTGACGCTCACATGGGACAGCCAGCACACGAAGCTCTTGCTCGCTCAGCTAGCTCTCTGCTCCTCTCGCTCATTTAGTTTTTTCGCTCACCCCACTACTAGCTCAGAAAAACGCTTATCTTTTTTATTTGAAAATGTTAGTTAAATTAAATGATGTTTAAGAAATTTTAAAAACATTATGACTTTTTAAAACCATGAATTTCTGAAACATTTATGAATTTAAAATATATTCATGGTTTAAAAAAATTGCAAAATAAAAATATTAAATTAAAAAATGTTTACAAACTTTAAATGACTGTGAACTTTACAAATATCCACAAATTTAATCAATATTAATGAATTTGAAATATTTTAAAATACATTTATGTTTTTTAAAGTACATAAATTTTAATAAGTGCTCATGTATTAAAACGTGAAAATATTTTAAAATAAAAAGAGAAGAAGAAATAGAACTAAACAACACACACTTACACGTGGGTCACTACAACCCTCGAAACACCAGACCGCTTAATTGAAGGGAGCTTAGTAGAATTTGAAGAATTTTAAAATATGTTTATGTTTTTTAAATACACGAATTTTAACATGTGCTCATGAATTAAAACGTGAAAAAGTAAAAAAAAAACTAAACAACACACACTTCCACGTGGAGTATAATGATGCGCAAATATTTTGCGTGTTACTAAAATATTGTGTTTATGATGTGACTTGTCACATCAAACACAATTTTCTGCAATTGGGCATATGTCTACACAGTTTCCCGTACGCAAATAAATGTGTGTCATGCGAATATGGTCGGTTGAGTACCAGACAACTTGATGCACATTTTGGAGCAGGGCGAGTGGTCAACGACACCTAGGTAGTGAGAGATGCGGCGATGTTTGGCTAGTCAGAGCGGAGCGGCTGCAGCGAAGGCTTTTTGAGGGCCAGCTCGATGCGGCTCCAGGTTCTGACGGCTGCTCCGGGCCGGTGGCTTATGTTGTGGCAGCCTATTCGAGGGGTTGCCGTATATCTGGAATCATCTACTTTGTGTATGTTTCCCCGATATATATCGATAAGTCGGAACACAAGCGCACATAATCCAAGAGTGATATAGTTCGTGTAATCTGCATCCACCTTCAAAAAAGTGCTAACCAGTATGCCACAATTTCATATTTATGGATGAATTCTTACAAACTATCCACTTTCTTTTGGATATATATAGCCTGAAAATGTGCCGTTTGGGTTCGTTTCCATGCCGTTGGATATGACTTTTTTTACTAACTCATATTACATCATAATCATATGAAAGAAGCATAAAAAATTCCTCGTCCGCGGCGGGCCATCTGGTAGTGTACGTACGTGTATTTTGCTTCCCATGTCTACTTACCGGTATTGTTCTTCTAGTTCATAAAGTTCTTTTTTGTATACATGCATTGCCCTAATATTTTTTTTTTTGGTGTGTACGTGCATTGCTCTAATTAGTTGAGAGCTTATCTGGCAAAAAAAAGAATGATAAGTTGCGATCATGACCAAATGCAGATTGGGGTGCAGTGACACGTAAAGTATACTAGCATAGTAGCCGTATAAAAAGTAGGGAGACGCAGCTTTTGTATATGAATACAGAATGTAGGTAAGATTTGTTGTTAAAGATGCCCACATCTTTTGCATACATGCGTCGTTTGTCGGCAGCTACACGCACGCGCGCGTCGACACGTAAATTTTGAAATGAAAAAACGGGTGGACTAGTGGCGTACGTTCGCAATAACGCTCGCTCCTGCATTCAGTGTCGTGTATGTGCAGATTGTTGCCTTGCTTGCCTTTTGCTGCAAGCATTTTTGTTCGTTTGGTTCAAGCATGCATCAGGCTCGACAGGCAACTTCACCAGCTAGCTCTCCCAGAAAGAAGTTTTTGGTCGGATAATCTTTCTGTATGCTTGACCACCGGCCCGTCCAGGGCGTGCACTTTGACCAGGACAGTGACTTGGCGAGTTGGCGTGGTCGAGAAGCGCCCATAGTTACGGTTCACTGGGTTTTTACTTTTGCTCCAGTGGCCTCCACGGTACTACTCACGGTGCGTTGCCGGAGAGTAAAGCTACGCCGTGTTCGGCTGTGGGCTTTCACTGGCCCTTCTTTCGGATGTTGTTTCCATTATAGAGCTGCGCCGGACATTCTTGAGCTCACAGAGCAGTGAGTTAAAAGATATGATCATGGGCCTGGCTGGTGTGCAGATTATACTAACGACGAGTCTTCTTCGGGGGCTATATTTCCCCTCCGTCTCGCAGTAGGCGATCGCTATATGAGCCGGTCCAATATGGGTTTATGGAGGATTGGCTTTTTGGAAGCTTCCATGACCGGTCTGGACCGCTTTTCATCATTTTCCTATTGTTTTTCTATGTTTCTTTAATGGTTTTATTTTTCCTTATCTATTTCTTCTTTCTATTGTTTCAAAACATGTTCTACTTTTTTGTGTACATCTGAAACATTTTTTATCGTTAAACATTTTCAAATACATGATATAGCTGGCCAAACGGGCCGTGCTAACTGGGCCAGCCCGGTAGCACGCGGGAACGGCATGGCCCGGGCTAAACGGGCCAGGCCCGGCAAGCGGCACACCATGGGCCATGCCTGGGCCTGGAGGCTGGGCACGCGGACCGGCACGGCACGGCCCGTTTATTTTTTTTATCCAGAATTTATATATATATATATGACCTAAATTACAGCCCAATAAGCTAAAAAACAGGTGGCCCAGCGTGCTAAACGTGCCACCGGCCGACCCGTTTAATAATCAGGCCGTGCCTGAGCCAAGGAGCGACAACCGTGGGCCGGCACGGCATGGCCCGGCTATTAAACGTGCCACTGTGGGCCGTGCCGGGCCAAGCACGATTAGCATGGGCCAGGCCGGTCCGTTTGGCCAGGTCTGATACATGATGAATATTATTTTTCAAATACATTTTTTGAACATTTTTTAATACGACTTGAACATTTTTTCAAACACAAGTTGAACATTTCTTTAAACTATGTAAACATTTTTCCCATTGTATGAATAGTTTTTAAAAATTCCATGAACGTATTTTTGAAATGCTTGAAATTTTTATTAGATCTCAGGTACATTTCTGAATGGTATAAAATATTTTTTAAAATGCACTAATAGTTCTCTACATTGTATAAACATTTTTTAATGTAACTAACATTTTTTTAAGCCCATGAGTTTCTTTTAAATGCCACAAACGTTTTTTCTTGAATGCTACCAACAGTTTTTAAATGTTGTGCAACATTTTTTGAACACTGCATGACCATTTGTTAATGAGTGATGAACATTTTTTAAAATTTAAATACACATACAATATTATTCATTTTAGAAATGCAAGTAAAAGCAATAAAAATAAAAAGGAAGGAAAACAAAAGCCGAGGCTCCTCCTACGCTGGGCTGACCCATTAAGTCCTTGTATAATGCAAGGCGCTTAGGGGAGGTGCTTAGAGAGATAAACCAGCGTTTCTTTAAGCATCGGTATTTATCTATAAAGGGTAGATGCTTAATTAGGAGCAGCTCTTGTAGAAATAGACATTAGTGCTTCAGAAAAGACCGACTTATTTTTCTAAGCACCTATCATTATACAAGGCCTAAGGAAGCGCTAGAAGTGACCGCCTCTTTCATCTCACTTGAAGCGAGACAAAGCGCTCCCAGTCTTCTTTAGCCACCTTTAGCTCACGTAGGCCGTGTTGGGCTTAATATTTAAACGAGTGCTCCGTACCATGTGCGCCGGGTGCGCCTATAGCGAGATTAAAACGTGGCATCGACTCAAGGGAGCCTTTAATCGACCGGCCCAGTGGGAAGTCCTTTCTATGTTAAATTCAATAATATGTATGTGTTGGTTCGTTCATTTTTTCCTTTATTTATATTTCAAAATATTCCACACACACACATACAGAGATGAAAATGTTCAGCGCATACTAAAATATGTTCCTGAAATATAAAAAGAAATGTTCATGACATGATAAACAATGTTCACACGTTTAAAAACATGTTCATCAAATTTAAAAAAAAAACTTATGAGATATAAATAAATATTTGCATGATTTTTAAAAAAGGCTCATGAAATTTTAAAAATGGTCACATGTTTAAAAATATGTTCATGCTATTTAAAAAAATATTTAAATGTAAAATTTTCTTCGTGTGATTTTTACAAAACGTCCTACCATTCAAAAAAATATTTTATGATAATTAAGAAAATGTGTCACATTTCACAAATAGGTTCATGAAATTTTAGAAAATGTCCATGCAATGTTAAAAAATTTCATGTAGTTTTGAAAAAGTTCTTCATAACATATTAAAAGATGTTAGTGACTTCAAAAGAATTTCATGACTCCTAAAAATGTTTGCACGGTAACTATCTTTTGCATACATGCGTCGTTTGTCGGCAGCTACACGCACACGTGTAACGACACGTAAATTTTGAAATGAAAAAAACGGCTGGACTAGTGGCGTACGTTCGTAAGTCGTAACACCGCTCGCTCCTGCATTCAGTGTCGTGTAGGTGCAGATTGTTACCTTGCTTGCCTTTTGCTGCAAGCATTTTTGTTCGTTTCGTTCAAGCATGCATCAGGCTCGACATGCAGCTAGCTCTCTCTCAAAAAGAAAATTTTGGTCGGATAAACTTTCTGTATGCTTGACCACCGGCCCATTCAGTGCGTGCACTTTGACCAGGACAGTGACTTGGCGAGTTGGCGCGGTCGAGAAGCGCCGATAGTTACCGTTCACTGTTTTTTTTTTTTTACTTTTGCTCCAGTGGCCCCCGAGGAAGACTCGTCGTTCTTATAATCTGCACACCGGCCGAGGAAGACTCGTCGTTCTTATAATCTGCACACCGGCCGGGCCCAAGAAGACATCTTCGCCATATGGGCCTGTCCAATATGGTTTAGGGAGCGGTTTTGCGAAACTTCTATGATAGGTTTGGATCCGAGTTCATCGTTTGTCTATAGGTTTTCTATATGTTCTTTAACGGCTTTTTTCCTTTTTCATTTTTTCTTTCTATATTTTAAAAATATGTTCTGCTTTTTCCGTATACATCTGGAACAGTTTTTTTACCTTTGATTTTTTTTTAAATACTTGATGAATAATTGTTTTCAAAAACATTTTTTTAAGTTTATTTTCTAATATCACTTAATTTTTTTTTCAAATACAAGTTGACATTTTCTACACAATGAAAACATTTTTGTATATCGTATAAATACTTTTCAAGAATGTCATTAACATATTTTTGAAATGCTTGAACTTTTTATTAGATGTCATGTACATTTTTTAAATGTTATAAACATTATTTAAATGCATTAATACTTTTCTACTTGGACAAAAATTTCCAAAATTTCATAAGCATTATTTTGAGCTCAAGAACATTTTTATAAAAGTCACGAACATTTTTCTTGAATGCTAGCAAGAGCTTTTAAATGTTGTGCAGTAATTTTTTAACACCGCATGACCATTTTGAAAAAGTGGTAAACGTTCAAATAATTTAAATACTCATAAAATATTTTTCATTTCAGAAATGTAAGTAAAAGTAATAAAAATACTGCCAAGGCTCCACCTACGGTAGGCCGGCCCACTATGGAAGCGCAAGGTTAACGCCTCTTTCAACTCGCTTGAAGCTAAACAAAGCACTCCTAGTCTTCTTTGCGCGCCCCTATGTCTCGCTTATGCCGAGACGTAGGGAAGCCTCGAGTGAAGGCCACGCGAGATGGGCCAACCCCGGTGCGGGGGAGGCCACAACCTTGTTTTGTTGCACTCTTTTGTTTAGTTTCTTCCTTTTGTTTTTTTACTTTTTATATGCTTCCGAATATTCTAAATAAATATATTATAAAATATTAACCAAGCATTTGGAAGAGAATGTTTCTCATGTAGAGAAAAATTATAGAAAAATATATAATTCATGTGAAAATTTTGATCATATATTTACAAATGTCAATCAAGCATTTTAAAAATGTTAAATACGTTTTTCAAAATTTTAATCAAGCATTCATAAAATGTTAAATGTGTGTAGAAAAACTGTTGACCATGTATAAAAAAATTTAGGCCATGTATAAAGAATGTTAATTGTATTTGCAAAATATTAATCAAACATTTGAAAAT